>CM022763.1:1729674-1844674 GCA_012411365.1 Ameiurus melas
TGGAGTATTCCTGTTTTAGTCGCATTATCAACGTGTATTACAGACACGTACACACCTTAATCACATTATTAACGTCGTGTGGGGGTTTTCGCCGCATTTTCTGACAGGACACGTACACGCACGGCAGCGCTCAACCTTTTGACGGCAAACAAGAGAGCACAGCAGCGTCCAAAACCGCGTACTTACCTGCTATATAGTAGGTGAGATACATGTATCTCGGCTACTATGTAGTATGTAAGTATGCGGTTTCGGTCACAGCCCACGGCTTCAAGCGGTCGTCTATTTGCACGTACAGCATGACAATTAACCGCACTTGAAGCTTTCGTAAAATTAAAAATAAAAACACCAAGAACTGTATACGGTCCCATAACGAAGGTGAACTGTTGGTTGATACATGAAATTCTGGAGGGAACGCGGGACGCCGTGGGCGTGCGGACGTAATGAGTTAATCGATCTATCTTCTATAACATGTAAAACAGGAACATGAAAGGAATATTCTAAAAGCGACTCATGTAAACACTTTAATCGCAATATTGTCTTATTCAGAATAAGGTCAATAATTAGATTACTGCTATCCATGTAAATGTAGTCGATGTGTCTGTGTCTCATTCATTTTGTCCTACGGGTATGCAAACTTTTTGACTGTATCTCTAATTAAGGCTAGTCTAGACAGGTAAATTTTCCAGGAAAACAAATATCTTTCCTAGTCCAGACTTATTCCCTGTGGGTTATACCGAGCTCCAAAACAACAACTGACTATCCTCTTAGGCCAACTGCTCGCAAATAAAGGTGTTGAACTGTGTCAGCTTACTGGATAGAAAGTCCGCAGGTCAAAAACAGAACTTTTGCTAATGTTGAAGTTTTTTTAACACTATATTTTTGTAGACTCTTGAAAGTTGCATTAGAAGGACGACATGGGCAAAATAATGAATTCTACTTTGAAATATAAATTAATAATAAAACAATGCGCCAATTCCTCTGGGTGTTTACAGCTGTCATCCTGAATTATCATCATCTTTACCGCTTGCCATTATCCTGCTTCCACAGTTTCTCTTCCGGTTTCGACTTCATAATATGTAAGTCCGCCTCATTTTTGACAGATGCACTCGTGCATTCATTGTAACCAACTTGAGTAAGTCATGATGATAACATGACAGGGGTACTTCCTGCGATGCTGCTGTGATACACATTGCTTATCAGCGCTTTCAGAAGACTTCCTGCATATCGAACTTGAGTGTTCAGCCTTCAGGGGCTTTCTTAATGTTTAACTGTAGCTACAATTATTTAATGCCCTACGATAGACTGGCACCCTGTCCAGGGTGTACCCCGCCTTGTGCCCGATGCCTCCTGGGATAGGCTCAAGGTTCCCCGCGACAGTGAAAAGGAGTAAGCTTTAGAGGATGGATGGATGGATGGACAATTATTTAATGTCTAATTCACACTTATCATCTGTTCATTTTGTCTCATATGTGAAGTGTTTTTCTATTATTCTCCAATGAAGATTACATACTCTGAAAGTGAACTCCCACATTCGTCTCTGCTCCATTTAACTTCTCTCACTCTCACTTGGCCTTGCCGGTCATTACGGAAGTATGCTCCAGTCTAAGCTCTATTCATTCTTTTCACTCCGTTTCAAAAGCTTTCTATCCCTGCTATCCGGACAAATAACTGGATAAACTCGATTCAAGCTAGATCAGTCGGCTGTTTTCCTTTCTCAGGGACTCGCATCTGGTATCAGTCATGCAAATATTTTATGCCTTCTTTAGCTTTGTTCTGGAGCCTGAGGCCAAAATAGCAAACAAGTGCAAAAAGCTTACAGCCTGTAGTTAAGCATCATGCAAACTCCATTAATTACTGCTTAATCATCACGCGCTAAGCTCAAAATATACTACTGTACACAAACAGGTTCGTTAACTTGCAGAAAGTTTGAATTAAAAAAGTAAATATACTAATTAAATTGGAAGAATATTATCGTCCAAATGATTGCTAACATGCTGCCTTTGTAACCTGCTATTGTAACCAAGACTGACTGTAGTTAAGGTTATGTTGATATTATGCACAACCTACCAGTACCAATTACTGAATCAGTTAAAAACAAAACATTCCATCATAATACAACGATTTAATGGCGTCTGATTCTTAGCTATCGCCGTAAACCTCTGGAAGAGGGCAACAAATGTTAGAGAGAAAACCATGGCCTCGTCTCACTCAGAACTACATTACATAACCGAAGAAAATACCAACGGTTGTCTGTTTTGCTGTATGTTGGAAATCTAAAATCCACATGTCCTACATGAGTCTGGTGCTTTACTTACCAAAGAAAGTGATTCCAGGTTCAACAACACTGCTACTACTATTTTAGTATTGTGTTGTACTTTTGGCCTTTTTTATTTATTTATATATATAACAGATTTAGATAGAGTGCCAGACAGCAGTGTTACTGACAGATAATGAACAGCTCAACATGGTCTGAGAATGTGAAGTTGTGAAACTGGCAGCTTTAAGCTTCCCTTTGTTAGCTTCATGTCTTGGTTGTCTGAACATGTCTTGGATGATTGATTACATCTTCAGGTAAGAGGGAAAGTGGGTGGATTTAAGTTTTGACCAAACGATTCCTTGACACCTGGCAACAAGATGGAAACAATTTATATCTTAAACATGTTATGCACACTAGCTGTTTTTACTAGAACGATTGCGCCTCCTATAGCATATAGATTTTCCCACTCATATCCATGGCCACATATTTAATTCAATTTGTTTTATTGTAGTCAGAAATGTTTGTGCCATTTAAAAAAAAAAAAAAAGAAAAATTCTTAAAAAAAATATGGCATTTCTGATCCTAAATTCATTTTAAATGTATTCGCTCTATTCTTACTTCTGGGGAGGAAAAACCACTCCTTGTGATATTCATTGCTTGATCAGAGCTCTCCTGTCCTGATGGCCTGGTTTATCTCTACAGTGATACTACTGCTAACATAATGATTAAATAACTTTAAAGACCAGGCGGATCTAAGACACGCGCTTTTTTCCATGATTCTGCCCTGAGCTCATAAAAATAAAAATCACTTGCTGTTAAATAAGAGATATTTTTACTCTCTGTTTATTATCTGCTTTATAATGAGCAGATTTCTGAGTGAAAGAATGGCCTTGATGTTCTCCGTCCGTACCTTCTGCTTCTTTATCATATACAGTATAATATATCAAGTCAAGTCAAGTCAAGTAGGATTTATTGTCAAACACAAATGTTATTGTTCTGTATAGGTTTGCTTAGGGATGCATTGTTACAGATAACAGGATCACGTATCAACACAATACCATGCTCATTTACTTCTTGTAAAAATTTATCTGATACCAACATCTTATATCATGTAATACCACAGTATATGACCTAAGCCTAGTGACTTTTACTGCAGTAATGAACAGATGACATGAAATAACAGCAATCTGGATGTCCTTTATAATACGATTAATGATCAAAGCAAAACAAAGCAGACTACAACCTGTGCTCTGTGAAAATATCAAGAGAAATTATACAATACAAGTAACATGATAAAAAATTATACATTTAAGACACACGGTGATGGTAGCGCACTGATTAAGACATTGTACTTCTATCGGAAGATCGTGAACTCATATCCCAGCACCATCTAGTTCACACTGCTGGGCTCTTGGGCAAGGCCCTTAACCCTTAACTTCTTAGATGTATATATATATATATATATATATATATATATATATATATATATATATATATATATATATATATATATATATATATTCTTAGGTGTATATATATATGAGATAAACATAAGTCGTTCGGATAAGGTTGTCTGCCACATGCCATAAATGTAAATTAGAGTATGGTCCTAAAAATAAGCATTAGTTGCCATGAATTGTGTGAATGGTATTTGTGAGTGTCGAGCAGGGAAGAGAGTGTGCAGAGAACCAGTCACAAGTGAAATCAATTCAGATCTGCGAGCACTGAGCTCTGAGACACACACGCTCCTTTAGCCATCCTTTGCAAGGGGCTAATAGTCAAAGTGCAATTTATGGCACCTTGCACTCATTTTTATTTGCCACGGTCACTGATACTGAACTGCAAACTCACTTTGGCTGCCTTCATTAAAAGTCTGCCCTAGTAAAGTGTTTAAATACAATGATATCTTAAACATACAGTTCCACACGAGGAGTTCATAGAGGCACATCGTAGCAAACAACATAAACAGAGCTTAATAAAATGTTCTATGATGCCCTTGAGTGATTAACACCAAGTAGCTTACTCTTTTTTGGTATCAGTTTCAGTATTGGTATAGATACGTACCAGAAAAAATGTCCTCATATATTCGGTTTGAAAAGAAAATGGTATCGATGCATCCCTAGTTTTGATCATGCAAACTGTTAATAGTCCTCAGCAACATTAATGTTGAAACATCTAAAGGGGCTTGTGAGTGTGGATTTCATAAATATAATGTCTCTTGTGAAGTGACTGAGGGCTCTGGGTAGAGCATGAAAGAGGGGAATGAAATGAACTGAAGCCCTCAGGCAGATCTGTTGAGGAGTCTAATGGCCTGTGGGAAGTAACTATTGGCATATATGTTGGCAGATCTTCACTCTGAACCACAAACAAACTCCTTGAATGCTCTTTTTATGCGCTTTCAAGATCTGTTTTATGACCTACCATGACCTACAGCTTTCTGCTACAGCTGATTCTCTTAGCATTTTCACCTTTCTTGATCACAGGGTATTTTTAAATACTGTCTTTCCTCTGTTTGTGTACCACTGCTATGCTGATCAAATTCAGATATACACTATATGGCCAAATGTTTACAGACACCTGACCATCACATACATATGTGCGTTTTGAACATCACATTCCAGATTTAGTCCTACTTTGCTATTATAATAACCTCAACTCTTCTGGGAATGCTTTCCACTAGATTTTGTACTCATTTAGCCACAAGAGCAGTAGAGAGGTGAGTTATGTCAGGTGAGAAGGCCTGGTGTTCCAATTCATCCCATAGGTGTTCAGGTTGAGGTCAAGGCTCCATGCAGGCCACTTGAGTTCTTCTACTCCAGCCTTGGCAAACCATGTTCTCATGTCGCTTTGTGCACGGGGGCATTGTCATGCTGGAACATGTTTGGACCCCTTAGTTCCAGTGAAGGTAAAATCATAATGCTACAGCATTCAAAGACATCCAATATAACGGTGTGCTTCCAACTTTGTGGCAGCAGTTTGAAGAGGAAGGACCATACATTGGTGTGATTGACAGGTGTACACAAACTTTTGGCCATATCGTGTATGTAAGCATTAATTTCCTCATCAATACTCTGAAAGTCTACATGACTATTCATGGGAAATCCTAAAGTTTTGCGGATTGGCAACAAAATGTTTCGTTTTTTGCTTGAAATGACTATTTTCTGAAATGTACCATATTTTTCTATTTACCTGAAATCTATCAGACAAAACATGTTTCTGTGCCATGTATTCCAAGGATATAACATCATTAGAAACAGCGGTGACATTTAAACAACAATGATTGACAACAGCTAGACTCCTGCGTTCTCGTTCAATCATGAGTAGGATAAATAGATAGGCCTATACCCTGGGGGAGTCAATATATTTAGTTGTAAATAAATAAATAAATAAAAGTCTAGGAAGAGTCATTAAAATGACTCTTTCCACAAAAGAAACGTATCTACTATGGCATGTTTGGTTTCCTAACTTTACTCACTCAAACACTTTTTTTATTCTTTTTTTATACTTGCTTTTTAAAAAAAAAAATATTGTTAATGTGTGTGATTTCCTTTTTAAACAAATGCGTTTAAACTGTGACACGCTGAAGGCTACCAAATTGTGCCAAATGAAAAGTTATCTTTCAGCAACAAAGATTTGTTCATGTTTACAGATGACAGTAAGTCCTACATCAGATCTACAATTCATCATTTATATCTTAAAAACTGAATATGATATGACTTGGATGGGACAGACTTCCATTACTTATTCGCTACACCTAGTGTAGATTCAACACCTACTGTACATTTGAACCAGGATAGCAAATACCTGCTCAAGCAGAATTAGATTCTGATATCATGAAAATATGGACTGGATTTGTCAGAAAACTTGGACCAGGGTGAACCATGCTAAAAATGTGGCAAATAATGTTATTGGATTTCATCCAAATAAAATATAAAAGTAGAATAGATTTTGTTCAAAATAACCTTAAGGTTCTGTAATCGTGAAGCTGTGAAGCCATGTTGCCATAGCAGATTCTATGTCCACAGGGTCAGAGGCAGAGCGAAGGCTCCCTGTAGGCAGCTATAGTACTGCTGTCACTAATGATTAGCAGTGGAGCAGTTGAAAAAAACAAAAAAACAATGGAAATCTGTGTATGCAGTATTCACCCCCCTGAAACTCATATTTTGTAGTTACAAACTGGAATTGAAATGGACTTAATTTGGATTTTATGTCCACACAAAATAGACCATATGAATGCACACAAAATAGACCATAATATAGAAGCGGTGAGGAAAATCAAAATATTCGATAAAAATGTAAAAATGCACACTTAAAAATGTGATCTGATCGCATCAGTGTTCTCCTTCTTTGCTGTAGAACCTAGAAATTAGTTCTGGTACAATGAGTTGCTATTTACAGAAAACAATTATTTGAATTATTAGTCCAACTGTGTGCAATTAAAAAAGTCGTGTGATCATGAAGGCCAAGGACCTTTAAAAAAGTGTAGGTCAAAGTTTTTGAAAAATATTAATCAGGGTTTGGGAATAAAAAATATCCCTTTGAACATTGAAGTCAGTGAGTAGGTACGGAGGGTATTAGTCTGAGGAGCAACCAAAAGGTCAAGGGTCACTCCTAACATGATGTTATCATTGTGGGGAATGTGTTCTCAGCTTCATGAACAGAGTCGTGTATCTGCCAAATGTAGCACTTTGTGCCAAAGCCAAAATATTCTATTTTTGTTGCGTCAGATGAAAGAGGTTTTCCATGAACAGTTTCACACTTTTTTGAGCCATGGAGCTCTCTAGCTCCTTCAGAGTTACCTTTGACCTTGTATTTGTTTCTCTAACTAATTTCCCTAATTGCTGTCACTGATTTTGGTGGATGTCCTCGTCTAGGCAGTGTCACTGTTGTGGCATATATTTTGTCTTTTTTTAAATAATGGATTGAATGGTGCTCTGTGGGATGTTTAAAGTTTTACATATTTTTTAATAACCAAACCCTGACTAATACCTTTCCAGAACGTACAGCTTTACATTTTCTATACAGTAATACATTCAGGGACATCTGGTTCATTGTCTGGTTCTTACTTTACAAAGCTGAACAAAATTTTTTAAACAAAAAGCTACAGAAGGGCAACCAGTAAAAGGCATCTATGTTTGCGATGTTAGCTCTACTGAACTCCATTATGTCACAGTCACACTGTTTCAATGATCCTTGATTCTTCTTTCCTTAAACTTTAACCAGACTAAACCAACTGGTCACTTGCCATTGTTTGTTGGTTTTTTTTTTCTTCTTCTTCGTCTTTACAAAGAGCCTGGCAGTGTTGTAGTAGTGAATAATGCTGAGTGATGTCTTCATTGTTGCATTGTTCTTCTGATCAGACATGAAAACAAGAGCAGTCAGAGACCCCTTTGGAACTCTTCAATGAAAGTCTCTGAGACTGCATGTCTCTGTTCTTTTGGGAAGAACTTTGACTGCAGTGTGTTAAGGTTGTCTATTCAAATCTTTTTGTTTTGTTTTTTCATTGAATTGGATGGATTAAAAAGTGTTAGTAGCACCATGTATAAGCATGGATGTTTGTGTCAGAATCGTTCATTCATCAGAAAATGAAGTATAAAAGAATCTGCTACAACTATCCCTGTTGCAGATAATGATAACAGAAATACAAACATACGGAGATTTTATGGTCTTCATTGAATCAGCCACAATGAAATTGCGAGACCAGAACATAACTCAGATCTTTGGTATCTAGTACATCTCAGCAGAGTTGCTAGGCCAGTGGCTTCCCTGCAGAATTTGGCTATTTTTGACTTACCGCAGTAGATCGTCATTTTATGTATCACATTATTTATCAACAATTATCCATGTTTTGCAGACCAAATAAGTAAATAAAATTAAAGGTGTCATATGATGCTATTAAGGGCGCACGATGGATTAGTGGTTAGCACATTCCCCCCGGACCTCCGGGGTTCGATTCCCGCCGGGGCCATGTGTGTGCGGAGTTCGCATGTTCTCCCCGTGGCTGCGGGGGTTTCCTCTCCGGTTTCCTCCCCAGTCCAAAGACATGCATGGTAGACTGATTGGCGTGTCTAAAGTGTCCGTAGTGTATGATTGGGTGTGTGAGTGTGTATGTGATTGTGCCCTGCGATGGATTGGCACCCTGTCCAGGGTGTACCCCACCTTGTGCCCGATGCTCCCTGGAATAGGCTCCAGGTTCCCCATGACCCTGAAAGTAAGCAGTAGAAGATGGATGTATGGATGGATGATGCTTTTAAAAAGATTTTTAATAGTTCATTCTTTTGTTTATTAAGTGTACTACAATCGGTCAACATGTTTTAATGTTCAAAAGCCACATTATTTTGCACATACTGCACATACTGCCTCTATTCCCAGGCTGCCTGATTGAGTGTTGTTGGTTTTACTTTATCAGTTCAAGCCCATGTCAGAGTCGGAAAATCAAGCAGATCAATCGGAACCAACTTTGCAAGCACGACTTGAGGAGAAGGTTTCACAATAGTAAGTTTTTACTTTGTAACTCTCTCTTTAGCTAGCATGTTAGCAGAGGTCTACAAATGAGCCCCGGGCCGCAACACAAAACTTCACGTTCACATTAGCAGTCAATAGCAGATACTTCATAAAATAAACAAACATAATCACAGGTTCTGTTTCAGACGTTCATGATTGTCTGAGCAAAGTGGGAACTGCACCATTTTTCAGGAGTAGCCTTCATGTATAGCCTGCGTTGTATGCGACCAGGTACAGGAAACTGTCCTCGTAAAATGCATTGGACACAAGCAAATGTTTGGGTTGTATTGCTCAGGAACGTTTGGGTTGCTCACAAATGTTTGGGTTGTGTTGCTCAGCAATTTTAACCACTGATTCCTAATTTCGTCCGTTTTCAGAAGGCCAAATAAAGGGGTTATGTTAAGCCCTCGTCTTCTTTCTTCTTCTGGCCAGGATTATGCTAACATTTTAAATAGTGACGTAGACTTTTGTGAAAGTAATATCTGGACTTCGACCGAGGTGCGGAGCAGCGTTCACTGTTAAATAAAATAAATCCCTTTGTGGTAGACTATGAGCTTAGGATCTTTGTATATCTTATACATACACAGATACATTGCACACTAAAGGACAAGGAAAACATCAAAAAGCATCATATGACCCCTTTAAAGACAAAACATAAATTCACAGATTATTATACATGTACTGTACGCTTGCTGTGCTTATGGTTAATATGTAGTAAAATAGTGTATTGGTAGAAGTAAGGTATTGCTCTAAAAAAAATATGCATATGGAATAAAAAAAAAATTCACTTTTATTGTTTGAATACACTTTATGTGCACCATATTTTCACTCATTCGTAAAGTTATTTTTAACTACAGTAGATACATACAGTATTACTTCACACTAATACACACTTTGTAGATAACAATATAGAGGCAAGTTACAAATTAAAGGGAAAAATACAATATATATATATATATATATATATATATATATATATATATATATATATATATATATATGTATAAAACCAACCCAAACATGTATATATGATAGAGCTGAGTGTTCTCAGTGCTTTTTTAAAACAAACCTAGTGACGAACATTCCATGGTGCATTTAGTATTCATTTCTAGTGGCACATTGTTCAACAAAAGTAAAATACGGCAAGCCGTCGGTTGTATACACTTCAGTGCAGTCTCCCTCCTGGTTTAAATGGATTAAAATAAGATTTACTCTCCTCTCATCAACTGCCTACTGTCAGCTTATTAACCATTTATCTCAACAAGCCAGTATTTGCCTTGTTGTATTTCTTCTTCTATTACTTAGACTGATTTTAGACATTGATTTTATTACACGTAAAATAAAAATTCGAACTAAATGCCGTTTTTCTGTCCAGCGCTTTTTACACAATTAAGAAAATAAAAAGAAAAAAGAAAATGTACTTTTGTTGTCATGGGTTCCTTAGGGATTACAAGCATATTCAAAGTTATGGCACCCTAATGCTAAAAGAAAATCACTTCAAGCATCCTTGACCTCGTTTAAATATTTTCCTATTACAGAGAATATATGAGTGATATGAGGGTTAAGAGGAAGCTTGCAGGATCTTGCTGAGCTCCTCTAATGATTTATGTCAGGGGTCAATCAGCTGTCCATTAATCTGAAAGGAACTCAGTGAGTCTGGCCCTGTCCCTAATTAACTAATTAGGACTTACACACAACATGTGCAGTGCAGGACAAACAGAGATAATGAAGTTGGACATTCAGTAAGTGTCTGTCAAATTCTTCTTCTTCAAAAAAAAAAAACCTACAAAGAATCTTTCATATTCATGGGAAGGGTGCATACTATATAAATTAATGTGCAGTAGATATAGCTGTAAACTAGATGCTAATTTATGTAGATACCTAGTAACTAAATACTACTGACTTTAATATGCCTATTTCATGAAGTAGTAAAAGCTATTCAGCTAATTTGCAATTATAATAAGCCTCTGCATTGTAAGTTTTGCAACTGCGTGCTCGGCATGCTTTCCTTCTCTCGGTCTTAATTATGTGCTCCATTAAAGTGCCACTTGAAAACGGCATTAGCTATGGATGCCTGTTAACATAACCTTACATGTATTTCACATTTATTCATCTAAAAACAATGCTATACTTTACTGGGGTTTCGAGGTAGGAAAGGTAGGTTTGGTTAGCCCAGCTGTCTGAACTACAAATCTTCCCTATCAAGGGGGTTGGAAAAATAGACTGTTAAATCAAATCTTTGGATTTGTGTGATGGGGTTTCATGTACCACACTGCCTGTGCTCATGCTACAGACTTCATATATGAATAGTAACACTAATGAATTAAATCTAGGCCTCTGATAAATGCACAGTGTCCTGTAAACTTTATATTTAGCCTACAAAAAGAAAATGGTCTCCCATTATGTCTTGCTAGATATTCATTTATTCATATGCCATTAGAAAAATCATGCCATGCTATAAAAGGATGGATGTGGATGGTGGATAGGACGTGATTATTATTATTTTTTTTAGCATCGATATACTCATGATGTAGCCTTATACAGACCTGGCAAGTACACCAGGCTGTTTCAGCTTCCTCAGATCAGATCAGATCAGATCAGATCAGATGTATCCAAGACCTTTATCAGACCCCATACTTATTCAAGCAGCTAATGATTTACTGTTTCTAGACTGAGACACACTTGTCTGACTGTTCAATTCCAGCCTTAAAAACAGTAGCAGATGCTCATAAGTTCCATCAGCAATGTTTGTTATTTATTTATTTATTTATTTTTTTGGGGGTGGGGGGTGTCATTTTGCTTATTGTCTTCATGTCATGAAAACATTTTCCAAGACAAGAAAAATTGGCACAGACTATGGATGCAGGCATTTGCTAAGTCTAGGTTGGACCAGTGTAATGTCTTGGTGTCTGGATGTTCCAGAAAAAAAACAAGCTTCAGTTTGTCCAGAATACAGTCCTTACTCTTACTAGAGCTAGAGAATTCTACTATATTACCCCCTATTTTACACGACGTTAGTTTTTACATCCAACATTGACTAAAACATGACCTATAAAGGTCTGAACGGTCTCGTATCATGATACCTGAGTGAAATTTTGGTTTATTATGATGCGCCATGCATGCTTTAGTAAAAGGTTCAGGTTAATTATTAGTACCTAGAATAATAATACACAATTGGGCAGAGCATTTTCCTACAAAGCCCCCAACGTTCGGGACTCATAGAAAGGCTAAATCGTTAGGTTTAGGTTCAAAACCTACTTGTTTCATCAGGCATTTTGTTAAATATCTCTTAAGTAATGGTGCAGACCTAAAGGTTCATGGGCACAGAGAGGTGTCTTGATGCGGTACTGTGTGCTGATCGTGCCTTTCGCATGTACAAATAGACATTCCATTTATTAAAAATAAATGCCTAATTTCTAACTCTTCTACAATTTTATCTACTAAGTATGTTCCACAGTGAAGGTCTTCTGGCTTGATCAACAATCCCAATAATATAATCCTGATCAATCTTTTATTTACAAGGAACAATGAATATTTGAAGGTGCACATCATTTCCTGAAGTGTATTGTTGATCACGCTGGGTCAAAGCGGTTGCAAACAGATGACATGACGTCATAACTACACCAGCTTCATAATTACCACATCAATCTGCAATGAAATGTTTCTGAAATTGGCTTCCATATAGGTCTTGTTCACATATATGTGATTAACACAGCGAGAATTGACTCTGTGTGAAGGTTTCAGTATGGCACTGCATGGCAGAATCTGATGCAACATACAGTAAGCGTCATTTCATTCTAGGTGAGTCGGGGCACGGAGCCGCAGATTTCAGCAGGTGTTAATTTACGGCTGCTCCAAGTGTATTCTCTTGATGACTGCAGTCAAACCCAGCAGCTGGGTGATCTACAAAAGGCAAACATAACCTTCAGTCGTAAAGTCTGACATCTGCGCCAGAACACGGACTGCATAGTTAAAAAGGAGGGCCGCACAGAGAAAGAGAAACACCGTCATTTTGAATGAGTATGGTTGTGTGTATTTTTCTGGTGTATTATAATCTGTGATAAGGATAAAAAGTCACACATGAGCACCCCAGCATATAATTGATGTAATGAGATCAGTAAATTGCCTCATCAGACATTCATCAGACAATCATTAGAATTCTATAAATCAAGTGTTCTCAAGCTTTTTGCAGCCAGGGACCTCTTTAACTGGAAAAGAAATTCCAGATTTCAGTGCAGATTGATTTTAAGAGCATGAACATGAGGCATTATTTAAATATGGACAACAATTGGTTATTTATTAGAGTCATATAACCTTTTTTTTTTTCATTTTCCACTAATAGTGCAATAATCTAACATTATTTATTGACATATATGACATTATACACTCACTGACCACTTTATTAGGAACACCTGTACTGTACATATGCTCATTTATGCAATCTAATTAGCCAATCATCTAGCAGCAGCACAATGCATAAAACCATACAGATACTGTTCAAGAGACAAAATGGGACAGTTAAAGATATAGACCGGGCAATGCTTTTCCAATCTTCAACTGTCCAGTTTCGCTGTGCCTGTGCCTACTATAGCCTCAGATTCCTGTTCTTGGCTGACAGGAGTGGAACCTGATGTAGTCTTCCGCTGTTAGAGCCCATCTACCTTAAGGTTTAACATGTTCATTCTGAGATGATTTTCTGCTCACCACGGTTGTAAAGAGTGTTTATTTAAGATATTAATGCTGTCTTATCAGCTCAAACCAGTCTTGCTATTCTCCTCTCCTTAACAAAGTGCTTCTGCTTGCCGAACTGCTGCTCAATGCGTGGGTTTGTATTTATTTATTTATTTTATTTTGCACCATTCTGGATAAACTGTAGAGACTGATGTGCCTGAAAATCCCAGACCAGCAATTTCTGAAAGATTATTCATAAAACTAGCCTGTCTGGCACCAACAACCATGCAATGGTCATATTCAGAAATCAGATGAGATTGTTCCCCATTCTGATGTTTGTTATGAATATTAAGGGAAGTTCTTGAAATGTATCTCAATGTTTTATGCTGTTGACACATGATTGGATGAATGAGCAGGGTTACAAGTGTTCCTATTAACGTGGTTCTTAAGAATCAGAGTAAGAATGTTTTAATTCGCCATACACAGGGTACACGAGGACTTCTTTTTGGTGCAGTCACATATAGTACATGACTGCACATTGACCAAAGAGTACAAAATAATACAATGCAATACAATACCGTGTAATACAATATAATATAATACAGTGCGGTATGTAAGGAATAATTGACAACGGGCCGTTGAATTATTAGAACATTTTCGAATACTTCAAAGGACCAGAGTCAATTATTCCACTGATACCACGCTTACCACACCTCAAGACATTGTTCAGATGTTTTATTTCAAGACATTTGTCAGGTTTGTGGGCTTAAAATGCTCTTGTGTCTGGAACTAATTTATGACTAACCCTAAGCCATCTCAAGCCTCCGTTACTATTTCCAAAACGTTATTTTAGAACTAGTAATGGACGTTTGAGAGAGAGGTGTTTTTTGTTGTTGTTGTTGTTGTTTTTTTCGCTTCAGGCTGATAATATAAAAATAGAACAAATAAAGAAATAAATGTCAATAAGCCTTCTTGTTCACAGGGATTTGCATTTTTATTACTGCAAATTACAAAAAATATATAAATATTGATACTTGTTCTCCGGCTTTTAACTCATACCTCTCATGCTCTGTCTTTCTTTCTTCTTGCTCTCTCTCTCTCTCTCTCTCTCTCTCTCTCTCTCTCTCTCTCTCCAGTAACTGCAATATTTTCACAGCCATTCATGAATTATTCCTTACATATTTCTGGAAAATCTCAAATTTCTGTCATTTTGTTTGTTGTTAGATCTGCATGCTGTGGTGGTTTTAGGCTAACTCTTCCATTAGTTGAGCTAACTCAGCGAAGTGATATGGAACTGTAGTGCAGTCAAGACCTGCCTTGAACTACTTTAGCTGTACGTACATTTACTGAAAATAATTGCACACCTCAGACCATCTGTCAGCCAATCAGAATAGAGAATTTAACACAACACAATACAATACAATACAATGCAGTCCAATACAGTACAGTACAGTACAAAACAATACTATGGAATATAATAGGATACAAAACAATACAATACAGTGCAATGCAATATGATAAAATATGATACAATTTATCTGTACAGGAAGAAAGTATGCGATTTATGGATACTGCTGATACAGCTGGTTGTAGGGATGTAAATATTTGAGTTACTGAGGTCTGGATTAAACAAGTCAGATAAGTTAATAACTCTTTGACAGTAGTGGGTTTCCCCCGCTGTAACTAATTGAAAAATATTGCAGACCCCCTGGATATGCTTCATGAACCCCTGGCAGTCCCCACTTTGAGAACCACAGCTATAGATAGTCAAGATAATTCGATAATAGCTGTAAAATACAATGTATTCTATCATCAGAACTTGACTGTAATTCAAGACCCTGTCTCAGTTTAATTGGCAATTTTACTAAACCAGTAAAGGAACAATAGCTGGACTAGACAGTGAGGAGGACAATTAAAACTTCAAAGAGTGAAAACATGTGAAGAGAAAATAAACATGCGTTTCTATCTGACAAGGCTGCCACATCTGTTTAAGAGCCTGCCCAGAACAGCTTTGTTAGGTGTGTCTAACAGTTCCTAACAATGTCCATCTTCATCTCCATAATCCCTCTTGTCCAAGAGAGTGGGAGTGACAGAGTGTGTGTGAGAGAAGGGAGGTACTGGTTACATGCATGCCCAGGCTCCGTTGGCTGTGTCATTCCTGACAGCTTTATTAAATGCAAAAATCCTCAATTGCGACACACTAGCCAGATTCACCATTTGGACTTGTGCAGAACTGGAGGAGAGCGATAGCGATTGACCTCGCAGTACCCAGAGAGGATGAAAGGCACTTGCCACCGATGTGAGCACACACATTCACACAGAGCTGATTAGAGCCGCCCAGATGGGTTATTGCATTTCCAATTCCTCTCATAAAACTGAGCCCCTGTGGAGCGAGGGTAAGTTTAGTCCCGCAACTCTAAAACTGTCAAATAGTCTTATCAAAGATGTTTTTATATCAGGGCCTGCATGACTATTTCTCTCATGCCATTTTATATAAATCATAATTATTGAAATTAATATGAAAATGTTATGGAAAAATAGCAAAGAACTCTTACTTATGTCTTCTGATATTTTGCCTGAAATCTGCCTCCCCGAAGCGCTACTTTACGCCAATTAAGCTCATGAATTTTCATTTCTCTAAAATCAGAATCATTCAGTAGGCTACGAAATCTGTTTTAAAAGAACACATCACTTTCCAGGAGACCTCATTTAGAGTGAACGTCTGATTTCCGGATCCAGTCTTGCTCCAGTTGCTGTGCAGTGTGCTCATTAGAATGTACCAAAAAGGGTGTGCATTTATCTCAGACCTCGAAGTTGTATCACTGTCCTGAGATCAGGTGCTGAGATGACGCTGATTTTATTCCAAAAAAAATAAAAATAAAAATGCTAAACCTTAACGAGAGATAAACCAGGAGAGTACTTGTATTACAGTAAATTGATCACAGATAAGGTTATTGTTTTGCACAGTGTAAAGTGATGCCTAACACCCTTACCTGTGAAAAAAATCATTATTTACCAGGATCTTCACACTAGCTGTCCCTCAGTGATGGAATGAACTTCCAACCTCAATCCAGACAGCAGAGTCTGTCACTATCTTCAAAAAACGGCTAAAGACTCACCTCTTCCATGAATACTTAACTAACCTCTAAAACACCAACCCCACATTATCCTTAAAAAAAAATCTTGTAGGGTATGACTACTTGTATTGTTCTCCGCTTGATATATTGCTTTGCTTCTATTTCCTCATTTGTAAGGCACTTTGGATAAAAGCTTCTGCCAAATGAATAAATTATATATATATATATATATTCACAATAAACAATTATTTTTCCATTCAACACAATTATTAACAGTAGCTTCGGTTGTTAAGCAACATAACAAATAATTTTTTTTTTTTTTTAAAAAATTATTCGATGCCGAACAAACAGTAAAATAGGTTAAGTCTAAATAAAACAAAAACATCGAGAGGGTTAACAAAAGCTTTGAACATGGCTAAGCCAATCAGATTATAGAATCGAAACAATCCATTTGACATGTTTTATTTGAATACAGAATCAGACCAGTAATTACTCATTAATATACAATGTACTGTATACATTTATTGGTGTGGAACATCCATGAAAAAGTCCTGTTATCACTTACATCAGTGGTGTCAAACTCATTTTATTTCAGGGGCCACATACAGCCTAATTAGATGTCAAGTGGGCCGGGCCAGTAAAATCATAGTATAATCACCTATAAATTACAAGAAGTCCATGTTATTACCTTTGTTTTCATGCAAAGACATTTATATTTAATGAAATATGCTTTTATAAAATATATCATGAGCAACCTCAGATTTCTTAATACAAACATGTGCAATTTGCTTCTGATTATCATTCACATATATGTACATTACAACTGCTCACAGTGTTTGTACAAATGCAAAAAAAAACTTCACAGGTATTTGGAACTGAAAAATATAGTATTTCACTTTAAAATCTATGCCATTGCACGAACAATAGGATTCCACCAAACCAAACTCTTTTGTATTGAAGCTGTTGACTAACATTAAATTGCACTTTTTTTTTTAAACTATTACCCATTCGTCTCTGTGAATAAATAGGAAGCGGTCCATTTTTCATGGAAATCTCTACACTCTGTATCCACATTTCTTCTTTTTGCAGACATTTTGTCTAATGGGGGTGTGGGGACGAGTAGAAAATAGAGTAGACTACTCCGTGATAACAAACAGCAGACGTCGCATTGCTGCCATCTGCTGTTCAGTCCCAGAGATGTGCCGCGTCTTTTACCTTCTAGCAGTTAATTTAGGAATAGCATATTTATAGCTTTATATGCATATATAGAATAGCTTTTATGCATATTTTTTTTTTCACTTTCAAAATTCGTCCTGCGGGCCGGATTGAACCCTCTAGCGGGCCGGTTTTGGCCCGCGGGCCGTACGTTTGACACCCATGACTTACATTATAACAGCTATAAACAGACATTCCCTCACCAGCCTCTGTTATTTCTCTCTATTGAAGTTAATATGACAAAAAAAGCAGCTTGTCACGTTACTAAGAAACTTCAAAGCACAATGGCCTCTGTCCTAAAGTCTCCCCGCGCAGAAATTACAAATCTGACATTTACAAAGCGCTGACATTGAGGACTCCTTCCATAAAACTTAAATAAATGCCCTTTTACAGAAAGGCACATATGTTTTTCCTTGTAAAATAATAACACTTTTAAATGACTGTATTATTGGATAAAATGTCAGTTCTGACTGACTGATTTTAAATGTTTCCAGTTTTTGTTATCACCGCCATTAAACGTGATGTCCTCATGTCTTGCTGCTCTGGGTATTTCCTTAGGTTTTTGTGTTATTGGACTTAGGGACTCCTGACCAGACTGTGATCCATGATGAATCCAAGAATGGAGTTTACCTTTAGGCTTCAAACCACATATAACCTCACCGCATATCAGCTTAAAAAGCAAGGGCATGTTTTGTTCAAGGGACTACAGACCTCTCAAGTTTCCAGTACAGCGCAAGTCATGATAAATGGTGCTTTAGTGTCTAACCTGGAACCTGTCCTGCGCTGGGAGGAAAATATTACTTCAGCGTAGACATAGACCATAGACATAAAAGTTCGAAATAACCACTACTATATTGTCACACGAGCGTCCTACATACTGCATCTCCAAGCCAAGTGGGTGAACATAATAGTACATAATATTGGAAGAGACACTCTCTTTGTCATGCATGTGCATCCATCCATTTTTTAAGCCTGTAATTAGTTTACAAACATACAAGGGAAATTGTTCTCTACTGCTTCATCGCATCAACACACTCTGGAGCCATCAGACTGTCTGAGTGCAGGCCAATACAGAGACGATTATTATCAACCTGCATCATCACTAACGGTAACTTGATCATAGTAAACCGATGCTCTTCCTCAGTCCGCAATGTATTGGGCATAGAAAGTGCTTCTCTGTGTCATTACGCTACACTCGGCTATTGCACTATGACGATGTTACTGTAAGTCTTGTCTCAAAATCAAGACGATTGTAATTGCATAAACGGCTGAAGGTAATGGAAATTGAGCAGATGAATGGGAAATCCCTTCACACGGTCAAGTTTTTTTTCCGTTTTCTATGAAAAATAAAAAGTGTCCTTTGACTCACATTTTTCATTTCTTCAATGCACCGATCTCTGTTCACGCTAACAGCAGTACTGAAGTAAGCGCTGATTCATTCTGTCGTTTCTATTTTGTCATCTAACAAATTCCTTGTTATTAATATCTGACTGGTAGGTCTTTTAAAAGCTTTAAAACTTTGCCTGCTGTCCTCTGTACAGAGTGTGTAAGATTTTTGTCGTTGTTTTGATGATGGTGTGTCTGCACCATTTTGATAGCCGGTATCTGATTACAAGCTGAATAGATTAGGCGTATGTCCATTTCACTATGGCATGGAGCTATCTAACAATTTGTGACAAAATCACACTTAACTTGCTTTTAACTTTTAACATCTTTAGACAGACTGACTGCGTTTACCACTCTGTTACACAGGCTCCATACACAACATGATATGGGGTGGTTTGGGGGGGGTTCCGTTCAGGATTAAAACAACAGTTTGACTGACATCAAATCCTGATAAAAATAAAGCTGTGTTTGAATTGAATGATGAGTCCATTTCAGTGATATAACACATTAAGGGTGAGATGTTGGTCATGCTACTGTCTAGTGGCTATTACAATATTCACATATTCATTACAGATCCGGAACAATGTGCCATATGACACTGTAGACCTCCAGAATGAACTATTGTGCGTATAGTAGTCCAACAGGGCTGTAAAAGTTGTCCAAAATTACTAAGAATAAACCACACCACGAGCCACAGCTGAGAGATGTGCAGACTTGTGGTTATTCCCAACATGCAAACAAATTTATCTTTTGTGTTTTCCACCTGTGAAACACGCCTCTTCCTGAGCAGAAGCTGAGCTTGTTTCTGTTGCCACCTCCTCTGGGCTCGGACCTCCTGGGAACACATGCACTGCTGCTGTGTAAGCTGTCCATGCTATGTGTGTGTGTGTGTGTGTGTGTGTGTGTGTGAGATGTTACTCTGTTCTGCTGCTGCGGATGTGGAAGGTCACGCTGTCCTTTTGATCGTTCAGCCCACATGGACTTTTGTCAAGCTATTTATTTTAACTGCTGCTTGATGGGGGATTTTTTTTTTTTAACCTTCTGTAGCTCTGTGATGCTTTTCGGCTAATAAATCAATTTGACACGAACATCATATTTCTATATAAATGGCGGCTTTCGTACTTTTATATGACATACATTTTATAATAAAATTAAAACGAAACCTCAATTGCAGTTATAAATGTTTCGAGTCTCGAGTGATACAATTTCAATATGCAAGTGACATCATTAGCTCGAATCTGATTGGTCGTGCACATTATATCCAACAGAGAAAGGCATAAATGACAGAAATAGATAAATATAGACTACACTTATTGAAATTGCTGGACCTATATATTATATTGTGAGACTTACCCATTACACAATATGTATCACAACATTTACGCACATTTGATAGTTCAGATATTTTTGTATTTACTCTTTACAAAAAGAGGAAACATGAAATTACCGGTCAGAAATATAGATTTTACCCATAATCCTCTGAAAAAAAAATTGTATTGTAATAATGCATCATAATATCGACATCAAATCGAAGTCATATTGCCCAGCTCTATCTTAATTGTGGCCACTCTTGTAAACACATTCAGGTCTTTATTCCATGATTGGGTATATAAATATAAAGATTCCATATATATTAAGTGTTTGGAAATACGCTTAATATACTTAAAATACAAATCAAGCACTGGTAAATATAAAACTCTTATAAAAACACAACAATTATCACAATAATGTCTATTAGATAGGTGTTTATCTAAAACAATTTTAAAACCCTGCTTCATATGACTAGCATACCTATATGATAAACATGAAAGAAGTCATGCACTATCATGCTTGCCATAACAATTGTGAAGCAAAAATGTTCATTAACTATCACTATGGCAATATCGCCTGAGCAAGAGCGCTGGTGTACTGAATATCAACATGGCTATGATTCAGATGCAGGTAAAAATTTTCAGTGCAACGGCACAATTGTGTGTATGATATTTCTTTTACACAAACCTTCTATAAACAAGAAATTAATACAGAGTGATGTAATACACGGTGGCTTAGTGGTTAGCACGTTCGCCTCACACCTCCAGGGTCCGGGGTTCGATTCCTGCCGGGGCCATGTGTGTGCGGAGTTTGCATGTTCTCCCCGTGCTGCGGAGGTTTCCTCCGGGTACTCCGGTTTCCTCCCCCAGTCCAAAGACATGCATGGTAGGTTGATTGGCAGTTTGGCAAATTGTCCGTAGTGTATGATTGGGTGTGTGAGTATGTATGTGATTGTGCCCTGCGATGGACTGGCACCCTGTCCAGGGTGTACCCCGCCTTGTGCCCAATGCTTCCTGGGATAGGCTCCAGGTTCCCCGCGACCCTGAAGCAGGAATAAGCGGTTGAAGATGGATGGATGGATGATAAATGACATTTCAGACACAATATTCTCATATATTTTGTATATTTTTGTTTTGTCAACAAAAATAATTCCAAAGTGTTGCTTGTTGCCATGCCAACACAGACGAACTATTGTACAGAAATGAATACCAATGTTATACACTAATGTTAGGTTTTTTTTTAATTGGGACAAGCAGAGTGATACAAACCCTGAAATGTACCAGTGCTGTTATCGTAAATATTAGCAGTTTTGGAATGCTGCTTGTTCAATCAAATTAGTAGACCAGATCAAACTGTTACCTAATAGTAATTATCAAGATAGCTTAATATACAGATGGGTGACAAATAAATGGAAAAAGTGGTGTGTGGGCTGTAATGGATTGGCGTCTCATTCAGAGTGCTTCCCTGCATTGCATCCAGTGTTCCCGGGATACACTACGGACCTACCATGAACCATGAAGATGAATGAATGAATGAATAATGTTGGCTAGAGGGGGAATTTATTTATTCTGCTGGCATGGTTTGTCTCCACCTGTCCCCTTAGATCACTAGAAATCAATACAAACTTCCTTTGACTGCTCACCTTTACCCTTTGATGAAACATTCCTATCCTGATGGGTGTGGTCTCTTTGAGGATGACCCCACCCCTATCCACAGGGCATGAGGGCTCACTGAATGGTGTGATGAGTGTGAAAATGATGCAAATCATATGCTATGGTTTTCACAGTCACTAGATCTCAACCCAGTTGGACACCTAACGAGAAATTCTGTATATTTATTATGTTGGAACATATTTGTATACGTACAAAGCCCTTTTTGGTCGGAAACATCTCAGTATTGTTATAGAATAACCGGACCTTTATTTTTTTTTTTACCTCTGTCTCTTTCAGTATTTTCTTTATAACTTTTGTATTCTTGGGTATAATCACGTGCTAAAAATCTGTAATGTTGCTATGCTGAGCAGAAATGTTATAAGAAAAGCACTGGAAGGGTTAGAAATGACTCAAGACCAGTTATGACACATTTATGACAATGTTATTTGATGCAAGAAAGCGTGTGTTTTTTTTTGTTTTTTTTTTCTTTCTTCATATTTTAAATTGCACAAAGTGTCCTACTGTAAAAGAAATAATATATCAATCTTGGTCTGGGACGAGGTATTCCCTGTTTAAATAAAGGAATATATGAGTAAAAGTGTAGTTCAGCAAGCGGAGCAAGACTGCAATCTAGAATTGGACTGTGCTTTGTGGACTAACGTGTGGTAGCACAAACAATCACGCTCTCCATTAATTCCTGCCCACAGATTCAGCGGCGTGTCACACAGCTAGCGGTTGATCATACACAACACGGGCCACTGTAGTATGTCTCTGTCAAAATGGGCCAAGCAATTATTTCACTCCTTTCCCCTCAGAGATCACAAGATGCCCATTCTGACATGAAAGTTTTCCGCTTTCCTAACCGCTACTGTATATTCGTAAACATTGTTATGGCGATTCGGTCATTGTGATTCAGACCACGGGCTTTGCTGCTGCATTTACATGCTACTTGTAAGTGCTAGGAAATAACGTTCATGGAATGTCAAGTGATATTTTTTTTCTTTCTTTTGCTTCAAAATCTCACCCTGTGTCTCACCCAAAGAGGACGTTACAATGTTCGCCCCTGCCTGGTCTTCTCTGGTCTGTGTTTTTAATTAAGAACCTTTCCAGGGTGCACATTTTCATTGGGCTCACCCTGAACTGCACAAGCAGATGGTTTCTGACACTTGTTAAAGTCTGAAGGCATCATCCTCACTTTCTCTCTCTCTCTCTCTCTCTCTCTCTCTCCACACACACACACACACACACACACACACATGCTGATGAACTCTCCTAAGATTCGCTTTGCGCAGCACATTGTGCGAGCTGTTACCTTCCAGAACACACTCTGCCCTTGAGCTAAAGGCACAGCGAGGAGAAAAAGAGCTGGCTGAACACTTATTTAGCGTAGGAGATGTCTTCATTGCCCTGCAGAAAGATTCCTCGTACATTTGAAACATTTAGGCCACGGTGACACCTCCAAAACAACAAGATCTCTCTCTCCATGTCACCCAGAAAGTTCCAGACTAATTCAGATGTCTGTCAGAATTCTCCTCTCGCCAGCCGTCTTCTATTAACGCCTGAATTTCTGGCCGAGCTCTACCTTCACTAGCTCTATATGTGTCCTACTTTTCACAGCGCAGCATGAATAATGTGCGATGAGTCTCATGAAAGAATTATCACCGCCGATGAATTATTGATCCGTCAGGGAACTGTAAGCATAGGTTACAAACTGTGTTTATACACACAAAGTTAATCGCTCTTCTGTATTAGTCAGCGCCGAATTGGAAAGCAGAATTATGGGATTTGTGTGATATATATGAATGTTAATGTATAAATATTAAAATAATTACAATAAATCATTGGCAGGGTGGAAAAAGTACTAGGAATTTACAGTATAGTTAAGTGACTGCATGGATAATGTGCCAAAATCTTAATTAAAAGTATCCAGCCAAAAAAAAGCTACTTTCAAAAGTACTCAAGTATCAAAAAGTAAAAAGTTCAAATGTTTGCAACTCAATGTGATATTTTGATGTGAAGAGTAACTTTTAGTACTTTTCTAAAACTGATTTTAAAGCAGCTACACCGTGAAAACATCACTGATCTCTGTCAGATTGCTAATGAATAAATCAGAGGTAAAATGCTATGTAAATAACCCATTTGCTAGAATTTGAATTCCCTTGCTGCTGCAGTTGATGCTAGTCTTACCTGACATTAGCAAAGAAAACAGGCCAAGACAGTTAAAGATAATCAGTTAACGTTAGCAAATTAGTGAAACTAACCTCAGCAAACTTGGCTTTTTCAGTAGAGTGGAGTTCATACCTTCTAGGCAGGCAAAGGAGACACCATTTTATACAAGGTTTTGTTTACACCAGCGTATGGAAGTAGTCTGTGGTCTGGTGGCTGATCCATTTTCAAATTCACATGGATAGCTATAGTGCTAACTACATAGTGTAGCAAGAGAAGATCACAGCAGAAATTGACACAATTCTTGATAGTTTTTTTTTTCTATATTGATGAACTTAATTGGATGCTAAACTGAATTGATTGGATGCTAAACTGATCCCATTCGATTGATGTGTAGCATCAGGTCACTGCCTGGATGACGAGTAGTTTACTATTGTAGCAACGAGTCATTTGAAGGTCTAAATAATAATGAAGGGACTAAAAAATAAGGTTTTTGTAAATGTAATTAAGCATAGAGGTGAATGTCATTTATAGCCTTAAATTGTAAAATATAAATACACCAAAATTATACTTATGTATGGTAACAAAATACAATTTCTCAAGTAATTATGCACATAGGGAAAAGCACATAGAAATGATCACAAAAATGTGATTGTAAGTGATCCATGATGCATGCATGATGATAACGACTTTATCGGTTTATCATAGTATTTGTGATTTTACCTCGTTACTGTGGTTTAATTATAATTCTATGATTTTAAAAAATGAAATCTTTATGCACTCGGCATCAATTGCAGTTCATGCTTATTAGCTTAGAAATTTATGAGTTCATCTTTGTAAATTAGCATTTGCCTCACACCAACAGGGTTGGGGGTTCGAGTCCCACCTCTGCACTGTGTGGATGTGCTCACCATACTTATGGGGTTTCCTCCAGGTACTCCGGCTTCCTCCCCCATTCAAAAACACGCATTTTACACTGACTGACATCTCTAAATTGTCGGTAGTGTGTGTGCGATTGTGCCCTGCGATGGTGTGGCACCCAGTCCAGGGTGTTCCCCAGCTTGTGCCCTGAGTCCCCTGGGATAGGCTCCAGGCATCCTGCGACCCTGTGTAGGATAAGCGGTACAGAAAATGGATTGATGGATGTTTAAAAATAAAATTCATTGGGAACAACGTATTCAGACAGCACAAATGACCAACATTAGCATTTTGGTACAAAGCTTTTGTTGGCAATTACAGCTTCAAGACATCTCATTCCTCTTGGCAAATTGTCTTCAATTCCCCAAGGGTACGAGAGTCCTTCTGATGGACTCACAATTTCAAAATCCTCCCTATATTTTGAGTGGGATTCAGGAGATCATGATCAACTTGTACCTTAGAACTTATATGGGCGGCTGTGGCACAGTTGGTAGAGTGGGTTGTCCACTAATCGTAGGTGGTTCGATTCCCAGCCCGGGTGACTCCACATGCCGAAGTGTCCTTGGGCAAAACACTGAACCCCAAGTTGCTCCTAAAGGCAAGCTAGCACCTTGCATGGCAGTTCTGCTACTGTTGGTGTGTGTGTGAGTGAGTGAATGTGTGAATGACACACAGTGTATAAATAAATAATCTAAATAAGTGCACATTTACCATTTATACCATGCAACGCCTTCTTGAGTTAATCTGGCTGTATGTTTGGGGTTGAAACCCAAATTTTTCTTGGCTGGTGAAATGAATTTTTCCTCTAATATGTCCAGGTACATTGCTCCAATCATGATTCTTTCAATGATGTATAATGCCTCAATCCTGTTTGCAGAGTAGCAGGCCCATGTCATGATCCTCCCACCTCTGTACTTCACTGTGAGTGTAGAGTTCTTGGGATCATACATGCAACCCTACTTTCTCCAAGCATGAGGAGCGGAATTATTGCCAACAAGTTCTCTTTTTTATTTGTTCCGAAAGTTCCGAAAGAGTTCTGATATGTCTAAATGCTTTCAGATGTGCATCTCCATGGTTCTTTTTTTTTTTATCAGAGGAGTTTTGCTTGAAACAAAGATGATCACTGTGCATTTCATTACTTATTGTTCTATTGTTCTTTAACTGATGTTTCTACTGATTTCAGGTCGCTCTGCAACGCTTTTCAAGTGAGTGCTGGCTTATTTCTCTTACCTTCCTTATTAGTCTGAGAGCATGTTGTGAAATCATGCATGATGCACCTGTCCAGGGACAATTATCTGTAGTTGCATTAACTTTCCAACTGCATATTATTAAACCAAGTGTACTCACATGGATGTTTTAGGTCTTTGCAACGGCCCTGTAACTTTTTCCCTTTTTTAGTCTTACTTAATAATGTTGTTCCTGAGAACTTTGCCTTTTCCTTCACCATGATTGCTGCTTGCTGCATGAAATCAATTCAATCGTCATTTATAATAACTCTAGGTGCAATTATCATGACCACGTTTTTTTTGTCTTTCTTTTAAATAAATACAGCATTTATACAGTAGCTAAACTTGGTGTGTTTTCATGTAAACTTTACATATACGAGAGTGGATGAATCCAGCTGGGTTGTTTATTTTGGGTTTTTTTGCACACGAAGTGATGTACTTGGGTATGCACAGAATATATTCACATTTGCATGCCTGCGTTTAGAGAAAACAAACATGTTACAGTTGTGCTAGTTCTCCCCTATGCTATGCTAATATACTAAGTATGCATTACATTCTCCCTCCCCTTAAGACTAGGCTGCTGGACCCCAACCCCTTTCCTTTCCATGCTAAACACATATAAAGACCGAGAGAAAGCCAGCCTTGATATTAACAGTTTGCAGTTGTTGACCGTTAATTCAGCATAATACATAGGCCTACTTTCTCAGGCTTCAAACACTGGAGATAATTATAGATCTAAGGCCTGGAAAATCTGTGGGATTGTCAGAAGGATAATGAGGGGGAAATAAGTGCTGAGCTGGTCACTGAGTAGATTTTTATCTTTGCAAGAGGCATCTTAATAGAAGTTAACAGCTCCAAATGCAAATGTTATGCAGATATGTACAGTGCACTGAGCAGTCAAAAGTGGAGCAGTTGGAGATAACATTGTTGATTTTTTTTTGGTACAATTTTTTATTCATTAAAGAGTTTCAGGAAACATTGACAGTGACCATTTATATCTTCATAATCTTGCAGGCTTTTGTTGTTTTTTCCTCTTTCCTCTTTTGCCTTTGTTAAACTTGCTCGAGCTTCTGCAGGATGTTATGACTAAATCGGTACCAGCGCCTGGCGACAAATTATATGATTCAGTCTCGCTAATGCACCGGAATCCAAATCAGTGTGCACAAGATGTTTTGGGTACTTAAAGAGAAAACATTTGCAAGTAAATACAAAAACATTTAACAAAAAAAGTAGACAAAAGTATTTAATATTTCTCATTATTACATTATTAGAAGTCATTTATCATCGTTTATTACACTCATTCATTCATTTATTTTCATGTGATTTTTTTCCTCATGACTCATTTCTTTTAGCATGTGATGTTTACACGATTCATTTATCATATTTTTCTACATGATTTCTTTATTTTCACGTAAGATTTTTCCTCATTTAATTTAGCACGACTTATTTACTTTAGCATGACTCGTTTATTTTAGCGTGTGACGTCACACCATTCATTTATATTCAGATGTGATTTTTACTTTACACATGATTCATTTGTTCAATTTTTGTACTTGATTTTTTTTTACATTATTTATTAATTTACATATGTGAAGCCCCCCTTACATGATTCATTTATTGTCACCTGTGACACAATGAATTTTTTTAACACACGGTTTTTTAACAGAATACTTATTTATTTACACATGATTTTTCCCCCTCACATAATTCATTTATATTCACATGTTGTTTTTATTTATTTATTTATTTTCGCATTTGATTTCTTCATATGATTCTCCACAGGGCATGACGTTGAAATCCTTTACATGTTTTTACATAGATAGCACGGGTGTTTAGTGGTTAGTATGTCCCACTGGGGTTGGGAGCTTGAACCCAATGTCCAGTTTCCTCCCCCAGTCCAAAGACAGGCATTTCCAAATTGTCCATAGTGTGTGAATGTGCCCTGCAATGGGTTGGCACCCCATCCAGGGCATCCCCCACCTTGTGCCCCGAGTTCGCTGAGATAGGCTCCCGGCTCTCCTTGACCCTGGCTAGGATAAGTAGGATGGAAACTGGCTTGATAGATGTTTTTCACATAAAGTTCGACTGTCTATTACTCACATAATCACATGTAAAAACTTATAATCACATGTGGCGTATGTCATTTTTTTGTCTAAAATTTTTTAGCCTTTAGACATTTTTAATGTCTTTTCTTAAACAAAATTCATGCTTCAAACTGTCTCATTCCATTGGCAAAAAATTGTCCCTCTTTCAGAAACAATTTCTTAAATTAAGGAACGTTATCTTAAAAGATCTTATTCTTTGTGGAGTTCTCCAAGTGACAGTTAATGACAGAATACAAAACTCCCACTAACATGACAAGAATCAAATCAGTCCTATTATTACTGGACACCCTTTTTGCTCTTTTTGTGCTGCCCAAAAGTTTTTCTTGTACCCCTGGTCCTTCCTGCATTAACGTCTGTCTGGCCTGCACCTGTCCGAATTAACGTAATCCAGACCTCATTAAATGATAAAGAATTTACTTCATAAAGTCCTTACTGTTCCTCTTTATTCTGATGAAGTGCACTTTGAGCTGTCTGTCTTACCAGGAAATGAGCGGGCAAATAGTCAAAGAAGATTTTAATAAGTATTTATTAAAGTCTTTCTTAACAATAAGGTCTGGTAAGGGTATATTAAAGCCTTCGTCGTGAGGAAATCGTTTTGATTGCAGTGCAATCTTTTCTACACATAGAAATATAGTTAATATTAATATTTCTTCATCATTTTCATATTGAGGCACAGTGGAGTGCTGTAATATCATTCAGATTCTTCACCAATGATAAATACTCTACACGTAATTGTGAGTTACATAGAAATTAAGACAGGTGGGTGGGATTCTGCTTCATCATTAAAGATGAATGTATTTTCCTAGATGTAAATATATAATTAATGAATCAATTGAATAAATCAGCAAGATGCAATAACACCACAGAATTCGAAGTCTTATTAAAATAATATTGACTCTGCAATTCTAATTTCAAATAGCTAAAATGGCACTGGGATAGATTTTAAAAGACTGCATGCCATCACTTAATGTCGTGATTATATACGGTATAATCCTGTGAGGCTGTTGATGACTGTTAAAGGAAAAGCCCACGCAGAAATGCATTTAGCATGTGTATATTGAAATATTTATGATGTGCTTATTTTTTGTTAGGTGCTGTATTGGCGTTATTCCTGTGGGTAGTTGTGTGGCACTCTGACATCACAGGAGCGCAGTTACAATGGTTGCTAGCGCAGTTACTGTACTGTGGCATTTAACAGGAGGAATAATTTCTTAATCATAAGCGATAAAGAATCAGGTTATTCGCCAGTCGCCATTTTCCAACGCTGGTCAGTGTCATATTAATGGAGAAAAATGAATAAGGTAGAAGTATTGACAAGAAATGTTGGACTCAAAATGCCATCAATGAAATGCAATTATACGACACAGAAGTTGTATCGAGTTATGGCGGACACTCAGCTTTGCTAGTTGTTGATGTACGAAATGACAAACAAAACAGCATTGATGGTGGTATTAGCATGAAAGTTGAATAGGTGGTATAGTGTACAGATGGGGAAGTGGGAAAGCTGGATAGACTAAATGACTAACGCACTGTTGCATCACTCTATTTAGGAAGAGATTAAGAAAAAGCAAGGTGGAATAGTGGTGCAGTGGGAAGTTTTGCTGCTTCATAGCTCCAAGTTCCCCAGTTTATGGGTCCCCAGGGTCCCCAGTTCCATCCTGAGCTAGGGTTACTGTCTGTGTAGAGTTTTGTGTTCGCATGAGTTTCATGCAGGTAGGTGGATTGGCTAAGATAAATGTGTGGATGTGTATGCATGGTGACTTGCGATGGACTGGCATCCCATCTGGGTTGAATTCTCTTCCTTTGAGCCCAATGTTCCCAGAATAGGCTCCAGATCCTACCATGACTCATTTATCAAGGGGTGCTTAGAACAAGTTCTAAATGGAAATGTGATGAGTTTTCAGGAATTTGGAGATAATTGTGGATTAGGAAATAATGTATCTTTTCAGATACTTACAATTAAAGGACTGGCTTTATAGCAGAAATACAAGCTGTGCAAATGTTTAAACCTCTTAATGCAATGGAGGCTACTGTAGTGAAGACATAGAGTGGGATATAATATAGAGTGATAGCTCAGCTCTAAGACAATTTGAGGGACTGAAAAACTTCATCTACTGTGTGGATTAAAGCTAAATGAGAGAAGGAGCTAACTATCGAAATTACAGAAGAAGAGTGGGGGGAAATGATGTGTAACATAAAGCACGACCACTAACTCACGGATGTGGATAAAATTTGGGTGGAAAATTTGGACTCGTTATTTTCCTCAAATAAACCTCCAATAAAGAGCAAACAAATTGGCTCCCAGCAACCATGTTGGAGGGTGTGCGGGAGTACAGAAGCCAATCACACGCACATCTTTTGGCAATGCAACAAATTATACTCGTTTTGGGAAAATGTATATGCTGTGGTTAAAGATATTCTGAATTATTCCATACCTAAAGAATGTAGTAATGTACCTCGGAGATAAAAAATGAACATTTATATAGCCATTTATCACCTGTGCACATGCACATCTGTACACATTGGACACAGTTATAAATCCCAAATATTCTAAATTGCTCTGCTTGTGCACAAACACTCTAATTTGCATAATGAAGCACCCCTAAATTGCCATATATGGTAAACAACTTTCCTTTAAAAAGCCCAGTAGACTGCTCGAGGTACTGCTTGTTGCAGGCAACCCAAAGCATACCAAAAAGTCTAAGAAGATGAACTACACCTAGAGTACAAATACTGTTGCACAAATTGAAGTAAAAAATTGCTTATTTGGTATTTTTATGAGTGGTTTATCAATAAATAAATATGAATTATTGTATACATTTTATGACTACATGTGTGCATTCTAATTACATTTCGAAAACCTGCAATGGTTTCGAAAACTCCTCATTGGTGATGTCTTTTTTTGCTGTAATGTGGAAATGTATTGCAACTTGATCACCGTAAATACACGTAAGACATGTGTACTTTTTTTGGCTCATAGTTGGTTTGAAAATGTGAGCTTTGTCTTCAGTGCAGGTGTTATTTAGTTCTGTGTCGTCTCATGTCATTAGTGTATTGTTTTTATGTAGCACCACGGTCCTGGAGGAATGTTGTTTCCTTTTACTGTGTACTGTACCAGCTGTATATGGTTGAAATAACAAAAAAGCCACTTGACTTAACTATGTCTACTTCAATGCCAATCACGCTGATTTGACTGACAAGAAGCGTGATGAGAGCTCCCCATAATCAATTCATCCATGATTACACTTTTCTACCACGAGGAGTTCCTCCATGTGCATGGTCAGGAGTATACACTGTTTACGCACTACACTATGTGTTTGCATTGTTGATCAATGAGGACGCAGGATAAAGTAGTTACTAAAGAATGAATGAATGAAGCAAGGGTTAAATCCCATTGGGGCAACTATCAGCAGGTCAAACAGCATTGTGAAACGTGCCCATAAAAAAAGTCAACTCAAATATATATGTTTTTAAAATAGACGCATTTGAAGGTCACGTGTTAATTATAAAGACTAATATGCAAATCAGTTAGGATGGATTTTTTCCATTAATAATGTCAAAAATGCTTAAAAACAATTAAATTGACCACAAACATCATTTTTCATATGCATATCTACCTCATACATGACCAGCCAGTGAATCTCAACTCTGAGATATGATTAATACTAATCATTGCGTTGCATAATGGTAATAATAATAATGGTGATGTAACGTCCCTTTAGACTGCTTTATATAGAATGCATTCCCTCAGACAAAACAATTATTAAATGCTGTGTATATACAGTATATGTGATCATTAAAGAAAATGATGTACATTTGCTTTGTTTGTAGTGTTCACTGTATTATGTAATTTTAAATCAGAAAATATTTTGAAGAAATGTTTAGGGAAAAGCTGAAAAAGAAAACCGACAGTCTAATTGTTATTAAAACAAATATTACAGCTTGTTTCAATCACATTTCCTCAGTATCAGTGTTGGAAAAATTCATATTATACATAAACTTAACAGTAATATTGTCACATTATTGTGGCCATTGAAGAAGAAGAAGAAAAAAAACGCTTGACAATGCTTCAAATGCTTACTGAAGATTTGTTCTTCATTCCATTCAAAGTCTCAGTCCAACTTTGAAATGTCAGTTAAAGCTGTTTTCTTCATTTTCTTTTTCTTCCCTCATCATTGGTTGTGTGTGTGTGTGTGTGTGTGTGTGTGTGTGTGTGTGTGGTACCGTCTGGTGCTCCGCATGCCCAGTGTGTGCATTGTCCGGGTCAGTGAGGCTATAAGTTTGGCCACACCAGTCTGAATAGAGGACAGACTGCCTGCTCTCTCTCTCGCTCTCGTTCTCTATCGGGTCCATCCTCACCATCTGCCCAAAGCACTTGACTGACAGCGCTGGCCAGGGAGATCCAATTGTGCCAGCAACTGATGGCAGAGGGGAGGGGAGACACTTGACAGCGAGCAAACTGGACGTGACGATCAAGCAAATAAGCCTCCGGCTTCTAAATGCCACCTATTATACACACTGCTGTTCTGGGGAGAAATCATGCACTAAGCGACTAAGCCAAAACGGGTCCTGAGCTCCTCCCATAAACGCTAAAACACAATTACACAGGAAAGGTGATTGAGTGGGACACAGGAAGGACATTTGATAGGTGAAAATAGGGGATGGTTGCTTATTTCCCTAAAGAAAGATAACTGTCGAAATGGACATGAGTACAGAAGGGCATTTAAATGTATTACAGACATACAGAAATACAGACATCTTTTCAGTACCAATTTGAGAGTCCGACACGGCTTAGACTGTAAGAGATAAGCAAACTAGCTAGAATCTTTATTTCAATAAAGGTAAAAATAAAAGGAGGGAAAAAAGTATTTAGTAAAAATTATTCAAGTAGCACTTGTTACACTGGAAAACTGGAAATCTGGTGACTGTGAAAGCCACAACATTCGATTTGCTTCATTTTCATCCTCATCAAACTGTTCAATGAGCTCTCATTTCCTGCAGATTGGGGGTATCCTTGAGGAGACCACACCCATCAGGATGGAAATGTTTGATCGTAGGTTAAAGGTGATCAGTCAGAACTCTCCTGGGATAGACTCCAGATCCATGAACCTTGACCAGGACAAAGCATTTATTGTGTACCTGTTTGACTACTATTTTTTTTTGTTATCGAGTGGTTGTTGAGTCTTTTGTGGTTTGAATCTTTGAATAACGTTTATGAGTTTGGTCAATCTGGACTTTGTTTTTTACGAATATTTGTAAAAATATAACTTGGCACACTGTACAATATCTGAATTCTAACACAAACTGTATGACAACATTCTCCAGGTCAGATTATACAATCAAGATCCTGTAATGATTGACCTATGTTTAAAGAAAACTCCCACATTCGACATACGTTATCAATCAGGGTGATATGGGGTCATGCAGAAAATAAACAGAAACATTTTTAACAATATTTTTCTGTTTATGTTTCATTATTACCACTACCACAGTTGTAGCCATCCCATGATTTTGGCGTAATCCTGTTTGGTTCTTCGGTGAGTTTTGTAGCATTACATCCATCCATTCATCTTCTCTACCGCTTATGCTACATAAGGTCGTGATGGAGCCTGGAGTCTCGCGTTCTCGGGGAACTCGAGACACAAGGCGGGGGACACCCTGGACCAATCGCAGAGCACAATTGCACACACATTCACACACTATGGAGAATTTGGAAATGCCAATCAATTTACAATGCATGTTTTTGGACTGGGGGAGGAAACCAGAGTGCCAAGAGGAAACCCCCGAAGCACAGGAAGAACATGCAAGCTCCACATACACAAGGTGGAGAGAGGAGAACCCCCAACCCTGGAGGTGCGAAGCAACTATGCTGAACATTAAGCCACCATTAGCCACCGGTTTTAAAATCACAATCTCAACACCTGACCAAAGCATTTGTGTGATTTTTGTCTGTGACTGCAAACCTAGACTGGCTTTACAGTATTGGTAAATTTAGTAGCTCTTAATTTCAATTAGTTTCCCCTGAAATGGTTAAAATGGCTATTCCTAAAAATAAAATCAGGAGCATTTCTGCTGTGAAATAAAATGTCAATATGTAGCCTATGTGATCTTGGCTGAAGATGATCATTCCATTTATTGTGTAAAAAAAAAAACAACAACAACAAAAAAAACAACTGTAATTGACAGGTTTGTGGACTGAAAGGTTCTTTAGGAAATCAGAATGGTTCTTCTATATCCTATATAAGATCGTATATATCTTATATATACGAGTGTAGAAAATTGATTGGATTGTAGGCGAACTTTATCGAGCCTACAATAATAAAGCTACCATAAAGATTAGAAAGAAGTGAGTTAAACATAAACCCTGTTTAATGTAAACTCAGCAAATGAGAGAATAATATGATTCAGAGGAACACTGCACCTGATACATATCGCAAACATATATCACTAATCCTCACTAATAGTCAGTGGTTTCATATCCACATTCATATGATTCATATGATTTCCACTGCATCAGATTGCAGAAGTTACATTAAGCAGCAATCTAGATGTTATACACGCATGCAAGGACACACACACACACACACACACACACACACAAGCCCACATGTACACACACACACACACCAACCCACAGCTTGCTTGAGGCCCAGTCTGGCTGTCAGCCTGGATTACAACTCACAATTACATTTAATTACTCTCTATAACATTTTAATCAACATTCAGGTAAATATGCTGGAGCATGAGATCACAAAATAGTCAAAAGGAAAAAAAAAGGTCACGTGATAGATCTTTATTTTATCTTTAAGGTCTTAAAACAGCACATTTGACAAATACCTCATAACAACACTGTGTTGTGTTGAAGTCTTACAGTTCTGATCTGCTCATCCGAACGCTGCCGGACTGAAACCACTATATAAATAGAGCTCTTCCGTTGGGGGAGTGGGGGGGCTTTTTATACCTTTATCTGACAACAATCTTTAAAAATTCATACCCTTTTTAGCAATAAGCTCATTGTGAATTTTTTATGGTGTTGTACTTATACTGAATATTGACTGCAAAACTGAGACACACAATATAGAGCAGATCGTGTTCACTGACACTCAGACCTGTTATATAAAAACACAATAGATATTTGCTATAAATATAAATGACAGAGAACTGGAAGACAAAAAGTATTCCCTATTATCCAAGTTTGAGCGAGGGTGTTTGGCAACACTTTCCGATATCAAAGGCATGGAATGCATAAATGTTACATAATGCTAAATGCTAATTTGTGGCTTCGTTCAATTCCTGTCAAAATAAATAGCAAGCATGTTCTATAAAAAATTCACTATTACATTTGAATTATAGTTATTCATTTGCAAATCCAAACTGACTTACAGTTGATGTAGAATTTAATCCAAGCACAGAGATTTGCTGAGCTACAAAAAGCAATAACGCAGTCTTATATAACTGGAAAGCACAGAACATTTGACCAACATCGACCTTTAAAAACAAACCAAATAAAATGCATTTATATTTAGATCTTAGACACAGCTATAAGACTTAAGTGCTGCACATACATTTGTGCAGGATTTGCTTAGTTTGATTCAGTTACACACAATTCAGACTTTGGAAGTTCATCTTCTCATCCTTTCACATGCTCTCTTTACATGAACGTGCATGAAATGAACTAAAACATTGATATTATCAAAATAGAAAATTAAAATTGCTATAAATCTTTGCGCAGATTACAATTTTATTTCCGCGTGACGTCCACAGCAGCAGTCACAGCAGAATTTAGCAATCAGACTGATCAAGGCTGTACAACCCTGCCATGAGTACAAAGACGTTACTAGGACAAACGGAGGACATCTCTTTTCGTTTGATAACGTTAAAAGTAAAGTCACGCTTATTCACTGGTGGGAACGTTTCCTCATTTCCACTTTGGCCCTCTTCATCTTCCTTTTCATTCACTTTCTTTTTCACTGAAAATATGATTCAGTGCCATTGACAATGGGCTTCATGGCTGGTGAAAGACGAAGTGTCAGTGAGTCTGGTTATGTTTGTCCAGCTTTCCATGATGTCACATACACAAAAGTTGGTAGTTGTACGCGCTTGATCTTAACTTATCGGTAGTGTTAGAGCTACGTCACTGAGTATTCGGTTCAGTGTCGAGGCTAGCTCTACCATTACTAGACAGCTAGCTAGCCAGACCAACTAATGTTACCCTCGTAAGTTAACATAATATGTGGAGCGTTAACGTTTAACATACAAAGAGGCATTCTTTTTTAGGCATCCAATAGACAAATTGCTAAGTGTGGTGCTTTTATTATGAAGTTAGGCGAAAAGTTAACTTACTGTACTTCAGAAAAAGTTGTTGCCGCTAGTCTCCCGTTGAATTTTGATGTACGTTGAGTTTACATGCACACCTGACATGCGCATTAACTTGGGGGGGCCAGGAGATCAAAGGTCTGCTAGTTTGTGTTCATTAAGAACTGACAATTGGGCATCAAATTGGAATTCGGATTTTATCTACCTGGGTAGCTCTGAATCTACCAGGGCGTGCCGCCCAAGAGTCTATGTATGGGAAACATTGGCAACGTCTTGAGGAGTGGTAACTGTGGTATAATCGAGTTCGATCTGTTGAATTATTACAAAATAATGCACACCCGAGGTATAACGGCCACTCCATTCGGCCACATTACCACTTCAGGGTGTGCATTATTTTCTAATATTTCAATGGACTGGACTTATTCCTTACATATTAGTCATTTATTTCTTTAAATTGCCTTTTGCTTTTATGTTACATTATCCATCTATCCATTTTCTGTACTGCTTATCCTACACTATTCTACACACCTACACAGTGTGCAAGCTCAGAGCACACAGGGTGGAGGCGGGTTCAAAGCAAACATGCTAACCACTAAGCCACCGTGCTCCCCCACCCCCCATGTTACATCTTATTACATCTTATTACATTCAAAATAAATGTTCAGCATTTTTTATTCCTTGATTTTTTTTTATTTTATTTTTATTTTAAAGGTGGTGGTCCATTGAAAACATGGGTAATTTAAATTATCTATATGGGGTGTCCAGAAAATTGACTTAAAAAATAAAATTATATCTACATAATACAAAACTATGGGATTTCACCAGACTATGATTTAATTGAAGTAAACTAGTGAAACCAGTGACCATAACAATGCAAAATTAGGAGTCTAGATTTAACAACTGATCTAAACCAAGACAAACCTGGAAGTAACTAAGGTCAAAATACAATCATTAAAAAAAATATATTTCCGGAAATGAGAGGATAAATACAAAGCTAAACATGAACAAATGGAAAAGCAAGACTGGAAAAGCAGTAACAAAAAGTAGACAATGATAGAATGTAAAAAATGGTACAAACAGAAACACGTGTTAGATACAAGTCTTCACAACTAGTGTCTCTTGCTTTTGGTGTGTTAAAAAGTCCATGACTACAGGTGCTGATTGGACGATGATTGTACATTGTGAGTAATCGGGGGTAGAAATTGGGTGTGTGCTGTCGGGGACAGGTCTATGAGAGTCCCTAATGCTGTTTTTATATATATATATAATTAATTAGAATAATTTCAAAAGTAACCTATAATTTCCCTTCATGTTTTACTTTCTTTTGACCCAATTAAAAAACCCAGTAGACAGAGAATGATTGAAGTCTTAACCCTCCCTTTCATCAAAAAGTAGGTGTGTGCATTTCATAAAGGCAACGAAAGACGTGAATGACCCTAAAGCATGATTACTAGACCAAATCATGAAAAATTACACGGTGTGTATGTCATATAGACTAGTGTTTGCTGGACAAATCACAAAGAAATCATTTATGCAGGATACAAATATAATATCGTACAGAATATTATATTTATAACTCATGCACTTTTTACACCCTATTAAATAAAGGTAACAAAATACATATAATGAAGTCAATAGGTCTCATTTATCAAGCTGGATATGAACAATATGGATAATATTTACATGAGCATTTACACAAGAAATGTGGTATTCATGAAAATCCAGTTAGTTTAGAAAACTCCTATGCTTCGCCCGTGAGTTTGTGTAAATAAAAATCCTATATTTAACAAAGATTTACACCAAATGTATTTGGAGTCGTGTATAAAAATAAGTACACCCCATGGAAATTGTTGGCTTTTCGGACAAGCAAACATTTGATCATCTTTGAAACAGTGCCTATAAATGATTTCAATATACTTGAACAAAACCACAAGGAAAAAATTTTCAATCATTTATTAAACAGAAATATTAATAGATGTGATATACTTCTGTGGAAAAAAAGTTAGTACACCCTAAAATCTAGTATTGTCCCATTTAGCAGAAATAATTTCTTGTAGGTGTTTTGCAAAATTGTCGGCCAGGCTTGCTGGAATTTTTGACCACTCTTCCATGCAATATACTTTCAGTTGCAAGATGTTCTTGCATGTACTGCTCATTTCAAATCCCCCCCACAACATTTCAACTGGATTCAAATCCGGGCTATGACTAGGCCATTCCATACTTTTCATTTCTTCTTTTTGAGCCATTCCTTGGTGGATTTGCTAGTGTGTACTTTCAGTTCAATTTCAACTTCCGGACGGATGGCCTCAAATTATCTTGAAGAACTCTTTGAAATGACGCAGAATTCATATTTGAATCACTGAATGTAAGCTGTCCAGTTTCTGAGGCAGCAAAGCAACCCAAAACCATAACATTTCCACCACCGTGCTTCACAGTTGGTATGAGGTACTTCTCCTGAAAAGCTGTCTTTGGTCTGCACCGAGCATGTCTGCTGTTACTGTGGCCAAACAAATCTATCTTTGATTCGTCTGTCCAGAGCACATTATTCCAAAAGGACTGGTCTTTGTTTATATGCTCATTGGCAGATTGTTGTCTTGCTAGGACCATGCAGGTCAAATTTGTGTAGTCTCTTTCTGATTGTAGAAGCATGCATATTGACACCAACAGTTGAAAGACTCACTAGCAGATCCTGTGATGAAATGTTGGGGTTCTTGGAGACTTCTTTTTGCATCAGAGTCTGCTCTTGGGTTGAATTTGCTGGGACGGCCAGTCCTGGACAAATTGGCAGTCGTTGGAAATCTGCGCCATTGGTAGATAATTTTCCTTACATTGGAATAGTGTAGTTCAAATAATTTGGAGATCTTTTTAAATCCCTTACCAGACTCATAGGCATCCACAACCTTTTTTCTGAACGCCTTACAGAACTCTTTAGATCTTGGCATGATGACACCCACAAACCTCAATAGCAAACACCAGACACTAGATATGAGAGGAGTATAAATATGACAGGTTCCACCCGCACTCTCTAATCAGGTTCTAATCACTGGCACCCAGTCCTGAACACCTGATTCAAATTTTCTGGATTTGTAGGTGTGATAAATGTGGAGGCGTCCTTATTTTTTCCATGTGACTGATCTATTTTTAGTTCATTTAAATTGTGAAAATTACTACAAAATGTCAATTGTATGTGTCATTTGGTAGAGTGTATCACCTTTATTAATCGGCACTCTTTCAAAGAGGATCAAATGTTTGCTTGTCCAAATACCTGTTGTCCCTGAAATACCACACTGAATCACATATAAAATACATTTCAATTTGAATGATGTTTTTGGGTTATTAAAAACATCTAGTGTGATGGTATCTTATTTTATCTTATCATGCATGTGCTATTTATAAATATTACCGTTATTACTTTTATTATCATAAAATTAATGTAAAATTACAAGAAAGATAAAAAAAAAAAGATAAATACCCTTAAAATTAGCACCAGTATATATTAACATACCAATATATGACCATAAATAAAATGGTATTTAATGTATGCAGGTGTAGTGTAATGTATTATGTCATAGAGATAGTATATTACAATATATTACAATAAACTACAATAAATGTGTCCAACCAATCTTACTTCACACACACAATTCCACAGAAAGACCTCTCATGTACGTACATGCTGCTTTGTACTGTAATAATGACACACAGTTAACAGAAGGTACAGAATGAAGAGCACCGGATGATGTTTGTCTGTCAGGAGTGTGAACTGCGATAATAATCAAGCAAAGACAGCAGAAATGAAATGACATGCTTGTGTTCCGTCAGCATTTCTGTTCTCTAAAAACTTATCTGTTCTAAAGTCATCCACATGAGATGACAGACTAGAATTAGCCACTGGTAATTCTAAGGAGAGGAACTGTGGTCAGCAGATTCTAGAAAAAAATAAGAGCGATCATAAAAATTGCATTTTGTTTTTTATTTAGCACTGCCCTGGATAAGTTATTTCACATAACAGATGTTTACAAAGTCCACACGACACAATAATAACTGAATTTACACAAATGAACCAGTGTAAAAGTTTACATATGCTTGATTCTAAATCCTATGTGATGTTACCTCGATGATCAGCGACTGTTTTTTTGTCTTGTGATAATTCTTTACGAGTCCATTGTTTGCCCTGAGCAGTTAAGCTGCCCACTGCTCTTCAGAAAAATCCTCCAGGTCCTGCACATTCTTTGCTTTTCCAGCATCTTCTGCAACTTTGACCCCTTTCCAACAGCGGCTATATGATGTTGAGATCCATCTTTTCGCACTGAGGACTCGTATACAGCTATTACGAAAAGCTGCAAACATTTACTGATGCTCAAGAAGGCAACACAATACATGAAGAGCCAGGGGGGTGTAAACTTTTGAAAAGGATGATTGGTGTAAATTGTTATTATTTTGTTTAAAGATCTTTCATTCATTTTCATTTAGTGTAACCCTTCAGAACCTACACAAGATATTTACTTATTTATCTATCTAGATCGATCTATCTATCTCACACTCACACACGCACACACACATATGTACACTTACACATGCACACACACACACACACACACACACACACACACACACACACACACACACAAATGGGTGTTTTGATTATGAGAAAAACGTTAAATGTACATTTGATATTAGACGTTTGATGAAATGAGAAATTCTGAATGAAATATATTTGTAATAATTATAAAATTCTGAGAAAGAGAGAGAAAAAAACATTTAGATGGAACTGACTGAGATGACAAAACTGAATTTGATTAATGTGAACTGATATGTAGTACTTACACTTTCCCAGTTCACTATTTATCATTAGTTGCATTAGGCGTGCAGCACTGGTGAGAGGAAGAGTAGAGGAATTTCTTTTTAATGCTTTACCCCCTTCTAGTTTCAGATGTACTGTGGGTTAATAAAACATTACCCAGCCCTGCAGGGGGGAGACATCTCTCTCTCTCTCTCTCTCTCTCTCTCTCGCTATGTCTGTCCATAGTTTGTTTTCATTGCCCTGCTTCACCAACAGAAATCTAGAGCTGTACCAACAAATCCATCGAGCTCCATTCTCCTACCCGTTCTTCCTTCAGCAGATGTGACAGGCCCACCCTACCGAGGGAGCCGAGCTAGAAAAGGACAATCGCACCTCATTAAAAAAACATGCACCTCACTCGAATCAGATATGGCCTTAATCGCCAGGGACGTAGCGTGATGTTTAATTTTGCCGCTGATGGAGCTGCTTTCGCCTGAGGTAACTTCAGTGGGAGCCATGTTTGCGTGCGAACCTTCACTTAGAGCTCGAGTGAGCAGCAGGGCCAATGTGCACATGAGTGTAAACGGGAAGCACACAGCACCGCAGCCAGTCAGAGGGGGCCGAGGTGTAATGTTTTATTGAAGCGTGCTCCTTGGAGAGGACCCAAAAGAGCACTCGATGCCTTCGTAAAGCCTGTCTGTTTTGGTTGTCAAGAATGGCTCCCAATCACGGAAGGATAAAAACATCAAAATAAGCTAATAGAGATGGGCCCTGAAGTCTTCTCCGAGGCTGAGGAGGTCTGTCTCCTCCCACATGCATAACACGTACACACAGAAACACAGAGGCACACTCAAAGAGCCCACGTGCCAGTGCAATACTTGTACTTGAATGTAGATGGAGGAAATAAAAAGAGGCCAAAACACTTCTTTATGACAATATCTATTATTCAAAGTATATACAAATAAAATGTAATTCGATTTCATTGAATAATTTCATTGATTAGTGAAAGTATAGTCAATACGCATGCCCTGATTTCTTGAGATCCCAAATAAAAAGCTCTACAGTGTGGGTTCATAAATTGTGTCTGATAACTTGCAGCGCTCAAGATGCTGAAACTATGAATTCTACATCAAGAATTTTAAAACTAAAGAAGCGTTATTGAAATTTGTTCTCCAATTAATTCATCCATGTGCATAGCCAAGTTCTCAGTCTTGCTGATAAATACGAGGTGCTTCTCTCAGCACTCCTGAAAAGCTGACATCAGCTGGACGTCTGTCCATGAGAGACTTTCCTGGTGAAATTCATCAATAGTAAGATAATTACACCCAGACACATGTTAGATTAACTGAGGGACAGAAAAATGTTGACATAGACCATGATGCATTAACTGAATAACCCTGAAAATGTCAAGCGAATTTGTGGAAGGCCAGGTTTATCTGTAAATCACGTTTGGCCACTTTCGGAATAAGGTGATTGGAGCAGGAGAATTGGGACTGTTGAAATGTCATAGTGTTCATTTGACACTATGAGTGAGACACTTTTTCACCTGTGCTCTCTCCTCATCCTTCCACTTCTCATTTTATGTTTCGCCATCACAGCCAGCCAATTCTGAATTCCCATTTGGCCGATTTCCCCTCATAAATCCATGCTCCCTATCTAGTCCCCTCGCCGTCAATCCAGAACTACTAAGCATCCAAACAGCCATTACAAAAAGGTTACCCAATCACATACTCCAGACAGCGCCTGTAGTGATTCTCATTATACGCCGCTGTCATAAATCTTAACCGATGGACCTCCTTGCTAATGACTTTTTTTGCCAGGACGTGCCAGCAGCTGGCAAAACAAGGTACTGAGGGAAACAGTTTGGGGGGTTGAAGGGGAATTGGAATGGGGGTGGGAAGAGGAGCAGGAATGGGGGAGGAACATCAAAACGGCAAACCGCCCTCTTCCATAAAACCGGAGAGGCCATGATTTCCTCCAAAACGGTGGCAGTCATTATTCTCAATTGTATACTCATTTAGACCCAGAGGGGCTGTTTGTGACCCCCCATCCACCCACCCCCCATTTTAGACGGCCTCTTCGAAGGATATTAATCAGCGAAGGCTCTGCTTTGTCTGCCCTGACGGCTTGACGCTGTGACACGAATGGATGAGGCGTGAAGCCGAGGCCCTCGGTAAAGTAAAGGCCTGACACCTCGTTATTCAGAGCAGAGAGGCGCTTGAATGCAGGCAAACCATCCGGCTCTTCTTCCATTTCCCCCATCTCACACACACACACCCACACACACACCCACACACACACACACACACACACACACACACACACACACACAGTTGGATTTTCTGTGAACACTTCCCAAATTAGTGTAGATTGTACCTGCTACTTGATCATTTTAGCACATTTGTTTAAAAGTTATTTACACTGCTCTGTCAGTGTGCAAGCCTCGCCTAGCTAATTACATACTGTAATAAACAAAGTGCCAAAGTGAGACATCTATATATGATGGTGTTTTATTTAAAATTTATTTGAAAGTGCTCATATAATGGTCATATATTTAGCAAATGTTCTTATCCAGAAAGACTAAAAACATATCCTAAGTAAAATTGAATAATAAAAAAAAAAATTAAATAAATTAGTCAAACCCTGATAGAGATTCATTTGTATAGCAACAATAGCAGCAAGTCACCTTCTTTGCTTAACTAGAGATTAAGGCTGCTAGAACAGTTTTAAACATCAGTGCATCAACAATAATACAAATCAGATCAGCAAACCTAGCAGCAATACTGCCACATGGTGCCACATGGTGTCACGCTATTTGTTTGCTTTGTCTCGTCCCGTCTCACCCCTGTGCGGTCATTGCTTGATTACCTTAATGTGTTCACCTGTTCTATGCTAAAACATTGAAAAAATGGTCTAATTATACAGTCTTGTTCCTGTCCTTTGTTTTGAAGTATTACTGTGCACAAATTTCCAGTGTTCTGTTTCCTAGTATCTGCGACTTCCTGGTTTTGACCCTCATTTGTTTTTTGTTTTATGAATCGTGGATTTTTTTCATGATTTAATATCACCTGATTGTGTTTTGACCCATGTTATGGACTTGTCATGGACTATGATATTCAGATTTGCCTTAGTAAAGAAAAAACTGAGCTTACGCATTTGTGGCCAGTCTTCACATTACTAATACAAAAGGCAGACCATGAACAGACGGAGGAAAATAAAGTGTCATCTTTGATACGATCCAAAAAGGAAGGTCTTTAAGGAGGGAGCTCATTATACCACTGAGGAGCTAAAACATAAACATGAGCATATTTAGACCCTAGAGAACATATGCAAAGCCAAAATCACAAAATGAATAGCGGCACCATTGTCCTTCATAGTATCCTCCCGATTAGATTGCAAGATTAGAAAAATAGTATACACTGTACTGACTTGCTTGAATATTGCGCAAAAAAAATGTTGAAAGTCAATGGCAAGATCATCAAGCTCATCAGTCACACTGAGAGAAACCAAACATGATGAAGGTCAGGCTATTTATTTGGAGGCAGCCATGAGTAGATGGGATGTCTACAGAGCCTCCGGCACTCGGAGCACACAAATTGTCCACTAGTGCTGAGACTACCGTTTACTATAGTGAAAATGGTGGCACTTATTTTTTTCAGGACTCTAACAATAGCTAGAATTTCATTAGATATAGAGACCGTAATCAGAAAAAAAGTCAATTTCTGATACATTTCATGCACATTTAATAATAAAGTGCATAGGAAATGACGTGACAAAGATAATAATGGGTAAATTTGACAGGAAATATGAATAGTTAGCAAAACACAAAGTACCTTATAACTAATATGTTATAAAAAAAAAACCCACAGGAATACAGCAACACATGATACAAAGATCTATATTTAAAATGGCATTATCAATAACAGTTATTGCTATAACAGTTATCGGGAAGTATTTAATAATCATGCTATGTTATGTAAACACAATGGGTTATGGTGTTATAGGAAAATAATCCATGATATTATTTATCCATGATAATTACTTGTATTTCCTGGATACCTATAAAATAAAGTACCAGGTCCTATCTGTATCTCAGATTCTTTGGGCGTAACAAAAGCATTATACAGTAAAACAGGCAGACTGGATAACTAGCCACCATCTGAAGCAAACCTTCCCATTGTTTAACAGTGACCAGTCAGGGGTCATGAACTGTAAAGCCCATGAATTTTCATGCCGGCAGTATTTTCATGCTCAGCACTGATTCTCCATGTCAGGAACGAGCTCGGCTTTCCAAAGCCACTGCACTGGAACGGCAACAAATGAGTTCTGGTGTATACACTGAGTTGGAACATAAATGATAGGGTCAGTGATTTAAAACAATTTTCGCAGATTTTCAAAAAAAAAAAAAATAGACACTTAGAAAGAGATCACCAGTTCTAGTGGGCATTAGCAAAAATATGATAGTATTTAGCAGATAATACAATATACTCCATACATATGAATGACAGAATACAGCAATACAATACAGTATTTTCTATGTTGAAAATATAGAATGCATTTTGTAAGGGGACATTAGGTAAGTAGTTCCACTTCAGTTGCAACACATTATATATTTATATCATTAAAAGAATAATGTTAGCGTTCTGGTGAATGTTACTGCAACACATAATTAGGGCAAACACTTTTTTAGCAAAATATCTTCCAAAATTGTTCATACTAATGTGTGCATATATATATATATATATATATATATATAGTTACATTTTCCTAAAAAAAATAAAATAATAAATTTCCTCTATGTATGGAGATTTTCGGGACATCCTGTATAATAATGTACAATACTGTTAGTAATAGTATCAAGCAACAACAGTCAGTCTACAGACTGCTACGTACCTATTTCCTCTCTGACAAGTTAGCCAGGCATTTGTGCATAAACAAAAGGTGTTAAGATAAGTCTTTAGAGTTGCAGAGAATTGTTGTCTAAATGTTGCAATGTTCACCAGAATCTCAACCACAACTATCAGCTTGCCTGATATCACCATGCAAAATGTTTTAAAAAATAAACCCTTACAAAAAATCTATGCAAATTACCTACGGATGATGATAATGCTTTAGAAACTTTAAACAATGAACTAACGACTCCTGAGTGGTGTGACAGAAAAGCCGGCAGATCGCAGGTCTGAATCCCAGTGATCCAGCCATCTGTGGTTGGAAATCCAAGAAAGCAAAACTGGCTGTGCGCTCTGGGTGGGAGGGATGTCTCCACTGTCAATCAGAGCAATGCCGCCTAATCATGTACGTGGAAGAGGTTAGTGCTTTCCTCTGAGTGTGTTCAGCTGTGAAGCAGCATGTGAAGCAGAAAAGCTGTGAAGCAGAAAAGATACGATAGCTGGCTTGTTTTGGAGGAAGTACTTGCTAGCCTTTATCCTCCCCGGTCGGTAGCTGTCGTGTGTTGGAGAGAACTAGCTAGTGGGTGGGAATTCTCAGATGATCAAATCTGGAGAAAATGTGGCATTATAGTATGTAGTCCTATATACCATTCAACTGCATTTTTTTTGTCACACCATGGTCCTGAAAAAACCAACTATACACACTCAATATACTCAAATATATTTATATGTATATAATATTTGGATGAAGTGAAATCATTTCAAGTGGATGCATGTTTCATTCATGGGTTCTCTGGTAGGGTGAATAGTTAATGCAAGGAAACGTTGTTGAGACAGTTCATTTAATAATCTAAAGGCAAGGAGAAATGCAAACAAACGCATACCATATTACCGAACCACCTTTACTTTCTTTTCATTAATTTGATCCACAGTACCATGACGGAAAGGATTAATGACAAACCTTGATTCCGCACGTCGAAGGTAATTAATAATCATTCTATTAATTCATTTTCCTTTCAGAATTTAAATCATTTTATCATGCCATTAAAGAAAAATAAACCTACAGCTAAAAAAAAAAAAAGGACCATCAAACCCCTCTGTTTTTATGTCCATTATTGGATTCTGTATTGACTGCAAATCGTTTGGTGATCTTGTGACATAGGTTGACCTTTCAGAAATGCACTTAGCTACACTGAGTAGAAGGAGATCTGGAGATCGGATTCTCACACCTTAAGTGCACACTTTAAAGGAGAAGGAAAGCTTAATTCATTTTTTATTCACCACTGTTCAATTAGTATGGAATCAAGCTTGGGATTTGCTTACCAAATCGACAAGTTCACAAAATGTCATCCTGCTTGTCCGAGGCAGAGAGTTAACTGCTAACGACAGAGGCATTGGATCATACCGTGTCTTGCAACATGCTCTTTTAATTAAGAAGAAATCAACACTCGAATACTTCTCTGTTTGAATAAGAATGTGACTTTGAAAGTAACTGATCTTCAATTGCTTAGAATGGGATTTTAGACCGATCCACTGCTTATAAAATCTTCATATAGTAGATACATTTATGTAAATGAAACTAGTGTATTGCTTCTATAAGAAAGTAGTTGGCATCCTATACCTTAATGCTTTTTTAGGAACAGCAAAAAAAAAAAAAGAAAGCAAATGACACGATTCCACGATTCCACATACACAGGTGTATCTCAAAACATTTGAATGTCGTGGAAAAGTTTTTTTTCCATAATTTAATGCTAAAATAATTTAATTTCAATTACAGAAAAATTCTACCTTTCCACGATATTCCAATTGTTTGAGATGCACCTGTATACAAAATGAAATCCTGATTGTTTTGTGATCCTTTCTTAGTGTTCAATCTACCATTAAACAATTTCACCATGTCAATACTATTTTCATAAAAATACTTTTACAACAGCTCCACAGAAAATCTTTAAAATAGCGTGTTAATAATAGAGCAAAAGTACACCGTATCTTATAAAACCGGATCTACTTTACTTTTCCTCAAATTGCAGTAAACCTACTGGAAGGCTACTTTACTGACTCTCACCTCGGTGATATCTCTATGCTCATAGTGCAGATATATATCTGCCTAATAGCTTTCAAATGGAAAATGTGAAAATGCACAATCCTAGTTAGTTAATCTAGTTTCCTCCCCCAGTCCAAACACATGCTTTGTAGGCTGATTGGCATTTCCTAATTGTCTGTAGTGTGAATGTGCGATTGTCCCGTCCTTGTGCCCTGAGCTCCTTGGTGATAGGCTCCAGGTTCCCCTGTGTAGGACAATGGATGGATGGAGGGGTTATTGGTGTTAATCAACAAAATATGTTAAATGAGTTTTAAAATATTAATCGCCTTAGATTACTGCCCTTTGGGGTCTCACAAAAATGCAGATGTGGCCTGGGTAAAATTTTAGTTTGGCTTAGATGCATGTTGCAAAACCAAACAAACAAACAAACAGTACATGTCTACAGGATTGTACTAAGCTACAGGAACACTATCGCTATGACGACTGTGCAGAAGTGATATGAACATATACGTTCATACAACAGATACAAATGATACAAATATTATACTTGATTGGCAAGCATGATTGTAAAATATGACTAGCGAATATTTTTTATTGGACATTTTTCTACATTTATTTCCCCTTTTTCTTGTTTCCATACAAAATAGCATTAAAGCAACCACGACATCAGACTCTACCCTGGCATGGTGGTTACTGAGATCAGGCACACTTTGACTGTCCTCACCATGTCAGTGATGGTGTGAGCCATGTCTGCAATTGCTAGCAGTGTCCATAATACAATGTCCACAAAACAACGTGAAAGTGATAAAAGCAATATAGCCCAGAGTCCACTAGACATAACCTAATTCTTTTCTTTACTGAATCATCCGGGAGTTGAGGTACGCTTTGAAATATGGCATCTGTACATTTTGTACACACTTTTCGGATGTTGTAGAGACCAGACTAACAAACAGGACCTGTCTGATGATACATATTCATCTAGGCCATAGTTTCCAATAGCAGATGATGTATGTGTTCATATCATTTCCCACAATCCCATGAGAATCACCCCTTTTCCCTTCTTTACTTTGGAAGTCCAGCATCAGCATGGCTTTCAATTTATACTCCTCCAAGACACATCCGTGCTCTTGTTTTGTCTGTAGCACACAAAACCGTCTGTTGAGCCATCTGGGATTTTGCCTTTGCTCTTTTGTCTTTTCTCTCTCTCTCTCTCTCTCTCTCTCTCTCTCTCTCTCTCTCTCTCTTACACACATTATATTAAGCTGCTCCGAAAATATTCCTAGAAAATAAGAAAAAGAAAAACTAGCCACAAAGAGTCTGGAAGTGACTTTGATCCATCACTTTGGAGTGAAGAAATAAATGATAAGTCGCACCAAAGAATATCAGCATGATCACAGTGAACTAGAAGCATGGACTAACTTGAAAGGCTAGATTATTTGAGCGTTGCAAATGAATCAGGTTAATTACCTTAATGGGTCTGTTTCATTTCTGCTTGAAGCCATTTGTTTCGGTTTGAAGTATAGACACAAGCACAATAGTGACTGTTAAAAAGTATGTAATTTAAACAAAAAAAATTCACATTTCAAGAAATGAACCATCTGGAATAAACATAATATTGCAATATAATTCAAAGGAAAAAAAAAAAGTAGTACAATTTTAAAGAATTAAAACGATCATTTAAAATAAATAAATAAATTAATTAATAAATAAAGCCTCAAAAGTTGCAAGACAGAAGTAGTAAGATTTCAAGGGTAAAGACAGGCTACCAGTTTAGAGTCTTTTTGGTAAATGACTGAAAGTCGAGTCACGTTTATTTATCATTTGTGCAGGATGTCAAGACTTATGCAAATTTCTAACACAGCATGTTTATATGATTTATATATGCATAAGGATATGTAAAACACCCACCACATAAAAGCAACACCTATCAACTTTATTTCAACATGTGATTAAATTTGAATAAAATAAGCACAATTAGAATACAGAATGCAATATACAAAATACAACATGCAATTTAATCAAGTAGAAAAATGATATGCATAGTATACACAAAACACAGCAGTGCACTGTGCTTAAAGTAGGGTGTAAAGTGAGTAAGTGACTGAGTGACAGTTGATGTACTGTTAACAACTGTGTTAACTGGAAAGTTTGTCTGATTTGAATAAAGAACCATACAGACGTACTGGAACTTGCCTTTTATGTCGAACGAGAAATTGCAGGAAATGGTTCAGTGTATATGTGACAATCAAAGACGAGACACAAAAGACAATAAGAATAATCCTCGAAATGATCAATCCTGAAGCAGTGGAATTCATTTAGTCACAGTGCGACACTTTTCTATCTGACCTAGGTAGAGTGTTCCACTTTATTAAGAACATTCATGCAATAATTAAATCATCTGAAAAACATGAACTGTCCAGTATTGGTGAGCCTGTGCCCACTATAGCCTCAGATTCCTGTTTTTGGCTGACAGAATTGGAACCTGAGGTGATCTTCTGCTGTCGTTACCCGTTCACCTCAAGGTGTGGTGTTTGAGATGTTTTTTTTTCGGCACAGCACAGTTGTAAACAGTTATTTATTTACCAGAGTTACAGGATAATTGCAAAAATAAACAGGTGAACAGGTGTTCCTAATAAAGTGGTCAGTGAGTGTAGATATTATTATTAGACTAATTGGCTGGTAAGTTGAATTGCATGGGCTAAATGATAACTTATAGTGCTTATAAACATGTAGACTTAATCCCAGTGCAATTTTGGAAAATGCAACTATGGAAAGTGCTGTTAATATTAAATATGTGACACAAAACATTTAATCTACATACTGTAACTGGGTTATGAGGGGAGAAAATGCTCCAATAATGGCTCCAATAAATAAAAAATAATGGTAAATTTGCCTAATGAGCCAGGAATGTGCATATTAATTGAAAATTAATTTGCGCTGCAAATTAAAATTCTGGTATTTGTTTATTTATTTACTTTTACATTCACTGGGTTTCCTGGTTCCAGACATTTGTTTTGAGGACCTAAGGCATAATATATATAAACAAGATGTTTCAGACCAAAGATCTTCACTGAATTCAGTTGTTGCGGTTAATAAAATGCATTTTTTTAAACCCAAATGGCATGCACTATATAATAATATCTATATGGTCTAAATGTATGCTCTCTACAGCGTTAGTACCTTTATGACTTCTGCATGAGTGTGTGGTTAATAGCACAGCTGGAAACCCAATTCAGGAACAGTTATCAGCGGTACCATGACATATTTGTAATTGGAGTCTGTTTAACCTGATAAAGTGATATATGAGTGAAAATCATCCAAGAAATATAAATGCAACAATTTAGCCCACAGATCCATTCATTGTTTTTCGTTATAACTGGTACCCTGCTTGTTTGATGATGCTGTCCAGCGCCTGTTTGTGTGTTCAGTCATCTAGATGGATGTGACCAATTCATTTTAAAACCCCAGAGACAGCGGTCAAAATGCAGGCGACACCCCCACTGCCAGTTTCTCACCGAGAGCCAGATGTGATAAGGTCAGATGCAGCCTTGTGCTCCGACTCCTGGGGTTAATGATGACTGATGTTTAAAAGCTTAAGGAGCATTTCGGCTTGTCATATCCCCGCACCACGTTCACATGCAATTATGCTCAACATACTAATAGCAGTGATCATTTAGGATTGGAAGGCCAATAATTCTTGCTTTTGGTGCTTGGTGATGAAGGATGGTGAAGATCCACTAATAATTCAGTTCAGTGGTTTCAGGCTGGAAGTGCAAATGAGGGGAAATCAAGCCCCATGTTATTAACATATATTTCCGTACCTGTCTGCTGCACCAGCATGTCTGTCTTACAGCAATTACCGCCACTTAACGCTTGATATTCCAGACAGACTTATAAATCTTGCTGCTTAATTTTCAACTGTGCACTTATTGATTGAATTCATTTCTAACCATTACGGAATGGGTTAAATATACTGTATTCTATATCACAATAAAAATCATGTACGTATATTTTTTTCATGTACGTATAAGTCTTCTTCATTTTTTACTATTTTCTAGTATTATAGAAGAAGAATAAAGACATTCACAGTATGACATTAGACATATATAATGCATTTATGCACACATATAATATTTATTTATCTGTTTATTTATTTATTTATGAATGATACATGTTCAATCTTGATTGTCCAAACTTTTGTCTGGTATCATTTATACTCAGCAAAAAAAGAAATTCACCTGCTTTTATTTCCAGCAAATTTCTTAACATGTGTTAATATTTCTATGAACCTAAGATTCAACAACTGAGACATAAACTGAACAAGTTTCACAGACATGATGAAAAGCAATGGAATAATGAGTCGCTGAACATAGTGGGGGTCAATATTAAAAGGAACAGTCAGTATCTGGTGGCCGCCAGCTGCTTTAAGTACTACAGAGCATCTCATCCTCATGAACTGCACCAGATTTGTCAATTCTTGCTGTGAGATGTTACTCCATCTTCCACCAAGGCATTTGCATGTTCTCCATCACGTCTGAGAGGAGACATGGTTACATGCAATGTTCCACTGCAAGGACGATCAGCTGTCCTTCCTGTCTCCATGTATCCCCGTCTTATGCATCTTACATTACAGACTTTGCAGTTTATTGCTCTGGTCACATCTGCAGTCCTCCAGCATGACCTCCAGCATCACCAGGCCTATGGCATGTTCACGCAGGTGAGCAGGGACCCTAGGAATCTTTCTTCTGGTGTTTTTCAGAGTCGGTAGAAAGGTTTCTTTAGTGTCCTACGTTATTGTAACTGTGACCTTAATTGCCTGTAAACCGCCTGTAAACTGTTCGTGTCTTAAGGACTGTTCCACAGGTGCATGTGAAATAATTGTTTATGGTTGATTGAACAAGCATGTATGAAAAACATTGCTTAAACCCTTTCCAATAAAGATCTGTAAAGCATATTAGGATTTTACCGTATTGGAATGCAGTCTCCTAAAAAAAGCGAAGTTTATTTTTTTTTTTGACAGCACATTGACAGTATTCATCCTTTTCTAAATATCTGCTAAATCTGCGGTAAAATGTATTTTTAAAGTTTACAGATTCTTTGTCAGCACATACATTCACAGATTGCGGCTCGGAATCACTAACTAGATGTCAGGCTTCATTACACATTTTAAACGCTCGTCCCATGAGGCCACACGTGTGCCATCGGGTTTCATTCTGAGGCTCTAGTTGCAAAGATTTGTCCAAACAGCTCCTGCAAAGCTCTGCTAATTCCCCCATCAATGTCAGCTCTGACAGAGGATGTTGGTCTAGGGAAAGGGAAAAGACAGTGATCACACAAAAGTCACCCTATCTTCTACCTGATTTAGGTCATTTAAGCCCATTGAATCCCTAATTAATTATCCTTACTGCCTCCATTGGGCAGATTGATGCGTCTCCTTGAGAGTTGCTGTGTAGGACATGCAACACTGATGGATTCCTGTCTCTGTCAGAATATTGTCTTCAGTATCTGTCCCTGTCCTCCTCCTGTCCAGCATCAAAACAGCTTCAGAACTGGAGCAGAGCAAAGCATTAGCTGTAAGACAAGTAAAGGGCTTTGTATGCTCTCTGCATGATCTCTGTCTTAATACCTATTGCAGAAATATACCAATTACCCATAACATTAAACCACCTGCCTAATATTGTGTAGATCCCCTTTGTTCCACCAAAACAGCTCAGACTCATCGAGGAACAGACTCCACAAAATCTCTAATGGTGTTCTGTCGTATCTGGCATGAAGACGTTAGAAGCAGATCCTGTAAGTTGTGAAGTGGGGCCTCCATAGATTGGACGTGTTTGTCCATCACATCCAACAGATGCTTGATCAGATCGCGATCTGGGGAATTTGAAGGCCAAGTCAACACTTTGAGCTCTTTGTCTCTTGGTCATGTTCCTCAAACCATTCCAGAACAATTTTTGCAGTGTGGCAGGCAGGCCACATTATCTTGATGAAAGAGCCAGTGCGATTAGGGAATACCATTGCCAGTAAGCAGTGTACTTGGTCTGCCACAATGTTTAGGTAGATGGTACGTGTCAAAGTAACATCCACATGAATGCCAGAATCCAAAGTTTCCCAGCAGAACATTGCCTAGAGTATCACACTTCCTCCACCTGCTTGCCTTCTTCCCATAGTACATCCTGGTGCCCTCACTTCTCCAGGTACGCAACGCTCACACACTCACCCATCGTCATGATATAAAAGAAAAAATTATTAATCAGCACATGCCACCTTCTTTCATTACATCACTTCTTTCATTACACATCAGCTCTGTGCTGATGCTCACATGCCCATTCAGCGGTGCACAGCGGTCAGCATGGGCATTCTGACCAGTTTGCAGCTATGCACCCCATACACAGCAAACTATAATGTGCTGTGTGTTCTGACACCTTTCAATCATAGCCAGCATTACATTTTTTCAGCAATTTGTGGTACAGTAGATCTTCTGGGGATCAGACCAGACAGGCTAGCCTTCTCTCCTCATGTGCATCAATGAGCGTTGGTTGTCCATGACCACACTGTCACCAGTCACCACTGTCAGCAGTTCTCCAGTTGTCCTTCCTTGGACCAATTTTGTTAGATACTAACTACTGCATACTGGGACACTGTACAAGACCTGATGTTCTGGAGATGCTCTGACTCAGTTGTCTAGCCATCATAATTTGGTCCTTGTCAGTGTCAGTCACGCTTGCCCATTTTTCCTGCTTCCAACACAAACTTTGAGAACTGACTGTTCATATGCTGCCTAATATATCCCACCCCTTGACAGGTGCCACTGTAACAAGGTAATCATTGTTATTCACTTCACCTCTCAGTGGTTTTAATGTTATGGCTGATCAGTGTATTAAACACAAAGATGTTGCTATCGGACAAATTCTACCTACACTGTTCTACCAACACTGGCAAATAAAAATGAAGATGAAATTAGCTTTATTGTGCTTTGAATGAAATATTTTCTAGACACATACTGCCCATGTATACTAAAAAAAACTACTCTACAACAACAACAAAAAAGTTTTTAAACAGTAGATACAGCCAGGTCCAAAAGTCTGAGATCACTAGTGAAAATTTTGAAAAAAAGTAGAAACTTTTAAATATTTACTTGAATTTCAAAGTTTTTTAGTATTTGATAGGTGTCCCTTTTACTTTAATGACAGGGTGCACTCGAGCTGGCATGGACTCCAAGTTTGTATAAAACCTGTCCGTTTGATCTTGATGCTGGCTCAAATATATCCGCATGCTGAACATGTAGGACAGATACGGTAAGCAAAAGCTGAGCTTTTGATCAAATGAGTTTACATGGCGAATATCACAAATTTAAATTATGACCTAGAAACTGAATATCGAATCCCTATATACTGCAAATAATTAGTAATTAGGAATAATAACGTAATATTACAATGACTATTTGAAGTAATATTAATTAAAACAGTAATATTAACGGAACTGTAGTGTCTGCTTTTGTTATTAGTTTTACAACACTTGGGACATGGTAAATTACATCTGCCTAAAATGTTGCATCAGGAAACTGTGTGGATTACAATATAGATTACCAAAGTTTAACATATGTTTACTTCCATGCCATGATAGATACTGTATACCGTATCTTCCATAATCTTTAAGAAATCTCTAATTGGAATGTTGATTGAATAATGCTTAGCTTAGCTTTATGATTGCTAGCATTCGTATTACAATTTAAAGCATTGTTTCAGGCACTATGTCCACCTGAGTAGATGATACAGTGCAAAACCTGTCCTCTAGCTATGCAGCCAGCTTAGTCAGTGTGTTATAAATCCCACCCAGTTAGCTGTAAAAACCCTTCTTCTGAAGGAAATGGAGACTAGCGTATAACATATGAAGCCATCCTATTCTGTCGCCATACGGCTATTTGTTCCTGTCCGTAATACAATATCGTCATGTTAGTGGCAATAAAGTGGGACGAAATAGGATCAACAGATTCTTAACAAGGCATTAGGGTGGTCTATAGGGACTGTTCCCACAGAAGTCCATTACTTAGCCACTGGGTCATATATCTATGCCTGCAGATGGCTTTCCCTTTTAAGTGTCACCTGACACTATTGCTTACAGTGGCTTAAACTTTTCTTTGCTTTTTCACCTCTTAAATGCTAAAAGCTATTTAAGTTCTCTATGTAGCAGTATCCTATGCCAGAAAGGCTACCAGAGAGGTGAGAAATGAGCCTCCACAGCCAGTGAATGCTTTCCAGTTAACTCCAATTAAGTGCGGAATTGATTAGCAAGTTTAATCTATTGTTGTTTAGCTAACTAGCTAGGTTGCAAGTGCATTTAGCAACAGCCGCTTAGATTATAAAGCTGCATAACTGTATATAATATCCAGTACAAATACACTCACTTTACATAAGCATGCTGTACAAAGTCATGTGTAATTTAGTTAACAAACTAGCCTAGTTAGCTTGCGATCTAGAGAGGTAGGTATATGTACTACCCTGCTGAAAAATACCCCAATAGAAACCATCACAGAAATTACACTGCAAACCTTTTAATTACAAACCTTCAGCAATTAACTATTATAACCGTAACCCATTACCATTATTGGTTCTTAATGGTATCCATTAGGCATAACATGCCACCAATAGAAGGCAGCAAATTATCTGTAGAGACCCAGATGGACCATTCCATTTTTCATTAAAACTGTTACAAATTCTATGAGGGTTTCTATTGTTTTGTGGAGTTTTTTTCAGTAAGGAACAGAATGCTTTGAGATGAAAAGTTAAAACTACAAAGAAAAGAAAGAAAAGCAATGACAATTGGGATAGTCAGTGGTAGATGCAGCATTGTAACAACTTAAATAAAGGTGAAATGCCATGAAACAGTAGGAAGAATTGGAAATTGAAGCTCATGCTTATGAAAAAAATCAGCAGGAGGAGATACATACAGAATGCAAAACATAATGGAATTAAAAAATCATGAAATGCTAGTAGGGGATAAGTTGGAGGCAAAAGTCTATATATTTATATATCAGAAAATATGTTTCCTATAAGGCTATTCACATGAAATTTTCACCAGACATCAATATTAACTCAAGAAATATGGAAATATAAAGAATTCACATCATTAAAGTCCATAAATGAAGTTATGTGTAATAAACAGGAATGGCACAGGGAAAAAGTATTGAACACGCTAACTGAAATTTATTTAATACTTAGTGGAGAAATCTTTGTTTGTAATGATAGCTTCAAGATGCTTCCTGAATGATGAAATTAATCAGCCGCGGTATCCAGGTGTGATTTTGGCCCATTCTTATAAACATATTGTCTTTAAATCTTGTTCAGTTGTATTCGTCAGGTGATTGACTGGGCCATTCAAACACCTTGATTTTTTTATCCTCTGAAACCAATTGAGAGTTTCCTTTGCTGTATGCTTTGGATCGTTGTCCTGCTGGAAGGTCCACCCACGTCTCATCTTCATCATCCTGGTGGATGGCAGCAGATTCTTCTCAAGAATCTCCCAGCAAGGGGCTCCATTCATCGTTCCTTCAATTATATGAAGTCTGCTAGTACCATTTGATGAAAAACAGCCCTACACCATGATGCTTCCACTTCCAAACTTCACTGATGGTATAGTGTTTTAAGGGTGATGTTCAGTGCCATTTCTTATTCAAACATGGTGTGTAGTACGACAGTCAAAAAGTTAAATTTTGCTCCAAGTGTTTCTGGAGCGCTTTCTGAGTGGTCCTTGGCTCTTGGGCTACTCTTCTGACTCCCTGGTTATGGCTGGTTGGACATGGCTCCTGTGCGTGGCCGGTTGATGACGGAGTGATGTCTCTTCCACTTGTGGATAATGGCCCCAATGGTGCTTAATGGAGATTTGAAATGTCTGTATCCGATTCCGTCAATATGTTTTGCAACAATGAGGTTGCTAAGGTCTTGGAAGAGCTCTTTTCTTTTACCCATCATCAGACATTTCTTATGTGACACCTTGGTAACTAAAAGCCTTTTTATAGACCATCAAGTTACTAACCCAACTGATATTATAACTGATATTATAGTGGGTATTAATTTCAGCTAGTTATTTGCCTTACCTTGAATTGGAGAACTGCTTTTTCTTAGAGTATTCAATACTATTTATTTAGTACTTTGCATGTTCTCCATGTGCTTTGGGGGTTTCCTACATTTACTCCAGTTTCCTGACACAGTCCAAAGACATGCATTGTAGGCTGACAGACACCTCTAAATTGTACATAGGGTTTGAATGAGTGTGCAATTTTCCAGGGTGCCCTCCGCTTCCCTTGTGCCAAGAGTCCCCTAGGATAGGCTCCAGGCTCCTCTGTGACCCTATGTAGGATAAGTGTTACAGTAAATGGAGGGGAATGTATGGATTTTTACTGTAAACTAGCAATATTAGCTTTAGCATTTTCTTACCTTTTTATTTAGTCACCTAATATTTGGCTAATCTATACCTCACTTAAATCTTTGCTTAAAATGAAATGCTTGAAATAATGTAAAACAGCTAAAAGAATTCATATGAATTGCTTATGGTATTAACATTGCTACCATCTATCTGGCTTAGTTGTCTGTCAATGTGACTTAGCACAGTGTATACTTAAATGGTTAAATATATTAGAAATGATTTATATGCCCATAAGATTAAGGTACAGGAGCTAAGTACCTCGTGCTATTTACATTAATCAATCTCAATTTAAACGCTGCTCTTGACTACATTATGTGCATGCCTGTAGAAAGAACTCCTGTCAAGGTCAAGTTTGGAGGTTACACCATGATCCTGGAGGTTCTCGATGGTGTCCCGGTGTATTGTTTTATATGGATGGATGACATTACTCCTTTGTTAACACATCCTCTGAACACCGGAGTGTGGGCCATAATTCTAAACAACACCCTGGGAACAGCCTTCAGCACTTAGTTCATTTTGTGCCATTGACAAGCTCTTAAAGACTTCACTGTTGGCACTCTGGCCTGTGTCAGCGTGTGTTGAAGCTACTAATGGCGCCTTGGCACGAGCCCTTTCAGATCTGTCTCACACGGCTGTTCTCAGTTCTCCTTCAGAGTGCAAAAATCTGAAAAAACCCTACTGCTATCACACTGACTCATAATCTAAACTAGGCATGAGTAGGCTCTCATTTGTGAGATCTGAAGAACGTGTATTTCCTTGTTGATATCACCTGTCATCACAAGAAACTACAGACTCAGTATCATGGCACTGTCTATATTACAGTGAAGTTGAAATATAATTTTAGTAATTGGACAATATTTAATATCTGGTTGAAAATGCGCAGTGAGGACAAACGTTACCCTTCCTGGTATTATTATTATTTATTATTATTATTATTATTATTATTATTATTATTATTATTATTATTATTATTTTACCCAGTTTTGGGGGCAGGTTCCCTGGTGAACTAGTGACTTGCATGTGGCGCACTCACCACCATTGCCTGGGTTTGATTCCCAGTCAGGGAACTGACTCCAGCCACTGGAGGATTGCATGAGTCAGTGTGCTGCCAGTGCCGGTCCGAAGCCTGGAAAATGGGGAGGATGTGGTGACCCCAAATGGAAACAGAAAAAAGAGGTGGGGAATCAGATTTGGGTGTAATATTGGAACATCAATGGAACAACATTTGGTTGTATTTTTCTCATTTGTTTTGGTTGTATTTTTCTCATTTGTAAGCCGCTTTGGATAAAAGCGTCTGCTAAGTGAATAAATGTAAATGTAACATCACACATCATCATCATCTATCATATTAATAAAAAAGCAAGTTTAAAAACATGTACAGTGCAGGTGCATGGTCTTTGGTGATTTTATAAAATATAAACATTATAGAAAGGCACAGTAGAAAGTTTTCAGCATAGCGGAAAGTCAGACAACATTAACACCAAAAATCAGACAACTTTAACATTCAATATTACTGGCATTAGCTAGCTACATGCAATGTGCTTAATAAACTGAAGTTTTCAGTATAACTGGGACTGAAGTTCAGCTAGCAGACTTGTAAGACATGCTTATATAAAACCAACCAGATACAACCTAACAAAACCAAACAGTATTTGACCAAAATCTTTACTTTCTAATTCAATTTTGATAAGCAGTGAGCTGCAAAAGCACAGAACATGAACGGTTTGATAGTTGGAATATCACAACTGTCGTGTCCAATATCTCAAAATGGTTCTTCACCCAAATAGCACCTTAAAAACTAAGGTCGTAAACATGGAACATGAAACTACATGTTAGCTTCTTTAGTATTTATTTATGTGTTCTGAAAGATGGACAGCATTCACAGCTCCATTAGCTGCTTTCCATTGCCATGGAAACCGTTTATTCAACATAACATGAAAAACTTTCACATTTGACTCAGATTCTGGAGTAAAATTTAATCTCTGAGTTTCATGACAGCACCTGAAATCTCGCTCTGGCAGAAACCTAAGCTGTCTGATCCTCAGGGTTTGGCACGTTCAGACAGCTGAAAGTTTGAAAAGCGTTCTCCGGATCCGCCTGAGGAGCAGACAGGCTGAGAACTAGCAGCAGGAAGTAATAAAGCCATCTAGTGCCATTGACTTGTTTGCCAAATTAGGATATATTATCACTTTAAATTCCCCCCACAGACTTTATTCAATTATTTCAACTGGCCATTTTACGGACAGACTATGGAAACACCATTTGTCCTTCTTTAAGATAAAGGACACTTAATTACTTCCATTAATTAAGCTCGTCCTTGAGGATTTTCCACCCACAATGTTAACATTGCTGCTGGAATGTTTCCTTTTTTCGTTAAAGTTTTGAGTATTGCCATACTCTTAGACCAAGTTGTGGCCTTGGTTACTTTTTAATGAAGGAACAGATCTCAGAAGAGTTTTCATTCATATCAAGCATTATATATCATTACATACAATGTGAGGCTTCAGTGGGCATTGCTTCCCAAAACAAGAGAGATGAAGATTGGGGAAAAAATACCAGGCTACTCTCTTCAACTGTCCAGTTGTGATGAACCTGTGCCTACTGAAGACTCAGGATTCCTTTTTTTGGCTGACAGGAGTGGAGCCCAATGTGGTCTGCTGTCACCAATCCCCCTCAAGGTTCATGCTTTCTGACATGCTTTTCTACTCACTGTGGTAATAAAGAGTGGCTATTTGAGTTACTGTAGCCTTCCTGTCAACTCAAATCAGTCTGGTCAGTTCAATTCAATTCAATATTATTTGTATAGCACTTTTAACAACTGACACTGTCACAAAGCCAGAGGTGATGGTGGCAAGGCAAAACTCCCTTAGATGATATGAGGGGGGAAAAAAAAACCTTGAGAGGAACCAGATGCAAAATGGAACGCATCCTCATATGTGTGACAACAAATAGTGCAGTTGTAAGTCATTTTATAACTGTGTACTACATGGTCAAAAGTGCAACCCAGGAAATTCATTATTGTTTTGTCAAAGTTATCAACTGTTCACTGATTTGAGTGCAAAACTCTTAGTGGCAATTGCAGTCCTAAAGTTCTCATAGCAATTGCAGTCCAAAGCCATCTTCATCCTCAGTAATCTCACTGATATTTACGCTGTCCATGTGGGCCAACCTCAGCAACAGCGAGTGATTTGCAAGTAATGAGAACTCCAACCAGAAGTAGGGCATCAGGATGGTTCAGCCAGGTCCAGAGAGCAGAAGGGGTCCGGATCACTCACATCTCAGGATTAGCATGTGTAGCTCAACAGAGAGAGAGAGAGAGAGAGAGAGAGAGAGAGAGAGAGACATTCTTTTTGACCTATCTTTTTAACAAGAGTTTCCACCCATGCAACTGCTGCTCATGTAATAGTTTTGTTTTTCACACCATTTTTTGTAAACTCTATTGACTGTTGTACATACTGTAAAAATACCAGGGTTACACAATTTCTGAAATACTCGAACCATCTCATCCGGCACCAACAACTATGCGTGTGCAAGAGTGTACGTAATAATAAAGTGGTAATTATGAGTGATGGTGACAACCACTTTTTAAGATTGTCTGTGTTGGTGTCAGATAATATCACAGCACTAATGTGTAATCCTGATTCCACAGAACAATAAAGAAGATTGATTCGCTCACTGCAGATTGCCATTCAATACCAGCATTCTCTCTCAACTGCTCCATCATAATCCCTATCTTTCAATTGAGGACAACCTGCCAAGCTAAATAGTTCTATCACAACTTCACTATACAAATATTCATGCCTTTCTCTCCTTCCTTTCTCCTATAGGTGCAGATTTTATGCAAATGCAATATTTATGGTGAGAATTCTCTCCCAGGCCTGAAGTTAAATGCACAAAACAAGCTATTTCAAGTTCAACAAACAATGAATGCAAAAGCCAAATATTGAAAGTGGAGCCAAAATGTCAGTCCAGCTAGGCCTAACTAAAGCCAGGCATAGTGGGGAGCCAACTGGCTCCTCAAAAAGAGGAAATTTTTGTCATTATTGCCCAAGTGACGTGAAAAGAATACGTGAATCAGTGCTTGACAGTGTCTGAATAGGGACGGGATCCTGCCATTGTTCACAGGCTTCCCTCAGCAGCAGAAAGAGCAGCGGAAGGCTGTGGAAATAGAGCCACGTTCGTGCGTAAATGATTGTTTGACTTTCCCATGGTCCCCAAGCTCCCCTCCGTCTAATGAAGAGAGACAGTGTGACAGGCAGGAGAGAGGCTGGGACTCCCAGACCCTGCACTGAAGACGCTCGCCTAAATTTAGCCCTCCTCATCCAGCTGTCTCCACAGGTGGAACAGGCTCCTGAGCAGCTCTGCACAGCATGTCATGCTACTTCAAAACACGAGCCTTCCTTAACATTAGACACATGCCAAAAACACACTCGAGAGGGGCTGGCAGACTTGCTACAATCTCGTTTTTTTTATTTTTATTCCAAAAAAGAAAAAAAGATATCAAATGAAAACGGGAATTTTATAAAAGACACCAAATCTGCTCTAATTAGCAGCTTGCCGGGTTGCCTTATATGTTTTAGCATGCTGTCTGTGTTAATCCATGAAGGCAGACATAATTATTCAGGAGACACGGTGTGCAAATAAATGAATGCATGTGATTAATGTGACTTTGTCTCCATCTGCCTGTAGGACAACAGAATATCTTTCTCAACAATGTCATTGGTTTTGTTTTTACTATATTCTGAAGACATATGGGTTTGATTCATTTTCGGATAGTTACAGCTTGTATTAAAATCAAGTGGGTTATACAGTATATTGCTGTTGAGAGTACTGTGTTATGAGTATACATACATGACAAAACAAAGCACTATAGACATGGAAAATGGCTCTCACCATCACTGGTTTTTCCTCCTATACAATGACAGCGAATGCCGGGGGTGGACAGTAACAAACTACAGTACAGAACTCCTTACAGTTCTTGTGTATATGGTTCTCTGCAATAGCACTTCTTTCAGTAGTACTTTAACTTGAGATTTATTGTTTTATTTTATTTGCAGATTAAAGGTTAACATTATTAATGAATTTAAACCACAAAGACTGTAAGCCAAGTAAGAGACAGTATGTGAACATATTTTTCATAATTCAATTGTCAAGACCCAATCAAAGTAAAGCAGTTTATGGCTGAAATTTAAATTATGTTAGACAGCATAATTGCAGCAGCAATGTCAGAGACAGTGAAGACAAATAAGCATCCCTGGGCAAATTTAATAGATGTCTTCAGTTTTAAATGCTTCCATCCATCCATTTTCCATACCGCTTATCCTGCACAGGGTCGCAAGGGAGCCCGGGGAACTCAGGGCACAAGGCAGGGGATACCCTGGATGGGGACCCAACGCTGGGCACAATCACACACACATTCACACATACCCATTGATAGACTATTGATGATTTGGAAATGTTGCTCAGCCTACAATGCATGTCTTACCTGGAGGAAACCTCAGAAGCATGGGGAGAACATACAAATTCCGTGTGCACAGGGTAGACGTGGGATTTGAACCCTTAACCCCGGAGGTGTGAGTTTGGTTCTAATTTGTGGAAACATGTAGGTAAGCTGTTAGCTAGCTGAGCGAACTAAACTAGCTAGCCAGACCTTTTGATGTTTTACACTATGAAAGCTCTGTATTAATTCTGTTTGTTTTGGGGGTGCCCATGTTCAGCTTTGAACTTACAGTATTTGTGATGTCACTTTGCACAGTAGTGGTTAATGGCACATATGAAAGGCTTTAGAAATTCTTTCTATCATCCAAGCACATTTATGAGATCATTCTTCAATGCTCAATCAACAGCCGTGGGTGGAACTCCGAACTCCAAAAATACGGTTTTGTGACTCTGATCGTTTTTTCATTGTGGTCTTCAATCGCTTCAGAAATTAAAACAAATTCTAAGATAAAACAAATGCAACCTGAGTGAACAAAAAATACAGTTTTTAAATGATAATTTTATTTATTGAGAAAAAAAAACAACCCAAAAACATTATTCAATACCAACTAGGCCTGTGTGAAAATGTATTCGCCCCATAGTTGAATTTAGTTAAAATGTTTTACCCAGTAACACACTACGCCAAAGTTGAAAGAAATTCCAGAAATGATGAGGAAGAAGGAGATTGAAATATATCAGACTGGGAAGGGTTACAAAGCTATTTCAAAGGCTCTGTAACTCCAAAGAAGAACCATTATCTCCAAATGGAAAAACTCAGCACAGAAGTGAACATTCCCCGAAGTGGCTGATCTTCCACAATTCCTCCAAGAGCACAGCAGGTACTCATCCAGAAAGTCACAAAAGAACCAATGATGACATCAAAGGACCAACAGGTCTCTCTTTCATCACTGTTCATGACTCCACTCTCAGGAAGACACTGGGCAAAAATGGCATCCATGGAAGAGTGGTGAGGTGAAAACCACTGCTAACCAATTAAGACTAAGATTAACATTAAGACTTGTCTGAATTTTGCCGAAACACACCTTGATGTTCCTCAAACATTTTGGGAGAATGTTCTGTGGATTGATGGGTCAAAAGTAGAACTGTTTGGAAGACAGGGGTCACGTTATATCTAATGTAAACCAAACACAGAACACCACAAAAACAACACCATACCTACGGTCAAGCAAAATTAAAGTTTTGGAGTGTCCTAGTCAAAATCCTGACCTGAACCAATTGAGATACTGTGGCAAGACTTTAAACAGACCGTTTATGCTCGAAAACTGTCCAGTGTGGCTGAACTAAAACAGTTCTGTAATGAAGAATGGGCCAAAATTCCACCTCAGTGATCTGAAAGACTGATCTACAGATATTGGAAGTATTTGGTTGCATTTATTGCTGCTAAAGGTGGCACAACCAGATTTAAGTTTGAGGGGTGGTTCACATTGGCGATTCAATAAAAAAAAGAAAAAAGAAAGAAAGAAAAAGATATTTTGTGTTTATTCAAGTTGCCTTTGTTTTTTCTTAGATTTTGTATACTTTTTCACTGCACTGTAGATAATGAAACTACATTTGGCTAAGGTAGCTATCCAGCTAATGAAGTTTCTTTATATATTGTTGAGGATGGAAATGGAGTTCTCTTTAGCATAGCTCATAGCATAGCAGATGACCTATATACTCTTACTTGAGTAACTGTTTCAGTCACTACATTTACGTTTGCTCAAGTGAATTATTACTTACTTAATTACTTAATTATTACAGTAGCAGTACTTTTTTTTTTTTTTACCGCTCACATTGAAATGTTTCATCATATGCTAAAGGACTTTGGAATGATTGGTACTGACACTGACAGGGCACAAGTGGATCCTGAAAAATATTTATTTCGATTTTCTTCCTTTACTTTGTGCCTGCATGAGCATTGCCCATGTGACTGACATATATTTATGACACAAACAAAGCACTGGCACATATGTTGCATTCAGATGAACTTGGCAAGTGAACATGTTGGCGAGGACACCTAGAAAACATGAAATCATTAAATGAGCTCCAGTGACACATAATTGCAGTTGAAATGGAGCTCGTTTAACAATCGTAAGTCATTCGTGTAAGTTTTATACAGCAAATATTTAAAGAACTATAAAAAACTTACTTGGCATTAATGTCATTGGAGATAAATACAAATGATTGCTATTAAACAACATACTCATTCAGGTTACTAAAAGCAGAAACAGTTATTGTTTTATATATATATATATATATATATATATATATATATATATATATATATATATATATATATATATATATATATATATATATATATATATATATAAAGCATATATAAAGCAGAAATAGTTAATATATATATATATATATATATATATATATATATATAAATTATATATATATATATATATATATATATATATAATATATATATATATATATATATATATATACAGTGGTGTGAAAAAGTGTTTGCCCCCTTCCTCATTTCCTGTTCCTTTGCATGTTTGTCACACTTAAGTGTTTCGGAACATCAAACCAATTTAAACAATAGTCAAGGACAACACAAGTAAACACAAAATGCAATTTGTAAATGAAGGTGTTTATTATTAAAGGTGAAAAAAATCCAAACCATCATGGCCCTGTGTGTGAAAAAGTGATTTCCCCCCTTGTTAAAACATACTATAACTTTGGTTGTCCACACCTGAGTTCAATTTCTCTAGCCACACCCAGGCCTGATTATTGCCACACCTGTTCACAATCAAGGCATCACTTAAATAGGAGCTGCTTGACACAGTAAGGTCCACCAGAAGATCCTTAAAAGCTACACATCATGCCCGGGACCCAAAGAAATTCAGGAACAATTGAGAAAGAAAGTAATTGAGATCTATCAGTCTGAAAAGGGTTATAAAGCCATTTCCAAAGCTTTGGGAATCCAGCGAACCACAGTGTGAGCCATTATCCACAAATGGCGAAGACATGGAACAGTGGTGAACCTTCCCAGGAGTGGCCACGCCGCCAAAATTACCCCAAGAGCCGCAGCGACGACTCATCCAAGAGGTCACAAAAGACCCCACAACAACGTCCCAAAGAACTGCAGGCCTCACTTGCCTCAGTTAAGGTCAGCGTTCATGCCTCCACCATCAGGAAAAGACTGGGCAAAAATGGCCTGCATGGCAGAGTTCCAAGGAGAAAACCACTGCTGAGCAAAAAGAACATCAAAGCTCGTCTCAATTTCTCCACAACACATCTTGATGATCCCCAAGACTTTTGGGACAACATTCTGTGGACCGATGAGACAAAAGTGGAACTCTTTGGAAGGTGTGTGTCCAAGTATATCTGGCGTAGAAGGAACACTGCATTTCATAAAAAGAACATTATACCAACAGTAAAATATGGTGGTGGTAGTGTGATGGTCTGGGGCTGTTTTGCTGCTTCAGGACCTGGAAGACTTGCCGTGATAAAAGGAACTATGAATTCTGCTGTCTACCAAGAGATCCTGAAGGAGAATGTCCGACCATCTGTTCGTGTACTCAAGCTGAAACGAACTTGGGTTCTGCAGCAGGACAATGATCCTAAACACACCAGCAAGTCCACCACCGAATGGCTGAAGAAAAACAAAATGAAGACTTTGGAGTGGCCTAGCCAAAGTCCTGACCTGAATCCTATTGAGATGTTGTGGTATGACCTTAAAAAGGCCGTTCATGCTCGAAAACCCTCTAATGTAACTGAATTAGGACAATTCTGCAAAGATGAGTGGGCCAAAATTCCTCCAGGACGCTGTAAAAGCCTCATTGCACGTTATCGCAAACGCTTGGTTGCAGTTGTTGCTGCTAAGGGTGGCCCAACCAGTTATTAGGTTTAGGGGGCAATCACTTTTTCACACAGGGCCATGATGGTTTGGATTTTTTTTCACCTTTAATAATAAACACCTTCATTTACAAATTGCATTTTGTGTTTACTTGTGTTGTCCTTGACTATTGCTTAAATTGGTTTGATGTTCCGAAACACTTAAGTGTGACAAACATGCAAAGGAACAGGAAATGAGGAAGGGGGGCAAACACTTTTTCACAAGTACAGCAATATAACAGTTCTTACAGATATTGCTGAACAAATCTATTTTGCTTGTATTAAGTTTTGCATGTAATTTTAGTCTACTCATTATGTGTCATGTTATTTCTGATTTATTTATTTTTTTAAGGATTTGCGGGAAAGGTTTGAGGCTGCTTTCTGAGATGTGACAGCCAGCTAAAATGTCATGCTGTAAATACAGGAATAAGTAACTGTGCTACATGTTTGTTAAGTATGATTATTACAGGAGGCAGGAACATAAAGTGTCATGAATCTTTCAAAGATCTGACAAGCAGCTGTGTATGCTGACATTCTAAAATAATGCAATATTAGGTAATATTTTACTTATCGCTCAGTCATAATAGTTGGAGCAAAACAACAGTAACTTATAGTATATGATTAATGCCAGATATGGTATGACTAATTCATGATTGTTTCTGTATAATTGTTTATCATTTTTTATTATTTGCAAAATCTTCACATGAAATAATAGTTTGTAGTCTCAAAAATAATACCTATTTGGCAAATCTCCTGTGATGAGAGCCTGAAAAAAAGTTACGGGAATGTTACAGGAAGGTTAGTTTGTAGTTACAACAACAATACCTAACAGCAGCTATTGGTGAATATTCCTTATCAGTTTGTCAATAAGAGAACGTTGTGTTTTTAAATTACCACAACATTTCAAGAACAGGGCAAACTTAGTTCAGCAAGATAAACCATTTCCAGATGTTATGAAATAGTTCCCTTATCAAAGGGGAACCAAATGCTAACAATAACATTCAACATTAATATGAATAAATATGAAACATTGGCATGGTCCCTCATTTGATCCTGAGCTTGGGTTCCGGTCAGTGTGGAGTTCTGCATGTTATCTTCATGTCCACGTGGGTTTCCTCAAACCTCCCCAAACATGCCAGTAGCTAAATTGGCTAAGTTAAATTACCCCTATGCATGTGGATGTGTGTTTGATTGTGTGTGTGTTTGTGTGTGCATGGTGCCCTGTCATAGAATGTTGTCCCATCCAGGATGTATTCCTGCCTCATGCCCAGTGTTCCCAAGATAGACACAAACCTGGCCAAGTGAAGATGAATGAATGAATGAATGAATGAATGAATGAATGAACCAAAGAACATCACACACAACCACTTTTTCTCAGTGCCAAGACACTTCTTACTGACCCCACTAGATGGTGATGTGGTCCTAATAATAGTTGTACTGTAATGAATTTTATGTAATATTACCTCAATATCAATGTTTCCTTTGTCTGCTATCAATATATCAAATATTAAATTAATATAGACTGATGGATGGATGGTTGGATATATTATTATTATATAGAGTGCATTGAATGAACTGCCCGTGATCATTGCATCCGTTTATAGTCCGAAAAATAACTCTATATAATCTCTCAATATGATATTCAGTATAAATATTATTGGATGGTCTGTAAAGCTGTGCAATAGCCATATAACACACTCTATTCTGTTTAAGCACCCAATTCATCCAGCAATCCTCTTTTAAAAATTTCTTTTTGTGCTCATGCAACTGTTATCGGTTTGCTCTTCGTTGATCATAGAAGACATAGAAGCTGCAGATGCATTCAGAATGTCTTTAGAAAGTTACTTTTCAGTGAAAGGTTTTAATTTGCTCAGGGGAAAAAGCAGAACAATACAGGAAGAACAGCTAGAGTAGAGTGTGGGGAAGGGAAATGAACGAAGCCCAGAATCTATCAAAAACAATGCAAACTGGCTTCTGAAACTCATAAACTCATCATTTGTTTCTAATGTGATTAAATGTCAGACCAATAAGGTCATGATAAATTGGGAAACACACACACACACACACACACACACACACAGAGTGACTTTTTTCAAGCAGCATCTGACGATTTAAGCCATTCTGCCAAATGTGTCCAAGCTAAAATATTTACAGACTTCGTTTTTGTTAACATTTGAGAGATTATTGTAATGTTTTTTTCTGGGGAATTGTTGTTTGTTTTGCAGTGTATCAAGCAAAATGATCACTTTTACGTTTTTCCCAATGGAAGCCCTTTTGCCGGGAACATTTCTTGTTCGTCAGGCTGGAATCAATAACCAGCTCAGTTGCAGCAAGTTCTTGGCTCGTGTTACATGGAGGGCAAGCTGTGTGGGGTTATTCAATTATTAAATGAATTGCAGTCTGTGCAAAATTGTAATTCCATCATGTACAAATGTCTGGCCTGTTCCATCTTGACCTGTAACTACATTTGCTTATCACACACAAATATTAGGATCATGGATATGCTTGTTTTCGGCGCGAAAAAACGACATCTACAGTTAAGTTCAGGTGTGCAGAATATTAATAAATATAAATATTAGGCGATATATTTGAAAATGACTTTGTTCAAAAGATTCTGAAACCCTGCTTCATGCTTTCATAACATCACATATATATTACTGTATATATTACTGTACACAGAAAAATACTGGAGTGTGATTTACTCAAGAAAAGCATGGTAACACTTTCCACACACAATGTGTCAGTAAATCTAACTGACCATAGTTGAAGTAAATTTGATATGGCACTTTACATGGATTATTCTCAGTACAAATGTAAATAAATGTAAAAAGGAGTCTTCTTTTTTTATATAAGCAAATTTAAGTTAAATTTCACAAATAAAACACATTTTTGCTTCTGTATTTTAAGAACATTTTACATACTTTTACAACACTGTAAAAAAAAAAAAATACACATCAACTAAACGTTATCATTACTGCTTTATGATCACTAACACCGTATGGTTCCAACCAGAAGTAGCTCTCTAATGGGAACATATACTTACATCAACCTTCATAAAGACTGAACTCGCAGCACACAAGACAACTACTTAACTGACTTGTGCACACACACACACACACACACACACACCAACCATACACCTGACTGAGAAACACAGAGGGTGAACCATGAAAACTTTACTGAGACACTGAATCTGTCAAAACATTTCATAACACAATAGCCCAAGGCCTTAAAGCCAACACAAAACAATAACTACTGAAAGCATCCCGTCCATAACGCTCAAAATTCAAAGAGTTTAAAAAGTTTAAAGTTCTACAAACGCAGTAGTATGTGATTGGTTCAAGTAAATATTTTGTCTTTATTCTAGTTTTGTGAACATTTGCAAAATATTATTAATATTTAACCCAGTCATGTAAATTTAAGTAAAATTTCCCCTGACTTCTAGCTGCGTATAAAATAATACATTTAGTACAGAACTTAAAGCAATTAAGCAATTCTAATAATTTCCTTTTTTGAATAAAATATACATAATTGTTTTTGTCAGATTTACTGAACCAATGAATCTTTTTTTTTTTAAGTGCAATTCTCTTTTCTTTGGCATCTCGCTCAGTAAACATTACAACCAGCTCACAAAAAACTACATATAAACTCCTCAAACTTCTGTTTGGCACTGGTCAACTGGTGGTTTCCTTTCTTTCTCCTACTAGACTTTACTCTAGTTCTTTTCTCTTTTTTTGTAAGTGTTAGAAAGGTTCTATATAAATGTTACACACATTATTATTATTATCCATTCATCCATTTTCCATACCGCTTATCCTACACAGGGTCACTGGGAGCCTGGACCCTATCCAGGGAACTCAGAGCACAAAGTGTGGAACATCCTAGATTTGGGGCAAATCTACTGTAGGGTACAATCTCATACAAACTGACAGACAATTGTAATGTCTGTATAAAGTAAATGCCAATCAGTCTACAGTACATGTCTTTGGACTGGGGGAGGAAACCCCTGAAGTGCGGGGAGAACATGCAAACTCCGTGCACACAGGGAAGAGGCAGGATTAGAACCCCTAACCCCAGAGATGTGATGCAAATGTGCTAAGCCATGAATATCCAAAATAATAACTTTTTTTTTTTATTATAAAAAAATGACCATAATATATGTCTCTTATGAGGTTTAATTAAAGTGTTACTGAACATGAAATACAATAGGAGAAGATAAGAACAAGCTCATTTGGAGTGGAATTACTTAGATTTCTTCTTATCCCCTGAAATCTCTTCTTGTGTCCTTTTTGTTCTTTGTGTTTGATATGCGTATCATGTTTTCAGGATTTGACCTCATCTTGCCAGTTCAGGGTATTAGGACTATACAGGGGTGGATATTACGTGTCTGGGCTATTAATTTGTCGTCATAGTTTGTCAGGCATTTCAGTGGGCTCAGTCACCAGCAGTTGTACAGCCAGAGAAAGAAAAAGTCTGCCTTTCATACTTTGATATGTACAGTATCTCACAAAAGTGAGTACACCCCTCACATTTTTGTAAATATTTGATGATTTCTTTTCATGTGACAACACTGAAGAAATGACACTTTGCTACAATGTAAAGTAGTGATTGTACAAGTTTGTGTAACAGTGTAAATTTGCTGTTGCCTCAAAATAACTCAACACACAGCCATTAATGTCTAAACCGCTGGTAACAAAAGTGAGTACACCCCTAAGTGGAAAATGTCACGTCATGGCAAAGAACTCTTTTTGTTATTCGGGGCCTCCAGGGTCCAGGTTTCAATTCCCGCCTGGGCCATGTGTGCGGAGTTTGCATGTTCTCCCAGTACTGCGGGGGTTTCCTCTGGGTACTCAGGTTTCCTCCCCCAGTCCAAAGACATGCATGGTAGGCTGATTGGCATGTCTAAAGTGAGTACACCTCTAAGTGAAAATGTGTGAGTGCGTGTGTGATTGTGCCCTGCAGGTGCAGTCCCAGCAGGGTGTACCCCGTCTTGTGCTCGATGATCACTGGGATAGGCTCCAGGTTCCCACGCAACCCTGTAGAAGGAGTAAGTGGTAGAAGATGGATGGATGGATGGATTTTTGTTATTTACTTTACTTGTAGTGCATATATCCACTTCAAATACACTTTACACACACACACACACACACAAACACACATAAACTATCTTTTAACATTAGTATGTATTCATAAGTATAAACAAAGATATGTTTAAAAATGAATTATTCAGACGCCACAAAAGAAAGCTGCAAAGCTGTTGTTATAAATTAATTACTTACTACAATGAATTCTTACTACAGTAAGAAGTAATTAGCTTTTTGCTGCATCATGGTTTTGGCTCATTCCTCTCGGCAAATCATCTTCAATTCGCCAAGGTTATGAGGGTCCTGCTAATTGGCTTGCAGTTTCAAAATCCTCCTGAATTTTCAATGGGATTCAAATCAGGAGGTTGGCTGACCATGCAAGGCCTTCTTGAGTTAATTAGGTTATTATGGCTTATTGTTCTGTGTGCAACTGTCCTTCCTGCTGCTTTCAGTTCATCCTGCAACTCTTTTCAAGTGACTGCTGGATTCTCTTTCTTACTTTCTTTACCATTAGTCAAAGCAGCACCTGTCTGGTGACGATTACCTGAGGTTGCCTGAATGTTCCACCTGCATATTATTGAACTGATAGGGATGTTTACGGTCTTTTGTTATGGCTCTGTAGCTACTACGGTACAATAACATTGTCCCTGAGATGGACGCTCTTTCACCTTCACCATGACTGCTACTTGTTCCATGAAATCTTCCTAACCAAAGCCAAATGCCTTTTATAATGACATCAGGTGTAAATTGCACAAGTACATTTCTCAGCATTTATATCTCTCTTAAAAAAAACCCCCAAAAAACATATTTGTTAAAGCTTAGGAATACATACTTTTTTTGTTCATATTTATAAGTCAAAAGTCATTTTAAGAGGATATATGCGCTAGAGGTATAAAGGTATTTTGTTAAATAACAAAAGCAAAAGTGTGATTTGTGTGTATGATTTGTCCACGTCTGCTTTAGAATTGCCTTTGATAGCCATTTGCTGTTCTGAATATTAACAAAGATTCTTGGATATGCAGAAAAACAAAGACATAAACCATCCCGTGGTTTATTACCGGATCTAACCAATGCTCTGGTGGAGAAAATGTTCACTGACTGTACGGAGAATAAGGGTGCTAAAATAAATGAGATGTGAGAAAGTTACTGCAGCACACAGCATGGATTGTATATCTGCATTTCCAGACACAATCTCTTTACCAGCAGGAATGATTCACAGGGATCAACACTGCATTCTTTGAGCACATAGGAACAGCAGACAATCTGGCCTGAAATCCTATAAACGTGTAGAATGCTAGCCTGCTCTAAAGACTTAAGATCTACCACTGCCTTTCAGATACCTTCACATTCAGTTATTTGCTTCAGGATGAAGAGAGACAACAGGAGGCTCCAACAGCATCAGAAGAAAATTCTGCCAATCCGTCCACTCCTGGGGTAAAAATATTGTTACTAATAGAACAGTACAGCCACTGCTCTCCTTTTCTTGGTCAAATGTTGCATAATGGCTTCAGATTGAATAGATTTTGCAGTATGTTTGTCTTCTATTATGTCTACACTATTCTGTGCTGCACTCAAATTTCATAACAGAAGCACACTGGAAAACGTTTTGTACAAACATTCAGCAATAATGTAATGAAGTTGTCATTAAAACCAAGAGCCAATTGGCGCATATGGTTGTATTGATTCCTACAAGCAAGATTAATATAAAATCAGATGTCCGTAATGCATGATTCACCTTAATGACCATTGACATTCAGTATGAGAGCAGTATATCATTTTTTGTGTGTGTTTTAAATAGTATGATAATTTCCTGGAGCCTGGGATACACATTGTCTTTTCCTTGTTGTCCTACCTGAAACGTACAACTTAAAATCACATAAATAAATAATTATTTTTTAAACATGTGTATGGAATAAAACAGGACAGGGCATGCTGTTATAGAAAAAGAAATCAATACTGGGGTGACGTGAAGCAGGCCAACGTGAAGCGTTGGATACTGATACAACCCCAAACCTGATTTATTTTCTCTAATACCACAGTAATTTGCCAACATTTTTTTTTAAATGATTATTTTATTAATTAGAGAATGACATCATGCTTTTTATTCATTCATAGTTACATTTAATGTCGTGGAAGAACACAGAAGATAAACTTCAGCGCTTCAATAGGTAAAACTATGGAAAAATAAATGTAGCATCTGTTTGCTTAAATTACTGTCATGTCTCCAGTCACGTCTGGAGGTCTCCATTTGAATTAAAAGTTGCTACAGTGGCAAAACTTAGCATATGCTTGCACCTCAGGAAGTGAACAAACATACCGTAATGGTTCAGTGACGCAGTAATGACTGTGAAGGGTGTATGAGCTCAGTGGGGTAGTGTGGACACAAAATACACTGGCTACAGGACGCAGTGGTGCTCTGGAGAATTTTCGATTTTATTAATTAATTGGAGTGAAAGCATAGAAGATTTTATATTTTCCAAATTGAGGACGCATGAGGCATTGTAGTGGCTCAGTGATTAAGACTTTGGGCTACTGATCAGAAGTTCTTGAGATCAGATCCCAGCACTGTCGAGCCCTCGAACAAGACCCTTAACTCTTCAACTACTCAGTTGTTCAACTGTAAGTCACTTTGAATAAAAACGCTTCCGCTAAATGTAAATGTAAATCTATGCAAATTGCTCTGCAGCTGCTTTTGATACTTATATAAAGGCATCAAAAGCACCAGCAGACCATCATACAACAGGCAACCTAATTAAGATATCATTCAGGTGGAATCAATCTACATGATATTTCCAAGTACACACAAATTAAGAACAAAAATTAAATTAAAGCAAAAATTACTTCAATGTCAGCCCAGTAAAATTATATACTTTAAATTGGCTGGTTATACCAACCATTGGATACAATAATCCACTCTATAACCTCAAACAACAAAATAAAAAAATACACATGAAGTAAAAAAGGCTTTGTGCGCCTCATAAATTGATATGAGTGGAGCTGGTTTAAATGCATTCATATAGAAAATATTACAGTATGCATTAAAATATAAGAAAGTTAACTATAAAAGAATAAGATTCTATTGAGGCTTCACCTGAACTGTATAACAATAAGTTGAATATGGAACAACACAAGGAACGCATTTAAATGGTAAAATGCGGCCCTGTAAAAGGGAGAAAAGTACTATTTATGTAATTAGATTTTTTATAAGAAGCACTGTGATAGCTAATTGGGTACAATGATTTAGTACAGTACAATATGTAACTGTAAAGAAACACGAAAGTTGTCATTTGAAACTTGATAAGATGTACGGAAAAAATGTGAGATTTGCATCTTTAAAAAAAAACAAGCATACCTATTGATTCTGTATAAACATTTACAGTACATTTAGAAATGGAATGAATGTTTTTGTTCAGTTGGTTGTTCTTTAAATGAAATTGTCATTCAATGCAATGTCAAATGACAGTCCGAATATAACGGGGGTAAAAAAAAAAAAAAACAGCATTCATCCCAACAGTAGGGGGTGCAAGTGCACCCTTTGTGCTCCATATAAAATTCCTACAAGTGAAAGATAGAAGCGAATGGACAGGTTTGTTGGTTGAGTGGAAATATGGCTTGACACATCAACAAAGTTCACCATTTTCTCCTCTGTCACACAGTTGTTTTGATTTTCCATTGACAAACAGCAGGCCAGGGAGATTCTGCCATTAGCCAGCGCATGAACTGTGGATCTCTTAAGGCAGGATGTCCTGACTAAGAAGTGCAATGTTCTTGGAAGTAGTCTTTATTGCAGGTTATTTATGATGTAATTTACCACCAAAACTACCCATGTCTCCAGTCCAAGCACTGCAGTGGTACCATCGCATCCACACTGATACAATCAAAGGATACCTCAATAATGGAGAGAACATGGCAAATACACATTCGCTGCCATGGCAGGATGCTTACATTGTATGTCCACCTACTCAGATTAGGATCTCACCCTTAAGCATGTTGTAGTCAGCTGTCTCTCCACAGCTAACACATAGTAGAAGATCTGTCAGTCCCCCCCCCAGTGATATAGAGAGCAAGGGTTCCTGTCCAACCATCTGTATCCAATTATTTGCTCTCAGTGATGAGCAGGCCAAGGCTCATTATCAGCAGCCATCATTTTGTTAGCAGGACAAGTGTGGATGTCCTTTCACGTAGTCTTCAACATGTCCTCTGTCAGAAACACCAGGCTCTGGAATGATTGTCTGCATAGGGACTGACCCCAGAGGATATGTTTGGTAAGTTGTTCCATTTTTTATCCTGCAACACTGGGATACAGATGGGGAAAGGGAGATACATTAAATATAACTTTATACCTTCCTCTGGTGGTGGTGTTCAGCACTCTGTACCAGTGTGACATGGTATAGGCCCCAGGGCATAATGTGGAAACAAAACATGCTGACCATAATGGACAGTTGAGCCCTGAAGGGTATTTCTTTTCATTATTTATTGCTGGAGAAATGAAAAGGGAAGTAAATGTGAGTGAATTTGTTGGCATGCAGGGATGCTGTGAAGTGTAGTATGTTTACTATGCTTGTGTGTGTTTGTGTGCTAGCATCATGCTCGGGCAGCTGGGGATTCAGCAGCAATCTGGAAAGGACAGGGAAGCTGTGACCAGAAAAATAAAATAGTATTATTTCACAATATTTGGCTACTGCCCAGCTCATACATCTTCTCTGACATCCCCCCCAGGCGAACAGACTTTATGTTTCTTCCCTGGTGAGCTTCCAACCAGGGAGGCTTAATACACTCATTGGTCTCTAGCAATTTGTGATTAGGACAGATGCAACCCTGAGAACATTTGAACAGGTCATTATTTTGGTGGCATGAATGGTATCGCTGTTTGTTGACAAATTTATGCTGCCACAGTCAATTGTACCCCAATGGCCTCTGGGAAATGTTATATATCGAGAAGTATTGTCATGGCCTCATGATTGCACATACTGTATGTTGTAATTTCTAAGAGTTATGAATACTTATGATGAAGGGTGGGTTTTAGCTTTTATTCATTCATTTGGTAGCTTTTCAAATAAAATATCATATTCTTCTCTGACTATACATGAATGACTACCTCACTATGAAGCTATTTTGGTGTGTTCCTTTTCCTGATTTGTCACAAGACAGCAAACCCTACACATTGACCTGTGCTCTGATGTCTCCAGAGATGCTTAGAGGTCACCAGAGATCTCACAAGAGCCTGGGCAATACTGCCCATCTGTAATTGGATTCCAAGCAATGCTCAAAGCTGTTTTGATTAAATATTGAGGAGAGTGAGAGAGGGGCGGGAGATTGAGGGTGAGGAAATACTAGTTACCTTGTAATGGAAAGATTGTATAGAGGAATCTCTTGAGAATTCCTTTCCTGATTCAGAGCTTGTGGAGGAGTTGAATACTAAAAAGCTAAAAAGACTATTGGCAACCTCACAATAGTTGGTTAATAGAAAAAAGTTCTATTACTCTTCAGCAGAAAACAGCTTATAGCAGCTCTATGTTCAGTTATTCATCATGCTTTTAGACCAGTGACTCTAAAAAATCTAGCAAAAGAGAGTAATTCTAGTCAGTACTATTTTACAAAAACATTTGTCCTTATTTTTGTGCATGTTGGGCGCAGCCTGCAAGCAAAACCCCATCACCATCATCAGTATTAAAAAAAAACAAACTGTTAATAGAGCATAGGAAAACAAAATATCCTCATTGGATGCTAGATGAACTTGCAGACAAATTTTAAATATATCAATTTAATGTGATTTTAAATATTATTTTTTTTTGTAAATTGAAATTTCAAAAAATTCATACCAAAAAGACAAAGTAAAAATGAGCACATAATTAGTAGCAAATAGATCAACATATTATAAGCTTAATGTTACATGCCATATATGTTCTTTACCTGGTATTAAAGTATTAAAATGCTGGACCTGACACTGCTGACTTTTTTAAGGACCAAAATAATTCTTACAGTGAAATTCTCACCCTCTGCCTGTTGTTGAACTCGATTGCTCTTTGCCCCTTTGGAGTCAGTTTTTTTTTTCTCCTTCTGTATATATTTTGTAAACACACCAATAACCACATTTTTGTAAATAGCACACTATAAATAGTGGTTAGTAGGATGTCAGCGCCATTTATGTTTAAATGACAATAACCTACAAAGCAAAACAATCCTGGTTTCGCCTGTAGGTTGCAGGCCAACCTAGACCGGCTCGGAAGAATATATATATATATATATATATATATATATATATATATATATATATATATATATACACACACACACACACACACACACACACACACCATATTTTGCTCTCAGTGATGTAAATCTGCTAAATCACTTGCTTGTCAGTTGACATATATAAATCTCCATACACCAGGCTTTCCTTCTGCACTGCTGTAACAGAAAGACCTCTCTAATCAGCACTAAGCCAGCAAATGTAGATGTTCCATTATGACTCTATCAGCAAGGAGACCTATGCGAATATGTGAATGATGACTTAAGGTTAAATGCATCCATTCAGCTATATTTGGCATGTTTCGTTCTGTGCATGCTGGAAAGTTTTATAATTTCTTGATGCATCAAGCAGATTATACAGTAAATCATCAGGCTTCAAAGAGAGAAAAACTTGTAATATCTTAAGCTGTGAAACAACAATTTTGGCATTTATTTGCTTTCCACTGCCTGTTGGATCTCACTAAAGAGAACACATGGCAGTCTCTGCTAAAGGAGAGATCAGAGGATTTTTAAAAATTTCTACATAATTCGCTCATTGAGAAGTAAACCAGTAAATTCAGATCATTTTTATAATGTTTTCTCAATTAAAACTCAAACAAATCTGATTCTTACAGATTTTTTATGAACTGTGTAATAATATTAAATATAAAGTCTCAGCACACACATTTAACATATACAAAAAATAACAGAAATAATAATAATTAAAAAATGGCTGTCTTTGAGTTGTATACATCATAACTGTTCTTTCTGTCTCACGCATTTTAAAGTCATGCCAGCATGCAAGTCACTAAATCTCGTTTTTAGTCATTTTCTTCAAAACATAATGCTACAAAACAACCTGCAGTATTCCCCTTGACGAAACAGCTGTTCCGCTACCTGATGAGAAGGTCACATGTCTGCCTGAGGTTTTAATTATGTGGTGTTTGGATAACGCCTATCCCTGTGAAGCCAATATGAAGAAAAAATGAAGTTGGGATTAGTTTGTTCTGCTTCATGAAACATCTATAGTTTTCTGCTCTACTGTGGTTGAGAATGATAATAGTTAAAAAGATAGTTAAAGTCAAATCAGCAGACAAACTTGGGGAAGGGGTCAAACATCAGGTAAACAAAGCAATGCAGGGCAACCAAAATCAAAATTTAAGTGAAAAGAAGTATAAAGTTTAAAACAAAAATAACAAACAGTGAAAGGAGAGCTCAGAAATTCCCACTGAGCTGACAAAACATAAGAAATGCAAGTGCTGAATGAACTTGTATAAGTTCATTGAAGTAAATGAGGGTTAACAGGAAACTGGAATGGTTTGAGGATTCATGGTGGCTCCTGGATTGGAGGTGGATTCAGATGTGACATTCATCACCTTACTCACGAAAATATCACATTGCACATCACATAGTACAAAATTCATGTATGGTTTTATTTTGTCATGCTCCGACTACTGTAATCATTTGTTTATCAGTCTCTTCGTATAAACTGTTGCAAAGCCTTGCTGCAAGTCTCGTAGCCCAATGAGAGTCCCTTAATAAAATTACTTAATAATTCATTTATGGATTTATTTATTAGAATATAGACTTACTTTAAATTGTGTCTTGCCTCTAAGATAAATGTGTTAATGGCTGGGGGGAAATCAAAATTCCAAATCCACCAGTCCATAAATTAAAATTCCACATGTTTTTTTTTTTTTTGTTTTTTTTCAATATGTACTACTTTATGTTAAATGTAGGAAGCTGTTTAACAGCTTTTCTGTTTATTCGGTCAGTGTCACAGCTCATTCTTTATATCATCTTTCTAAATGTGAAACCCTTTTTTTTATTACATTTATTTTTTTTATTTAATCTGATCTCCCTGTGTCATTGATTTGGCCAGAAATGCATGTCTCCTCTCAACCTGGGCACACCGGGGCTCTAACAACATCACCTAGAGTCACAAATGTACACCAAGAGCTATTATTTAACCACAAAGTAGTTACTTCCTAAACCGTTGAATAACTGGACCATATTATCTAGACAAACCAAAACAGTTCCATATATAAAAAGGAACATCCAGAGGAACAAGGAGAAGTATTAATATAATGATATTAATATATTGATTTAATTTTTAATGAAACACTGACTGTTGTTATGCATGAGCATCCTATCTCACTAAACTGCTTGGCTTGGATTCCGTATAAAATTACTTCATGCAAAATCAAACCACGACGCTGAGTCCTCTTAGCAATCTAGGATCTAGGAAGAACATCCTGTCAGTGCTGACGCATTCCAACAGCTCATTATTCATAAATGTTAAACTAGAGAAAAATAAACACTGCGTTTGTTGAATGTGTTTTGGCTTGATTGATTGTTTCATTTCTGGAGGACACTACGTACTAGTATGCCATGTAGAATAACAAAAACCCAGACAGAGCTTTTAATCCCATTTTCTTCAATCAACTACATGAATTGTATATTTTACACAGATTTTTAGAACCCTTTTAGAAACTAACAACTAGGAAGAGCCATCATAAATGATCAATCTGCTCCAAGGATATAAGTAAGAGGAAAAGCATGTCATGTACAAATCTAACTGAAAAATATCAATACTTTTTTCAGCTCCATAATACTTGTAGCGTCAGGGAAATTCATTAGTGCAATAAATCAGATCATTTAGCATCATTTAGCTACGCAATGACAAAATGACTGCAGTCATGAATCTGGTGGGTGTCTTGGGTAGGGTCTGACATGCAGTGGGATCTGATACACACCCTTTAAAGTTTGGGATTATCAGTTCTTCATTTTAAAACATATTGTTCAGTAACTGATAGGAATTATTCAGCAAATAAAGTGAAACAAATAGCAGAAGTGTGTATATACAGGTGTAACACAGCATACTTTATCATTATCCTTCTGGTTATATGTTTAGTGCTCCAAATATCTGTATTTGTATTTTTGGCTTTGTAATTTGGATTTAAAATCAAAGTGGGTGTGGCAAAAACTTTTTTTATTATTATTATTTAAATTAGAATTCCAAGAATATACCAATGAAAACGCAAGTGTGTAATTGCTCTCAATCGGAGATGTTTGCAAGACAGTTATTATTTATATATATATATATATAAAAAGTGTTTGCCCCCTTCCTCATTTCCTGTTCCTTTGCATGTTTGTCACACTTAAGTGTTTCGGAACATGAAACCAATTTAAACAATAGTCAAGGACAACACAAGTAAACACAAAATGCTATTTGTAAATGAAGGTGTTTATTATTAAAGGTGAAAAAAAATCCAAACCATCATGGCCCTGTGTGAAAAAGTGATTATATATATTTATATATATAATATATATAATATATTATATATATTTATATATATTTTTTCTGTTCGATTCAAATTAAAATCAATGTGATATGAATAAAAGATACCATTTCCAGTAGTTATAATTATTATAACCAACAATATTTTTTTCAAAGAGTAATATAGTTATATATATTCAAAATATCAGATTTACAGACTTGTTGATCAAAAGCCATCAAACAGCAACAGAGATCTCTTTTAATTATCCATATGTATTGCTGCAAATAAATGTTCCAGTCTAAGTTTCTTCTTAGGTAATACTCATACGGAATGATAAATATGATGACACAGTGCATTGTCAGATCTCCTAGTGTGTATGATTTTATATATAATAAAGCATTATAATGAAAGAAAAAATTCCCTAAAGCACATACTTAGGCAATTAGATGATACAGCAATTTAGTTCTCTGCTGTGGTCTATTAATTTCTCCACGTTTCTTATTGAGGTACTGCTGATCCATTTACAAATTAGACTGAAATCACTGTCTTCCTTTAGCAATCTGAAATACTATAAAGCATAATTGCGTTCGTTTTCAGAGGGTTTCTACATTCATCGATGAGGAGCTTCTGTCAATAAACCTCTTCCAACTTCAGATTGAATAGCTGACCATAAAAATGATCACGTAAGGTTCTTTAATGTTCAGCAAAAAAGCTGCTGCAAATATGTTTGGTAGTGAGGCAAATCTGCTTACTAAGGATTTCTCAAGAAGGCTCTAAATGAATCAGAAGGTCCTGACTGAGGTTAATGCGTGGTTTGCCCTGTCCTCAAAAAAAAAAAAATAAAAAAAAAAAAAAAATATATATATATATATATATATATATATATATATATATATATATATATATATATATATATATATATATATATATATATATATATATATATGTATATGTATATATATCAATCATTTAAAACATTAAAAAAAGATTTGTATTTGTACAGTATAATTACACGGTGACTAAATGAAAAACGCTGCACACCTCTGGCTTGATTGTATTGACGTTCTGCCATGGTCTGGTAGATTGCAAAAATGAAATTATTTCTAAATTAATTATAAAATGTGTTATAAACAGTGATGATGCTGTTGTTATGCTTTAAATATCAATATCATACAGTGCCCTAGACTAATATTGGCATCCTTGGTAAATATAAGCAAAGAAGGCTGTGAAAAATTGTCTTTATCGTTTAACCTTTTAATATTTTGTTTAAAATAAATTTACAAAAATTACTCTGCTCTCTCTACTCTGGATATTAAACAATTGCAAACACAGGTTTAACAAAAAAAATAAAAAATCTTGGTTGAATATAGGTGTGCAACAATTATTGGCTCCTCCATGTATTTGTATGACAAATATATTTGAAGTATATTCCCATTTATATATATTTTTTATTTTTACATCTTGGTGACTAGCAACAGGACATTTTTCATCCATGACTTCGTGTTTCACAGGGGCATAAAATATAGAAAATATAGCTGTGATGTGCGGCAAAAGGTTGTTGAGCTTCACAAAACGGGAAGTGGGTATAAGAAAATAACACAATTGAAAATGTCCATTTCCACCATCAGGACAATAATTAAGAAGTTCCAGTCAACTGGAGATTTTATGGATCAACCTGGAATTGGACGTGTGTCTATATTGTCTCAACACATTCTCCAAGGATATTATGATATATACTACATAACATTTACATTATATACATTTATTCATTTAGCATATGCTTTTATCCAAAGCGACTTACAAATAAGGAAATACAAGCAAAGCAATATATCAAGCGGAGAACAATACGAGTAGTGCATCCATACAAGATTTTTTAATTGAGTTCTAGAAGAGCAAAGTGCGCAGAATAGAGGTGTAAGTGCCAGAGTACGTTTTTGTTGTTGTTGTTGTTGTTTGTTTGATTTATAAAAGAATAATTTGGGGTTGGCGTATTAGGGGTTAGTTACGTGCTCACGGAAGAGGTGGGTCTTTAGCTGTTTTTCGAAGATATTGACAGACTCTGCTGTCTGGATTGAGGTTGGAAGTTCATTCCACCACTGGGGGACAGTTAGTGTGAAGGTTGTGGAAAGGGACCTTGGGCCACGCTGAGTCGGTACTACTAAGTGTAAGTTGCTAATCAATCTCAGATTGTGTGAGGGAACGTAAGACTTCAGAAGAGTGTTGACATAGGGGGTACTGTTCCAGACAAGGTCTTGTACATGAGCATCAAGACCTTGAATTTGATACGGACGCCTACAGGAAGCCAGTGGAGGGAGATAAAGAGGAGTGTGACATAGGTCCTTTAGGGTTGGTTGAAGACGAGGCGTGCTGCTGCATTCTGAATCATCTGGAGGGGTTTAATGGAGCTGGCTGGGAGGCACCAGAGTAGTGCATTGCAGTAGTCCAGTTTGATATGACAAGAGCCTGGACTAGTAGCTGTGTAGCCTGTTCGGTGAGATAGAGTCTGATTCTCTTGATGTTATACAGAATGAAGCTACAGGACCGTGCAGTTGTTGAAATGATTAAAGATGAAATGTACATTAAGAAGTACATTTCACATTTTACATGAAATTCAAAACTGGAATCACCAAATGCTGATGTTATGATGTGACTACAGTCTCATTTCAAGATAACGATACATTTTCTCAGGTAGGTCTATCAGTAGCATTCAAGTAAGAAATACTACAGAAATTTAATAAAGCATTTAAATGTAAAATAAAATAGAGTTCATTGTATGGCATATACAGTGATTCTTATTACAGTTACTGAAGTTATTCAGTCAAATGAGTGAGTAAGTGATTTTCTCTTGGTCTTTTGTTGTTTGATTAATATTAAGGACACAGACAGCAGCAGGTTTATTAAACTGCTATGACTTTAAGACATAATGCCCAGATCCAATAAATCTGTATTGACACACCTCCGATTTTTTCCCGACTGTTTACATTCACTTAAGATATAACCGACTGTATACGCATGAATACTTGGCCAGACCTGAATTTGGACTTGATGTGAGTGTATTTATTTGACCGTCCAAGCGTAATAAGCCACTAAAGAGAACTCAATTCAGTACTCGCACAATGAGGTGGCTTTCTATGCATGCGCTTTAAGTGTGTGCACATAGAAAGCCCCCTGGTCAGGCAGGAAGACATCCTTTAATTTCTTGTTACCAGGAGCGATTCTAGAGTCTGTTGGGGCCCTAGGCAAAAATTCTCAGGGGGCCCCTACAACCAGCGTTCATCACTATTATGTTATAAATAATCTGACACCAACTAAAAATGTACACAATCTAAAATTTTGTATTTGTTTCAGATGTTCATATTAGTAAAAATTTGAAACTGTAAATACAAAGAACAAGAAAAACTGAAATAAATAACTAAATAACTCCAGGTTAAAATACCATTAAAATTGTAAATAAAAATATAGGTTAAAAATATAAATAAATAAATAAATAAATAAATATGTGGAATGATAACCCATTGCAAAACAGAATCTGAGATTTTAGTTTTCTTAGGGAATTAAACCCACATTATAAGGCCAGTGCTCATCAACACCCTTCAAGCATTAATTGCACAAATGCTGCTTATGGGCCTAGGCTAGTGCACATGCTGCCACTATGTCCTCTATATCTAAATAACAGCATTCAGTTATTTACGAATAATTTTACATTATCTGACCTACTTTTTTCCTCATTCTTTTTTTCTCTTTCTTTTTTTACTTCCTGATGGAAAAGTCCTTTTCGATTTCCTCCATTAATGTTGTTTTTGGAAAATTTTTAGCCAAAAAGTCGACAGGAACGACATGAGGCACCTTTCAGGAGGTTTGCGACTGTCTTGTCATTGCAAGTCATCCATTGTCACTGCGGGTGGCATATTTTAACACATTGCTGTGGAGAATTCTTGCTCACAAGCTGCGACCCTGCTTGTAATCTAAATGTTATGTTGTTGTTTTTTTTAATTATCATTATCTTTTTTTGCATGTTACACATGACGCAAACTCGACTGTAATGTTCTGAGTCCAAAAGGTCCAAGTGCGTGTCAAGTCCGAGTACAAATTTACCTGAGTCCGAGTTCATTCATAGGCATCAGTGGCATTTACGATATTGACCCATTGGTACTGTAATATGTGAAACACCTTGCAGCCACGTGTTTCTGCTTTTTCTGCAAAAAAAAAAAAAACTCAAATTCATCACAGAAACTGTGATTCACTGAAGGGGAAAGGACATGTGATGTGGAAGACACATTTATGTCTGGTAGTGATTACTCTCGCTTTGCATGAGCTTTACCTATGTACACTTTCACCAGTGAGTCTTGGTCTTGGTGAGCTTGGGAGCCAATAGAAACCAAGAAGGAGGAACTGTGGTCTCACTGGTCATTAAAAAAATGGATTATTATTAAGCAGCAGCCACACCAGACTTTTACCTCACAGCGGTAGGTTTTTGTGGTAATAGATAGATAGATAGATAGATAGATAGATAGATAGATAGATAGATAGATAGATAGATAGATAGATAGATAGATAGATAGATAGATAGATAGATAGATAGATAGATAGATAGATAGATAGATAGATAGATAGATAGATTGAGAAAATAACTTTTGATTGAATTTGATTTCAAATTAGATAAAGCAAAGATTAGTTTAGATTATATTTCCCACTAAAAGAAATGTGTATGCTTTATCATTTTTCTTATTATTATTACTATGGTGTCAGTAATCAATCATCTACAGTTTTTTAAGAGCATGTTCTGGAAATATCTGGCTAAGATATTCAACCTCTTGGGAGCTTAGCAGCCTGGAAAAGCAATTTGCTTAAAAGCCTCCCAGTTAACAGTGTCCATGTGCAATGGAATGGATCATTGTCACTGCCTGAAATCGCTCACATGGTGTGCGAGCTGTGATGTGTCAGCACAGGCAGATCTCAGCTTTATGACTGCATATGAATGCATGATTGATAACTGTGAACTACACACCAGAGCAATCCATGTGCCTGAAAAACTAACGAACTTCACGCTGTATTCAGGAAAAACTCCGAAACCATAACATTTACAAAACGAGGCTTAGGCAGTTTTCCCAACAAGTCATTTACACTAGTTTCCCTGAAGCGGCATCATATACATCAGTAGTTCTGAAAAATAATTGAATGTTTCTTGGCTGTGGTCATTTTGCTCTTTTAAAGGCACATCAATGCAAATGTCTGGGCTGTCTTTGGGCTAGGCAAGACACAACGGTGGAACAAAGGGCCAGCATCAGTCTTTTCAGGCTCCTGCCTTGTGTTTGCTTTCTTCTTCCAGCACCAGAGTTCTGTGTTACAGGCCAATTCTGCTACTTTGCTGATTGCTCATGCCCTCCTTAAGCACCTCCATTCTCCCCGGCCCATATATCAGCTTCTAAACTAGAGCAGCGCAATTTGAAAACACTCAACATTAGTGATTTGCAAAGAAGTGCTTCTATATAAAGATGCATCTTTCTTCTTCTTCTTCTTTTTAACATGCTAAAATTGAACATGTTCAAAAAGCTAGAATGTGTCCTTGAGAACCTGACTGAGGCAGAGATTTTTAATAATCTTTGGACCAGGCTGATTAACTTGACTGACTTCTGGAAGAATTGAGATAAGTTTTGAGATAAGTTACTGTTCTGTCAAATCCGATTACAGGTGTATTTTAATCAATGCCTTTTGGTTTTCCAGTCACATAAGTGACATACTAGGTTTTGCACCAGTACCTAGTTGAAATATCTACTACTTCCTGATTTCAGAACAAAAAGCAATGCCAAAAGTGCTTTGGTTGGAAGTGTCAGCAATTAAAATGAAGCAGTGTTGCAAACAGAGCAGCAACTCAGGCATGTCAGCCTGCTGGGATCTGCCGTCACATTAATCAGATACCAAATGCTTTCACATTTTCAGGCTGAGTCATGGCACCTCTACGACTGCAGTTTAGATGTCAATTATAAGGGGTGGCACCACATGGGTAAGATATTTTTTCAGCCAAAGGTCATTATTGTTATGGCAACCTGAGAGTCTCGCTGTTGTTTTCAATTTCAGAGCGTATTAGCTGCTGAGATTTCATTAGTGTAGCGTAGTGGAAACAATATGGCTCTCAATCTCTGCTGAAGTTACTCAAGTCTATGAAAAAAAATGAGAGAAAATAGAACGTATATGGTAAACCGTGCTAAACGACAATGACTAGGAAATGACCTGGAACACAGAAACAAGGTTAATTTCCATTTAATTTTGCAATATATATATAATCAGCTCCCTAACATGTATATAGCTGGAATACCTGTACCCCACTAACACATTCATGCAATTATCCAATCAGCCAATCGTGTGGCAGCAGCTCAATGCATAAAAGCATGGACAGTTGAAGATTAGAAAAGCATGGTCTGGTCTTTTTGAGCCTGTGCCCACTGTAGCCCCAGATTCTTGTTCTTGGCTGACGGGAGCAGAACCCAACATGGTATTCTGTTGTTGTAGTCCATCCTCCTCAAGGTTCAAAGTTTTGTGCATTCTGAGATGCTTTTCTGCTCTCATCTACACAGCCTTTACACCTGCAGAACTGCTGCTTACTAAACGGTTCTTTTAAAGTCATTATAATACGGTCTTTTATTATACTGTGCTTTAAAAATGCTAGGCATTGACAGTGTAACACAATGATACTATATGTATTTGTTTTTGAACTGAGAATTGTATGGATTCTGAATATTCTGCCAGTTCCTCAACCTTAGCTACATCACTCCAGCTCATAATTGGTTTCGAAAGAGATGATTTGAATCCAGCTCGCATACATATTAGTTTTGATTGTGCCTTTGATATTTTCTTACAAATTTAATTCCATTTCCCTAAATATAAACAAATTAGTAGCCTGAATTAATTAAAACCACCATGACTCTAAGGAACATTGCTGAACATGGTCTTTATATGAACTTCATATCCGGCAGCTTTCTCACGCCCTAAACTACAAACCCATTCTTTATTCCCTTCACTGGATCTAAGGGGCCCAATCACGTTCCAGCATGGCAATGCTCCTGTGCACAAAGCGAGCTCCATGAAGACATGATTTGCTAAAAGAACTTGAGTGAATGCACTGGGCTCTGACCTCAACCCCACTGATCACTTTAAGTATGAACTGCAATGCTTACTGCAGCCCAGCCCTTTTCGTCTGAAATCAGGGCCTGATCTCTTCAATGCTCTTGTGGCTGAATGTGCACAATTCCCCACAGTCACACTCCATAATCTAGTGGAAAGCCTTTCCAGAAGAGTGGAGGTTATTATAACAGCAATGTTCAAAAAGCATGTGAGGGTGATGATCAGGTGTCCACAAACTTTTGGCCATACAGTGTATATGTTAATGAATTAATCATGTTTGGACATCTGAGTGTTAATATTTCATGTGTATGGCAAAAGTGCAGATATGGAGCTGGAATATTTATAGAGTACTTCCTGTGTATGAGTAATTTAAGATAGATCTGAAGATAGTAACAGGATATAGATACTGCAAGAGAAATTGACAGATACTCCAAATTCTCAGAATAATGGTCTAAATTATTGTTCATTGGGATCTTTTAAGAACAAGACATTTAAAAAAAAAAAAAAAAAAGTGTATCACCACTGAAGAGTGATATTTACACAGGGATATAAAGCTGCTTCCAGAGAGAGGGGAAGAAATGGTTCCAGACATTACTGGAAAAATCGATTTTATGTCCTATATGTAACAAACATTTGCTTCAGCTGTCTATCAAATCTGTCCATCATGTATCAAAAGGTAGTCATGCAAACATTGTTTAAATCTCTTTATAAGTTTCAGCCAATAAATTCTTCAAGTGGTTTCCCCGAATTCAACTGAAAATGCAACTTATAATGATTTCTCCAGTTTCTGAATTATTCAACCCCCTTCGTGGTAAGCATCTTTAGTAGAGCACACTTTTGCTGTTATGACCTGCTGCAAACGAGATGCATAGCTTCGGGCAGCGTTCCTGAGGAATCTTAGTTCATTCCTCATTCTTCATTGTCCTGTTGGAAGGTTCAATGATGCTCAAGCTTCAGCTTTCTCACCGACAGCATGACGTTTTTCTCCTAGGATTTCCTGATACTTCAATGAATCCATCTTGCCTTCCACACGCTTAAAGTTTCCGGTGCCAGAGGATGCAAAGCAGCCCCACAGCATCACCGAGCCACCACCATGCCTGACTGTGGACTGAGTGTTTTTTCTTTATTCTTCTTCCTCCAGACATACCGCTGATCCATCGTACCAAAAAGTTCCAAAAAGTTTTGTTTCATCGCTCCACAGAACAGAATCCCAAAACTTCTATGGCTTATTTATATGACATTTCTTGTGCTTTTGGGTCAGCAGTGGTGTACATCTTGGAGATCTGGCATAGAAACCTTCTGCAGTGTTCACTGAAACCTCAATGTCATGCACTTTTGCAGTCACTCGAGGGTTTTTCACAACCTGCCTTCTCAGAAATCTGGTTAAAGCCGTTGATATCTTAATTTTTCAGCACGTCCAGATATTTAATATGTTTTCTGCCCCTAACCTGTTCAGGTATTTCATTTGCCCCATCTCAAGCACACCTGGTGCAACTAATGAAGTTCTTGATTATCTGCATTAATTGTGCTTGAGACAACACCTGTTTTGTGTATTTGTGCTGTTGCGAGGGATTCAATTCAGGGGTTGAATCATTTTGAAACTGGAGAAATCGTTATAAGTTACATTTTCAGTTGAATTTATGGAAGCCACTTGAAGCATTCATTGTGTTGACCTATTTCAATTGCTTTTGTTTGTTTTGTTCATTGCAAACTGCTGAAAGTCTGTACATTTTGACAATAAACCTGATTTTCAATCGGGGTTGAATCATTTTGATTGCAACTGTAAATCCTATAGATTTTATCTTGTTGTGGCTTCAAGCAAGTAATGAAAAGAAAATTCATGAAATCTCTGTCACTATTAAAGTGTGTAGTATGATTTGAACCTTACATTTATATATAAAAAAAAAAATAAAGTGTGTAATATTTGAAAATAAAAAGCAGTTAGGGAACTTCAGAAATCACACAGGATCAAAAGGGGGAAAAAAATTATCTTAGATCCCATGACACTGGCTTCTTTTGCTTCTCCTCCTCTCTGGGGACTACGGGCTCTCCTGGGCAGCCTGCCCAAAAGCTTGTTCTGCACAATTATGTCCCAGCACTCTCTATCGGAATGGCCCTGCTGTCATTTCAAAGTCGTACACAATTACATCCATGTATCCTTCTAACAAAACGTTTGCGCTCCTTCCTCAAATACCATAATGCTCAGTTAGCAAAACTATTCATCACCCAGACACAAAACCTCTCCTCTCTGATAGCTGATGGATAACACAGTATCACAACCTCTTAAACAGACAAATCCCAAAAGCAGGTCCAGATTTTACATCCCTTTCATCTTCTTTCCACCAAACTTTAGTCTAATCTTTGCAACTATTTCTGCTCATAGCTCTAATTAGAAAATCCAATCCTTATAATCAAATATTAAGTCATAGTGGAATATAATTTGGCATATTAAAACATTTTAAAGTAATTTCAGTTGTAGTTGCTTTGTTTCAGGGAAACACAAATCCTGAATCAACATAATTACCAAACTTTTAATTAGCAAAAAAAAAAAAAAAAAAAAAAGTCTAACCATTTTAATCAGCTTATAATTGTTTTTTATTGTAATCCAATAATAAGAAATAAGGACAGTTATCAGATTTTTTTACATTTAATCTTAAAGGATTTTAATATAACCTGGATCCATTTGATCCATGACTTTAATAATAAACATAAATAATAAATCATGTTATGTGATATGAATAAGCATTTGATGTTGCATTTAGCAATTGCATTTTTTATTTGTTTATTTCTTTTTATTTTATTGCACATGGTTGATACTGAGCCATTTGGAGTCTGCTATGCAGATACTCACTCATACATGAAGACAGTTTAAACTCCAGTCGGGGTTAATCAAACTGCAGAAATAGAGAAAATGTGTTTGTGCTTCCTAATGATCGTTTTCAATCATGTGGCTCATTGTCATGGAGGGGTACTTACATAATTGACCACTTTTTTTTTGTCATTAACATTCCTAGTTAAAAGTTCACATAAGCCTTCTACAGTTCGTGAGGGTCCAGCTACTGTACATAAAACTTCCTGCTTACAAAAGTCTGGATAAACATATAACGGTACTAAATGTTGTAATACTTTTAATACAAATAATGCTTCACCATTAATGATTAGTTTGTGGTTATAATCAAGGCATCAATTTGAAATGTTTTACACTTGCAGCTCACATTGCTCTTTTTTTTTTTTTTTGACTAGCGCCATGAGATGAGATGAAACATCTCTTTTGAACTTGAAACTGAGAACAAACGGATACTTCTCTCTAATTAGGCCAGAGAAATGAGAAAACTGAACATTCACTGAACTATGGTCAGGGTCTTTTTTTTTCTTTCCAATACATCCATTCAGTTCTGCTACAGGATTTTTCAAGTGCTTTATACAATCCACTGAAATATTTGTATATTCTCACAGCAGGCCAAAGAGTAAAAACCAAATGACCACACAGACCCATGCAGCTTATCTGGATCACTGGGACCCAAATAGCCAATACCGGTCCAGATTACAGAGTTATCAGACCCTAAACAGAGAGTGTGAATTGGCAGAGTATCTTTTCAATCAGAGATGCAAAGCAGAGACAGACCTTGAATGAGTACAAGCTCAGTGTTCATTGTCTCGCCATTGAAAAAGCAATACTTTGTGTGTACTTTTTTTTCCCACCACTGGGAACTACACCAGCACAATATTCATTAATAAAATAATAAAATACCAAATGTCTGCAAATTAATTAACAGAAGATGAAAAATAAAGGATTATCTTGGGAGAGGAACCCACTGCAGCTTTCACTGAAGTGAATTTGTCACAGAATGTCAGAGCCGGAGGGACAGCGAGAGTTCATATCCTACCAACACTCAACTTGATGATTACGCCACGTAATATTCACTAATTTATTCATCTTCAGTTACCACTTTCTCTTAGTCAGAGTGAAGACTCCTATCCCAGACGTACTGGGCACGTGGCCTCAATACTCATGGAATACATACCAGTCCATCACAAGGCTTCATGCATATGCATTTGTACACTCATTCACACCTATATTCAATTTAGAATAGCTAATATACTTCCCAGTATGTTTTTGGGAGAAAACTAGAGAACCCAGAGGAATCCCGGGTTTCCAGGAGGTGCTGTAGCTGGAGTTTCTGTTTTGTTGTTGTTGTTGTTGTTGTTGTTGTAATCATTTTTCATTTAAATTCACTGCTTGCTTCAGTGAGCATACAATCTAAATATATAATCCAGAGACAATAAAAATTCAATTCAATTGAATTACTAACATAAACAACATATTACACCGTCTTTTTTCCATTCTAAAAACCTTAATATTTAAAGATTTTTAAAGCTAAAAGTCCATAGGGGCACACGCCTTCATATTTCCGTTAATGACTGCCAGTTTTCTTAAATAAACAATCAGTACTTTATTATTTTACTTTCCCTGATGCTGACCCATGATGCCCTTAGTTTGTGTCTCGCAGACGTTCAGTGCCTTAAATTATGTGTTTTTAATTGTGGGCTAAAGAGGTTTGGACCAAACTGCAGGGTCAGGCTAAGGTTTCTTGAAGTTCAATCCTAGTGATAATTATAATTACAAAAGGTTCTCATGAGGGGAATCTCATTAGCTTGAGCACCAGATAAAACCTGACGAAGGATTCCTTCTGTAGTCAGGGCATCTTTCATGCGCTTCAACCAATTACCTGTATTAATGTGATTAACAGCTGGGATTATGCACCAATTTACAGAGGCACATCAACTAATAAATGGCATATGGTTATTCATAAGAAGTGGAGTATACATTTTATACCGAGAGATCGTGCTCTTAAGACACTTCTACCCTTTCCATTATTATGATGATTACCTGCTTACCATATCTCTAGATTCTGTGCTAAAATAATTAATATTTTGGTATTAACAGTTTTCTTAATTTCTTTATTTTTGCTGTTTTCTATTTACCAGTTTGAGGTAGTGGGACTATATGGGAAGTATGTGATATTTTGGATATGTGGCTGTGTATTTAAAAAAAAAAAAATAATATATATATATATATATATATATATATATATATATATATATATATATATATATATATATATATATAATGCAAACTGATACCACTGACCAGGTGAAATATTGGTTTGCTTTAAACATATTTATTTATTTATTTATTTTTTATGTAGAGTGAAGATATAAGACCGATTATGTCCAACTGGTAATTTCTTTTCAAGAGTACGGGACATGTCATTGTCTTATTTACTGAGTAACTTATTACTAATTGATTACGATCTAAAGCTTGTGTTCTCCCAAACTTGTACATCCCGATAACCTTTTACGTGCACATGAACAAGTATACCATCACTGAGCATGTGCACTAAGAACCAATGAGAGCAAAGGAAATATATGCAACATTAAATGTCTACTTAACACGAGTAAATATAAAAATAGATTTCATTAATAGAAATCTTAAATAAGGCTCGTAAAAGTAAAAATGGTCATTTGATTTATGAAACTCTACGCATACCGTACAATGTGTAAAAAAAAGCAATAACTTGGAATATAAGGATAAGAAAATGTAAGTATCAGTAAAGATGCTCTGTATACGTCTGTCGTATACAGAAAACCTTCATGACCTTACAAGTTTTGACATTAAATTAGATATTGAATTTATAAAATATTTCTGAACTGTTAATGTAAGGGATAAGTCCCCCAGCCCAACCAATTTATTTCATTTTGAATATTAGTTTATTCAATTTCAGCGTATTTAAACAATTCATTTACATTCCACAGTTATTTCTTGAGTTTTTCTGCATTCTTTTAGGTCTGGTGAATATGTTTAATGTTTCTGTTCATTTCATGCTCTATCTGCACCGTAGTACGTATAATACTGCGTATAATCTATCTGTGACTTTTAAGCTGGAGCTTGGCATGCGAGATTGGCAGACAGATCTGTAGAATCACGAGATGGAAAACGAAAGAGAGAGTAATCACGAGACAGGTTGAGGTGCATGTGTGTTGTTGTTCCCTATATTGCATCTACATGTTGCTGGTTTTGAAAGTGTTCTTAAACCTTCATCAAAAGACGCATGTGGACCTTGTGTGTGTCATGAAGGTCCAGTGTAGGTTTCCTTCATTGGTAAGGCTTTGTGTGTCATCATGAAGCGAGCTAGTGCATTTAGTTTATGCTTAGGCTTATAATTGCGTTATTGATTTCTTTGGTTTTTGTAATTTTTACAGAAGCCCTCCTAGGATTATTCAAGCTGCTTTACTACTCAAGCACTAATCCTTACAAGCAACGCTTTCCTTTTTCCCCTCACTACTTACAGTACTTTGATTGATCCTTACGCATAGAGCAGTTCTTATCTTGCTCTCCTCACTGTTAGCTTCCTCATTAGTCAAAGTCAGTCAGTGTTTGGCCTTCGGGACTACTGTTTAGGCACTTTGAAATCCCAGAGCAGAGCCGACAGACGTATAATAATTAATGTCACATCTGTGCCACTTGGGTGGCTGGACTGACAAGTGAATCATGGAAGATATATTCTGCCATGCCCTCCCTCTGCTGCCTCTTTACTGAGACTAGCGTCTTTTGGGGGCCTTTTGCTGCAAATGCAGGGACTCTTAACAGCATCCATGCACATTATACCTTTCTCTCCAGATCAGTGAAAGTTTTATGACGTGATTATATGTTCAGGGAGCAGGTTGTGTCCTGTTTGCAATCCATCATCTTTCTTCTTTAGGCTACGGACTTGATTTTTTTCTTCTATATTTCTCCTAATGCTGGTTCTGTCTTGCTCTAATCTCCTAATGGACAAGGGTTTTGGCACTGGTTGTGGTTCGACCTGTACATTTTCATTCCAACAAGCAATTATTAATGTTAATGATCAGGTTTATGGGTCTTTTCTTCATGACACCAGTATTTCTGGAGCATTTGAAGGAATCCTTTTGGCCTTTACCACTATGCAAATATTACTACAAGGAAACCACAGTCTTGCAGGAGTTGAAAAGTTGCGTTATTCATCAGGTTTTTTATGCTGGCTCCTTGACAAGCTGCTATGCGTAATCTCAGCAGTGAAGACACAAAAAGTCTCCTGATCAATATAAGGGCATAAATTACAAAGCAATTAATCAACCGACCAAAGATGTGGGCATGTTTGTCAGACCTGCAGACTACATGCAATGATGTACAAGGCATTTAATTAAAATAAAAACAGTAATATTCAGGAAAGTAGTCTTAGACTTCGGTGATATATGGTTTTTTTTACTAGAAGTCTATAGTTTATGACACTGCATATAGAACAGCCACATCAATCTGAAAAATGGAATAGGAAGTGTCTTAAATGGTAAATGGCGCACTTAAACAGTGCTTTTATCCAGAGTGCTTTATACTTATCTCATTCACCCATTCACACACACACACACACACACACACACACACACTCACCATAGCAGAGCTGCCATGCAAGGCGCTAACTTGCCATCAGGAGCAACTTGGGGTTCAGTGTCTTGCCCAAGGACACTTCAGCATGTGGCATGTAGGCCAGGAATCGAACCACCAACCCTACAGTTAGTGGACAACCCGCTCTGCCACCTGAGCTACAGCCGCCCCATTTATTTACTGTTTTATTGTTAAGTCCACCAAAGACTTATTGATGGTGGTTAATCTGGTGGTAACCATAGTGGTTGCTTAAAGCCACTAGTATCTTACAAATCAGTACTATAACTTATACAATATGTGCAGTTGTGTAGTCAAGGCAAGTTTTTTTTCTTTCCACGCAATTTGTAACAAGATTCTTGTCTCAGTCAAGACCAAGAATCATGCCAACCAAAACCAACACATAACCAGCTCATACTGACCGTAAAAGAAAACAAGACCAAACCATGCCAACAAAATTAAACCAAGACCCGTACCAATGATGAACAAAACCAACCCATGTCAATCAAGAACAAAACCAAGACATGACCAAGACCCACACAAATTAAGTTTATACAGTATGTGTACATCTTCCAAGCATGCTGCAGACTATGATGTAGATGTCAGGATTTATTAGTCTTATTAGGCCAGGTTAACTAATCATTTTATTTTCATTCTTGGTACAATAGAGAACAAAAAGAAATGCTGATGAAGCAGTTTTGGCTTGGGGTCAGAATTAAGTTAGTTGCAATCTAAATTACTCAATTAATGTTTATGCTGAGAGAGCATGTTCTCCTCGCTGTGATAAACTTTGGGCTGGGAAGATTGATTAGTGTATAAAGTTGTACAGATTTGCCAAAAAAAAAAAAAGTTGTACAGATGTACAGATTTGCCACATTCATGGCAGTAATATTCATCCATTTACCACGGTGATCTTTCTGTTTGTTTTGTTTTAGTCAGTACTCATGGTATCCTCTGTAGCAGTGTGTGTACGAGTGTGTGTGTGGGTGTGTGTGTGTGTGTGTGTGAGAGAGAGAGAGAGAGAGAGAGAGAGAGAGAGAGAAATCGTAGCATTTAAAATAATCTGTGTTGAATAATAATGTTTAATGCTTCAGGGAGTACTCCAATAACGTGAACATATATAAATGATCACCTCTATAAATACAAGGCTCTATGAATAGCCATGATATATATAAATTGGAAATGGCCCGCTTCAAAACCCCACCCTCTCCCCACCACTAACTACTCTGTTTATGCTGTCAAGATAAAAAAAAAAAATAATAAATTCAAGCTGCAACATTAAATCCTGTATTTTAAACTGACTCTCAGTCTGATGAAAAAAAATATATATATTATTTACCAAAATCTAAGAATTATTGATACATCACAACCCTATGATCAGTTTTCAACCCCATGAACATGTGCTGACTGACATTGGGATGGGGTGCCAACTCATCGCAGGGCACACGGGCATACATACACACACAATCAATTTGGATATGCCAATCAGCCTACAATGTATGTCTTTGACCTGGGGGAGAAAACCAGAGTACCTATAGGAAACCCCCAAAACATGGAGAAAACATGTCAACTCCACGCACACAGGGAAGAGGTGAGAATCTAACCAGCAACCCCGGAGGTGTGAGGCAAACATGCTAAACACAATTACTCACATTTAACCCAGAACCTCTAGCCTGTGTTAAAGTTCACAGGTTTTCTCCAGATGCTTCTTCTAAATATGTGACATGAAAATCTTACAGAATTTAACAGAATATTTAATTATGCAGCCTCAAGCACAATGCCACCATACCTTAGTGACATAATTTCTCTGCTAATAGACACATATCCTGTCACATTGAGAAGAAACCATGTTGTCTTCACATAACATATAAACACAATAGTTGAAGAGAGAGTCAGTTACTGTTAGGAACAATAGAAAAGTCTATTACTATTAGCTGTTATGCACGTATGCAGATCTAGAAAATGTCTCGGCCTGAGAATTTAAGAGGGCATCTGTGAATGATAATTTCTGCCTTTAAATATTTATTCTGTCAAATACTGATAAGCTCCTTTGCTGGAATAATAAATTAGCTGACCCTTGAAAACTTTAAGGTTACATTGTAATCAGCATCCTATTGTGTATGTGAGAGATGGTGGTACTGAGAAGTTGAGACCAAAATGAAAAAAAAAAAAAAAAAATTCTGAACTGAATATCTACTGCAACAGGGACAGTGCATGGTAATGCTCAGAGAAGCATGTAGACTAATTGCATTACAGTTCTGTGCGCGCGTGCGTGTGTGTGTGTGTGTGTGTGTGTGTGTGTGTGTGTGTTGTGTATCTAATGACAATCAATATTACTGAGAAAGATCTATTAGAATGAACTCAATTACAGAGCCAAAAAAAAAGCACACAGACAATATTTCATATTCAATGCACAAAATACAATAGCAATTTAAATATGGTTTACCTTTAAATGGTCTCTCTGACTCTTTATACCAAAGAAAAAGAAAATGACAGCAATCCATTTATCCTACATTTGTACATGACTTTTATTCCACAATCCTAGAAGAAAAATTTTGCATGCACAATCAAGGAGCTGATTAGATTGGTAGAGGTCATTGTATATAAAACAGATTAGATCAGATTAGATGTAAATTCTTTCAGAAAATGGTACAAAAAGTGAATCATTATTAGAACTACAACTTAACTTTCTTTTCCTTTGTATGCAGTCCAACCATGTCTCTTTAATCCCCAAGTTCTCTCTCTATCATGATATTCCATTAATAAATACTATAAACAGACTGTACACATATCTAAATAAACTACAAAATAATGTGCGTTACCGAGACGACATGAGCGCCATGCTGCTACTTCAGAAGGTAGCATCTTAGCATTCTGGTGGATGATGGCTAATGCTAACTATCCTTCAAGAGCTATAATGGGGGTCAGCAGTAAATGATGACGCGTCAGTCAGTGATCTTTGATTTCAAACGTATTACAGTGCCACAAAACATTTAACTGTTTCATTGTAAAATTAGCTTTGTTACAAATATCAAAATAAAATTTTGTACAATTGTGTTACACATTGTTAGCTCTGGAGATTCTGTAAAAAAAAAAAAAAAAGAAAGAAAGAAAAACACATTTTTATTTATAGAAGCAATACTATGAACAGGCAGCATCTTCCAACTAATATGCTTACTTACAAAAAATACTCTACTATACAGATATTAAATGAAAAACCTGACTGTATCTGCAAGAAAATGGGCAGTGGTTGGATCTTCATCAACATTCATCAAAATCCACACAGAAATGGTTTAGTGACCACAAAATCAAGGTCCTGCCATGGCCATCCCAGACCCCTGAAACCCATATATAACCTGTGGGGTGAACTGTAGAGGAAAGTCAACCAGTGTGGACCTCGAAATCTGAAGGATCTGGAGAGATTCTGTATGGAGGAATGGTCTCAGATCCCTTGCCATGTATTCTTCAACCTCATCTTGCATTATAGGAGAAGACTCAGCTCTTTTATTGGCAAAGAGAGGTATCACAAAGTATTTACTAGTAATAGTTTAAAACAAAGTATTTACTAAGTAGTATACCTATATTTAACAAAAAAAAATGTAAACCTGTGTTTTGTTTGCAATTGTTTGAGAGCAGAGTATTTTTTGTGAGTTTCTTTAACAACAGATCAAAAGGTTCAACAATAAAGACAATTTTTCATAGGCTTCTATGCTCATATTTACTAAGGGTGCTAAGGGTAATATATGTGGAGGGCACTGTATGCTGATCAATATGTACTATATCAGTGGCTGAGCCGTAGGTACTGAATTGAATGCAGTAGGTACTGTCATAGGACGCATAGTACATGTATATGATTTGGGATACACTGTGAGACTCCATACGTTTAAATTGTTAACTTCCTGCTACTTCGCTCCAATATCAACAAAATAAACTACAAAACTAACAAACACTATCCAATGCAAAACCTAGCTTATTTCAAGACAGCATATTTACATATTTGCAATAAACTAAAATACGTCTCTTACAACGTAAATGGGATTTCTGACGTAAATGGGACACAAAAATAGTTTAGCTACCAGTGATCTCACTAGTAAAGGTCTCAAGTAGCAATATAGCTAAGCTAATTAGTCAGCAGATATGCACTAGAAATAATAAAAAATTGCACGAGTCAATACAGTAGCATGATAAATGAATGCATGGGAGAATTAACCAAGTTGTATTTAAAATAAAAGACTAAGTTACCTAGTGCCTGGATATGTAACAGTTTTCTGTTCACAAGACATCAAAAGCATAAACAGTAAAGAAATGGAAAGGTCTGTGGTAGATGTTTTCATGTTTATGTGTGAAAGAGAAAATGTTTCATACAACCTATTAAAATTATTGAGCACGGTTTGTCATTTGTACGCACGCTACAATGTTTTGGTTTAATTTCTTTTCGGGGATTAAAGTCTTAATTGGAGCGTCAGATCCCGAGAACTTCCCCGCTGTAATCTGCACACTGAATGTTAAATGTCAATAAAATATCAGAAATATTGCCCGAGGGCAATGGGCAGGATCACAATTTTCAACCGCTTGAGCTGGGCTTTTTATACAGTTCTGGTGCAGCTTCAGCAACTCAATCACAGTATGAATATCAATGGCTGAAACTGTACAACTTCTAGCATAACACTCATAACCTTCATTTAAATAAAATGCAGAACACTGTACAGGATGTCAGGTTCAATCCTGCATACTAAAATCAACCTGTACTGAATTAAGTACTACATCTATTATTGTTAGACAGGCTAGGCATAAACAGGCACTGTAACTGTTCATTCAAATGTATAAAAGTATATTTAAAACATCTGTGTCCGTACTGCAAACCTTTATTAGTGCAACCTTTAAATCAAGAGTAAGATGTCGTTTAACACTCACAAAGCTATTTTGTTAATACAATGCTTCTAAGAGGGAACTCAATACTGCAGATGTTTATCGAGTATTGTAGGAGTTGTACATTTCTATAGTGCTATCACATAGCTTTACAGAAACCAGGATGTGGAATTAGATCCCCAATGAACAAGCCAGAAGTGACAATGACAAGAAAAACTTCCTGGTATTACACGAGGGTAAAACCCTGAGATGATCAAAAAGGAGCTCGTCCTCTTCTGAGTGATAATGGGTTTATATATCCTTATAGTCAGACGTGGGTGTTATTTTTACTCGGTTACATGTACTTAAGTAACCTTTTCCAATAAATTGTACTTACAAGAGTCGTTTTTAACGTGTAATACTTTTTACTCTTAAACTTATTTGACTTATTAAATTCATCTCCCTCCACAGGCTTCCTGTAGCCGCCCGCATTAAATTCAAGGCATTGATGCTCACCTACAAGACCTTGTCTGGAACAGCGCCCCCTACCTCAACTCTCTCCTGAAGGCTTACATTCCCTCACGCAATCTGCGATCAATCAACGACCGACGCTTAGTAGTGCCTACTCAGCGTGGCTCAAGGCCCCTTTCAAGAACCTTCACACTAACTGTTCCTCAGTGGTGGAATGAACTTCAAACTGGGCGGCAGAGTCTGTCACTATCTTCAAGCAACAACTAAAGACCCACCTCTTCCATGAGCACTTAACAACCCCCAAAAAAATAAATAAATAAATAAACCTCACTGTTGCACTCTGTGCACTTTTCTTCTTCTGGAATTCAATTAATGGATCTTGTATGGTAGCACTACTTGTATTGTTCTCTGCTTGATATTGCTTTGCTTGTATTTTCTCATTTGTAAGTCGCTTTGGACAAAAGCGTCTGTTAAATGAATAAATGTAAATGTAAATTATTTTTATTCACACACGCACAGTTTCTACGACGTCGACTTCTTTGGTACACATTTATATCACTATGTTTGGCTCACCATTTAAATAAACCACACCCCTCCAGTGTGGAGGCTCCACAAATTCAATTCAATTCAATTCAATTTTATTTGTATAGCGCTTTTTACAATAGACATTGTCTCAAATCAGCTTTACAGAAATATCAACATGGTATACAGACATTAAATGTGTGAATTTATCCCAACTGAGCAAGCCACTGAGTGGCGACGGTGGCAAGGAAAAACTCCCTAAGAGGTTTTAAGAGGAAGAAACCTTTAGAGGAACCCGACTCAGAAGGGAACCCATCCTCATCTGGGTAACAACAGATAGTGTGAAATCCTTTTCACAAGATGGCTAATGAAACAGCTGCTGAGGCAGATGCAGCAGTAACACTACATCCCTGGCCTCATCTTTAAACGCTGTTCTTTTTCTAATAGTTAAATCATGCGCTGCCTGCTTTGTCAACCAATGTGGCGGTATATATATACTGCTCAAAAAAATACAGGGAACACTTGGAGTTATATTGTGCTGTTTAAGTGTTCCCTTTATTTTTTTGAGCAGTATATATCTATCTTATAACGTGAACTTATAAAGCTACTGTTTGGCATGTTACCGAATAAGCCTGCTAACATTATCTATAAGACAGATCAATGTTCACCCTCTCAAACACATGCGCATGCATACACACACACACACACACACACACACACACACGCACACGCACACGCACACGCAAAGGGCAAACATAAATAAAGACCAAGACTGTTAAGTTTTAATATAGTAAACACTAACTGTTGTTACTTTGTTATTGGTTATTTAGGTTTAAAAAAAAATTAGTTTAGATGTTATTAAGCTAGTTTGGAAGATTTATAAAACTAACCTGTGGCTAAATTATCGTCATTTATATTATTTGGTATATAAATATATATAAAATAATTTTTATATACTTATATGTATTCTTGTTTGCATTATTATTATTATTATTATTATTATTATTATTATTATTATTATTATTATTAATATGATTTAATAGTCTTTATTTATTTATTTATCTTTATTAGACAAGCACTTTCAATTTTTACTTTGGACATAACTAATATTCTGGTACATTTGATTGTAATACATCATAGATATAATAATTCATTAAATGAAGTTACTCATTACTTGATTAGTCATTTTATGAGATTGTTTTTACTGAGTACTTTAACTTCTACTTGAGTCTTTATCGTTATTATAAAGATCTTGTTTACTCTACCAACCTCTGCTTAAAGTATACAGCTGAAGAAGAGTCTAGACTATGTTCAGTATGAGTATATTGGGAATAAGAGTCCTGGGATGAGCACAGGACAGTTTTTATTATTAAAGCAGCAGTTCTTAGGTACAAATCTTACAGTGGTAAGGTGAAATTATCCATGGAGGCATGATTGAAGTTTTGGCGTAAACTGTTTTTATGAAGTGCAAATCTTTATGGTATCCATGTAGGACCATCCACAGCAGCAGAAGGTGAGTGTAGTTCAACTTCAATCCATTGTAATATTGTACAGCTTGAATAAAAACATATTATTTTTATGCAATACTCTAAATTATTAATACAACCCTGTAGGTGCTTTTTCAACATTGTAACATTGCTATATTCACCACTGACATTATCAAGATAATGCTGTAGGTGTTAATTCACCAAGTGAAAGCTAATTTAAAACACTGAAAATGTCCAGTATTTGTTCTCTTATCCATCCAATGTAATTGTACACCAATATAATAAACACTGACTAAAATAAAGACAAAAGTCGAAATATCATGAAGGACAAGTTGCATCGAAATTTCTAATGAAAGCATTAAGCAATGTCTTTGCTTGGATGTGACAACTGATTAGACCCAAGTAAGTGAAAGTCTTCCTTATACATTTTTGTAGCCTTATCAGACATCACTTCCCCTGACAGCCCCGTCCCATGGCCATACATACAGTGTTTATAAGGATAAAAATGTTTAAATATAACTCTATGAAATATTCGCAGCAACGAAAATGGGAACAAATAGAAACTCAAAATGTGCTTCCACATTTCACTGTTGGAAAATAATACTTTGGTGCAGGTATGTGAAATGTAAATGAACAGAAAAAAAATTATCAATCACATAGAAAAAGTAAATCCACCCCTACATTTATCACAATTTAAAATACATAAAATTTGAGTCAGGTGTTCAGGACTGGGTGCCAGTGATTAGGACCTGCTTAGGGAACCTGTCATATTTATACCCCTCTCATATCTAGTGTCTGGTGTTCCCTTTGCTTTTGAGGTGTGTGGTGTCATCATGCCAAGATCTAAAGAGTTCTATAAGGTCTTCAGAAAAAAAGGTTGTGGATGACTATGAGTCTGGCAAGGGGTTTAAAAAGATCTCCAAATTATTTGAACTGCATCATTCCACGGAAAGGAAAATCATCTACAAGTGGTGCAGATTTCAAATGACTGCCAATTTGTCCAGGACTGGCCGTCCCAGCAAATTCAGCCCAAGAGCGGTCTTTCTGATAAAAAAAAAGAAGTATTCAAGAACCCCACACCTTCATCACAGGATTTGCTAGTAAGTCTTGCAACTGTTGGTGTCAAAGTGAATGCTTCTACAATCAGAAAGATATTACATAAATTACTTTGAAGCTATCTGTACTTGTCAGCATCACATAATATGGTGAAATGGTAATAATGGGGCATACATAGTTTTAGGTTTAGCCTGGAAAGTGGCAAAAAAAAATATGACCTAAGTGTTATGCCACTTTGTTATCACAGTTAATGACAGTTTATGACAGTTTATGGTTGCTGGAATAAGTCTTTATAAATGTTTATATGTATTTTTATAGCAACTGACATGGAAGTCTCTAAAGTAAAGTGTTAGCTCTAATATGAGCCAGCACCATTCAACTTCACAGGTTTCAAATAATCTGCTGGAAAATGGAAAATGGAAAAATAATAATAATAATAATAATAATAATAATAATAATAATAATAATAATAATAATAATAATAATAATAAAAAAGGATCAAGAAAAACATTGTAATCAGTATGTAGTACAGCAGTGCAAATGAATCCAAAATGACTGAGAACACCAACAATGATATTAAAATTAATATCCGGCATCACTTGATAAAGCACCGATAAAACAATGCATTTCTCCAGATACTACAAGGAGAAATTACTACACATAGATATCCACAGCATATTATTCATTCATTTATTCATCTTCAGTAACTGCTTTATCCTTGTGGATCCCGAGCCTGTCTCAAGAGCATGTGGTTTTTATGGTCTAGTTTATATGTAGATTAAATTCAATTGTATATGTTTTAATGTGTGCACGGTGGCTTAGTGGTTAGCATGTTCACCTCCAGGGTCCGGGGTTTGATTCCCGTTGGGGCCATGCGTGTGCGGAGTTTGCATGTTCTCCCCGTGCTGTGGAGGTTTCCTCCGGGTACTCCGGTTTCCTCCCCCAGTCCAAAGACATGCATGGTAGGCTGATTGGTAGATTGGTAAATTGTCCGTAGTGTATGAATGGGTGTGTGAGTGTGTGTGTGATTGTGCCCTGCGATGGATGTGCACCCTGTCCAGTGTGTACCCTGCCTTGTGCCCGATGCTTCCTGGGATAGGCTCCAGGTTCCCCGTGACCCTGAAGCAGGAATAAGCGGTTGAAGATGGATGGATGGATGTTTTAATGTGTGCACGGTGGCTTAGTGGTTAGCATGTTCACCTCCAGGGTCCGGGGTTCGATTCCCGCTGGGGCCTGTGTGTGCGGAGTTTGCATGTTCTCCCTGTGCTGCGGGGGTTTCTCTGGGTACTCCGGTTTCCTCCCCCAGTCCAAAGACATGCATGGTAGGCTGATTGGTGTGTCTAAATTGTCCGTAGTGTATGAATGGGTGTGTGAGTGTGTATGTGATTGTGCCCTGCAATGGACTGGCACCCTGTCCCGGGTCCAGATGCTTCCTGGGATAGGCTCCAGGTTCCCCGCGACCCTGAAGAAGGAGTGAGCGGTAGAAGATGGATGGATAGATGTTTTAATGTATCAAATAATAGGCTAGGGATATGGTGTGATGGATAAAGAATAGTTATTTTTACCAAATACAAATGCTGATATCCCGAGCCTGTCTCAAGAGAACATGGTTTTTATGGTCTAGTTTATATGTAGATTAAATTAAATTGTATATGTTTTAATGTGCGCACGGTGGCTTAGTGGTTAGCACGTTAGCATGTTATCATAATGCCCTCATCCAGCTCACTAAGGCTACTGAAAATAAATCAATGAATGGTAAATACAAGGATAATACACATAAATAACCCTAGAGACCACATTTAACATAATATCTGTAATTGCTTCAGTCGTTTATTGTTTATTAGACAATACACTGATTGATAATACTGCTGATGAAATGATTCAGCCGGAATACAATCTATTATGCACAAAGTATCATTTATTAATCATGATTTGTTCCTCATGATATTAGTCTTTCCAATGTCGCAGATGAATGTGACTCTGAGAATTCATTCAACACAACCTGTTTGCTATAGCAATCTCTGTTGCAAAAATCTCTTATATTGAAACACATTCAGGGCCTCATGATGCCAAAGAAATCCCTGCAACTCTTTTAATTACTGCCTATTGATTCCATCCAACAGGATTTGGCTTGAGCTCTAATTGGTGAACTCGGGGAAGATAATGCATCACTGGGCACTGGATTGACTGAACTATCACGGTAGGCCTGAGAGGTAAAGTCTTTATATTGTTCACCCATAAATTGTTGATTTACAACCACCAGGGACGATAAAATCACAGTAAAAATGTCGTGCAGGTAATTCTTTGGCTGAGGTAAAAGGGATTTCTTCATGTGGCATTTTAGTTTGGCAAGCTAATCTCGGAGGAAAGGCTGGATGCAAACCTTTTTGACCAAAGTGACAGCAAGAAAATAACACTTCACACACATTTAGAGTTAGAAGTGTATTTCCACTAGGATACTGAAAGAGATATGGGTTCTAAGCAATCGAAAAGAAAACTGAACAGTAGACGGTCCTCATCGGTCACAGTATTTATCAGAATATTTACATGCTGATACAGTGTTGATGTGTTCAAATACAAAGCACTGAATGTTTTCTAAAGCACAACATGTGGAAGCTGCTGATCACAAACAAAAGTCAGAAGCAAATAGGGTGGAAATTTGGGGTTTTTCAAATTGAAGGTGGAATTTGTTCTTAGATTTATGCTGTGCAAAAACACTAATGTTTAATTTGCAAACAAGGACAATCAGGGCAGACATAGCAGAGCATTTGAACTGACCAAACAGAGTACTCGAAACATACTGAAGCAGAGCCAATCAGTGTAGGCTATGAACACTGGAGAACCTGGAGGAAGCAGGACACGGGGAGAAGTTGGTGAAACTCCACACAGATAGTAACTCAAGCTCAGGATTGAACCCTGTAGCTGTGAGGCAGCAATGCTACCCACTGCACCACTGTTCAGCTCACATATTTATACCTAAAAACCTAATGTTTTCCCTCAAAATACAGTATGTAACTCTGGTGCGTACTAGTGGAATACTGGAAATAATGTGAATTGCTTTACACTAGATCTATAGCACAATATGTTTAGCATGGTTCTCTTTAGTGGTGTTCACTCTAGCTCTGCCTTGTCCACATGGGGACTTAAAGCCTCATCTGCTGCAGCCATGGCTACTTCAGGTTTGTAAATTTTACAGCTTGATGCGCCTCAACAACTCTTTTTCTGAGGTCCACATAAATATCCTTTGTTCATGCTATGATACAGTTCCACAAGCATGTGTTGTGAAGATAAGACTTTGATAGATCCCTGTATTTTAACTAAAACAGGGCGCTCACTCACACCTGATTGTTATCTTATTGATAAAAAAAAAAAACCTGACTCTAATTTCACCTTCAAATTAAACTGCAAATCCAAAATATTCACATACTTTTGCCACTCACAGATATGCAATATTGGATCATTTTCCTAAATAAATAAATGGCCAAGTATAATATTTTTGTCTCATTTGTTTAATTGGGTTCTCTCGGTCTACTTTTAGGATTTTTTGTGAAAATCCGATGATGTTTTAGGTCATATTTATGCAGATGTATAGAAAATTGTATAAAAGTTGGATTCAAACTTTCAAGCACCCCATTTACAAACTGAACTACGCTTTGCGCGATCGTGTTTAGATTTTCATGGTTCCTGGTTCCCTTTTTTTTCTAGCCGTAGTGTGATTACCTAGATGTGAGTTCCACTTAGAGTTTGTGCTGTGTTTTTGAACCTGGCTTGTCTTTCTGGAGTATGATAAGGGATTTGCGTCTGTAATCTGAAATTACATTCACCCATTTTCTGTGTTACACAGAAGAAAGACTATAAACTATAACCTCATTTTGGTGGCAATTAATGATCAATGATATGCGGGTTACAAACCAAAGGAATTATCATCTGAAATAAGACAGAAGCTCAGAATCTCTCTCCGGTATCATCAAAAGTAGACGGCAATATAAGAATGTTAATCGATAGAGGATTAAGAATTCAATTTCTTAATAGTTTTGACCCCTTCTGTCTCCATGGTCTGAAGTGTGAAGTGAATGCTCAAGTCCTGCATAGAAGTGAGAAGCATGAAAATCATACTGTAATATGTCACTTGTAAGGAATAATGTGAGCCAGTTTGATGGAATAAGTTTACATTTACTTTTACCTTTATTCATTTAGCAGACGCTTTTATCCAAAGCGACTTACGAATGAGGAAATACCAGCAAAGCGATTTATCAAGCGGAGAACAATCCAAGTAGTGCTACCAAACAAGATTTAAAATTGAGTTATAGAAAAGCAAAGTGCGCAGAGTAGAGGTGTAATAGCAAGAGTATTTTTTTAAGGATAATGTTGGGTTGGGATTTTATGGGTTAGTTACGTGCTCATGGAAGAGGTGGGTCTTTAGCTGTGTTTTGAAGATAGTGACAGATTCTGCTATCTGGATTGAGGTTGGAAGTTCATTCCACCACTGAGTGTTAGTGTTAGTGTGAAGGTTGCTGGAAGACTGCTTCAGAGTTACATTCTATATGCTCATTGGTTGTACTCATTGTTTACTTTCAACAAGTGCATGCTGCTTGTTCACTCAGCAAAATCATAATGTTGTCAGTTGTCCATGCTATGCCATCCATCAGGAGAGAAACTGTCCTTATCTAGCAGGGCTGAGCTGTGCTGAATAAGAAGAGGCATAGGTCAACGCTTACTTACAGGCAAGCTCACCTCATTTATTCAATATCGCTTTATTTATTCCACAATTCCCAGCAGCTCTTCCTCTACAGTGCTCGTTTCCATTTCGCCATAACACACTTGAGGGCATAAAAATCTGAAAATTGTGAACGCTAAGAGAATATGGATCATTTTTGAACCAGGAGCAGTCATGAGACATTAAAAAGGTTGCGTATTTGATCTCAGAGGAAGGCTGCTGCCACTCTCATTTTTAACAGTTGTTTATTTGAAGGTACCTTTCATAAAGATCAATAAGGCTTAAATATTTAATGGCCATGAGGACATGGGGGTCAGAAAACGATATCAGGTTGTGCATGTATATCGAGGGCTAGCAATGATGCTCCAAAATAATCAGCACATCAGAGCATTCCTACAGTGATGGCAAATTTATTCCTTTTGCAGCCGTTTACAGTGTCTACTCGCTTTACAAGTTAGCGCTAAAAGGCTTTAAAACAAAAGACCTTGAAGTGCTGTCGGCCATTAGGGCATACGTCAGTTTGAAAGCACGTTAATCTTTCTTTTTGTTTATTTATGGGTTAGCAGAGTAGTGTTTATTGTCCCTACAGTCAACACAAAATGCTTGTAAAATAATCTAGATAATGAGTAAGGAGATAAAAAAAAAAACAACAACACTAATATTGAAGAAAATATTAATATGATATATAATATTAAAAAATATAAAAAATATTAATATGATATATGATAGTTTTTTGGTAAGTTAATAAGACATCAATAAGATTATTTCTCACATTAATTTCTCACATTAATTTCTCACATTAATTTGTGCTCACAAAGTTGGTAGAAATGATGGCAGCTATGACTTGTACTGTATATCCGTCAGAAGTGGGTAGTAACGTGTTACATCTATTTTTAAAGTCATTTTAAGAGTAGGTTTAACATAGGCCATACATATAATTTCATTCAAGTTCATTTTTAATCACAGATATGTACCTCTTAGGTACAAGGAAGAGATTCATCAAGGTTTTTCTCCGGATGTGCTTTTTTCTGTAAGTCACTCTGGATAAGTACATCTGCCAAATGACATAAATGTAAATGTAAAGCTGAAAGTGATGACGTCCAGTACTTTCATGTCACTGCCCACTCTACATAACCAGCTCTCATTGCACAACCTGATGGAGATCGGCCCAGGATCATGGTCCTGTTTTTCACCCATGGGTTGAGTGTGCATATTCCACCACCCAGGTCACATCTCCATGCTTTAATGTTTCCCTTCTCAAGCCTGTCATTCCTGGTCCACTACATGACGCCACCACCAGGTATTGAAAAGAACACCTGTATATTCAGTAAAGTTCGTACTTGCATCTTATTATCACCAAAGGCATATTCAGTATCTCATTGACTAGGGGTTCTACAACTCAGGAGGATGCTGCCAGGTTCCCTCAAGAGGTGTTTTGAATCCTGCCCCTTTACTCATGCTGTCCTCATCCAGCCCCATGAACCCTAGAAAGAGGTTCGTTCAGTTCTTAGAGTGAGCTGTTCTTGCCTGTCTCACGTCTCTTTGTACTGCGTATTCCACCGGTTAATAACTATGCTCCTGAAATACCCTCTGTCCTGTGATTTTCAAAGTTTTCCTTCCACCAACACACCCATTTCAACAGAAAGGGCTGCTAAAATGTACAGGACAGGCAGTACTCCAGGATCAGGCTGGGAACATGTACCCAAGCCTTTTGGTTTTAAACTCCAAAATCTGCACTTGCATCTTACGCTACACTTCATAACTTCATTTGTAGAGTGAACTGGCTGACAAATGTCTAATCCATGTGGGTGTTACAAGGTAATTGAAAATGTTTAAAAGGGTAAATTAATTAACTCTGCCAATTCTATATAGTTTCTCTAAACCATATGATAGTGATTCATTGGCTGATGCTTTTCCTTTCAGAAAATATTAATAGCACAGTGTAGAGGCCACCCCATCACCCTCATGCCCTACTGAGCACAATTGTGTTTTATGCTTCCTCAGTGCCTTGTGATAAATGCAGGGGCCATAGGATGCGCACACATCGGTGCATTTAACAAAGCTGGAACTCTAAATAGCTATTACCCAACAGGTAGCACAGCAGGTGGTGTCCTCTATGCCGACTAGCCTCCAGCTACACAATCCCTCCCGGTGTGCACACACAATCAATATGACCTTGCAATACAACCAAATACTTCAAATTACATACCAAAGCACACAACTGCAATATGAGAATGGAATGGCTCCTATGGCATACAGCTGGTATTCAGGAGTCAGTGTCAAAAAGCATGAATTGAGTAATTAATATCTATGGGCTCATCCAATACTGAGACAGGGCTGTCAGGATTCAGATAAGGAAAACGCATGCCCAATTTGGTTTCAAAGCACTGGTCCATATGTTACATGTGTCATAAAGTTGAATCATATCATATAGGACATAGATTAATATGATTCTGAATTTGTGGTTGAACAACTTTAGATTTAGATTCATGGTAAAAGAATTGCATCCCTACACCCAGGGAGAGCATAAATAGAATGGATAAAATTTGTTATGGATTGAGCAGTAAAGCTAAGGACTACAGAATGTGGCTGTGGCGGTAAAGAAAGTGGATAAATGTATTTATATGGGTGGATATGACTTTTTATCTACACTTTTACCTCATAGTTACGGTAGACTTGTTATGGTAGATTCATTTTGAGTATTTTATCAGTTATTATAACTGAAGATGAGTTTGATTTTGGTGGTTAAAACTTAAATAATGCCATCAGGAAAAATACTTTACATAGCATTAAAACTACTTCAACCTTAACTATAGGAGTGCAATGAAATTATATTAATGACATACTTAGCATCTACCTGTACTTAACAACCAATTTCTTGTTATGTATAAAGTTAACAGTCACACTTAAGAATTTAAGAATCAATGAGGATAATATTAATGACAAATAGCTTCATAGCTACAATACTTAAACATTTTAGCTATTGATAATAGTTGTTGGCTAGATAATTAGTGAGATGAATTTAGTCTTCTCTTGATGATTTCACTAGCTACAATGTTGCCACATTGAAAGTAGATTTATAAAACCTACATTCACATTGATATTTGGACAAATTTATTCAGTCCTTCATTTTACTTTTGTGCTTCGTATATGTGTGTGTGTGTGTGTATATATATATATATAATTTTATTTGTGTCCACTATCTATCTATCTGTCTGTCTTGCTACATGTTTTTGCTCCAAGTGTTCTATAGTTGTGGAAGCCAACAGTGATACTGTATATATTTTATGAAACCACTATTTTTTTTTCTTCAGGTAACAATGATACAACAATACAAGGAACTAGCACTTAAAAAAACAAAACAAAAAAAAAACCAACAAAAACAAACCTATCTACTTTTTAAATATTATTCATAGATTTACAGTGTGTTTCTGAGAATGCACCAAGACAGGTCATGCTGCAGAAAATGAAGAACATCTTGATAGAAAAGTCTTCCAAATCGTCATCACACCAAACAGACTTGAATGACATTATAACAAGATACAGGTGAGGGATCAGAGCCAAGGCCAGCACTGGATAATAGAAAGAGGGTTCAGCATGGTGTCTAAGAGCTCACTGGTACTTTAGGGCAGATTACCCAGCTCAGTTCAAAGAAATGTGATTAGGTTCCATTACACAAAACGTACAAGAGGACACAGACTTTACAGATGTTAGAGGAACTGAAGCACAGCCTGAACAGAAACACTCCAACAGATGCTGTTGAAAAAGTGCCTTCATAACAAACATTAAATATTTTTACTGTGTGTGAGTACTGACTAAACAACATCATTTTATACTGAACATGAATGCACTACAAAATCAACATCTTATATGTACACAGCTCTGACCCACTGAGGCATGGACTCCACAAGACCTCTGAAAGTGTACTGTGGTATCTGGCACCAAGACGTTAGCAGCAGATCCTTTAAGTCCTGTAAGTTGTGAGGTGGGACCTCCATGGATCAGACTTGTTTGTCTTGCACATCCCTCAGATGCTCGATCGGATTGAGATCTGGGGAATTTGGAGGCCAAGTCAACACCTTGAACTCTTTTTCATGTTCCTCAAACCGTTCCTGAATAAAACGATTTTGTCATCATAGTTTTCAAGCCAACCAATTTAGCATTGATATAAGTGTAAATGAAATTAAAAACGATAGTGTTTCGAAAAAGTTTGAACTTTTTTCATTTTTCAACATTTTTCAATGCAGAAAGATTTCGGCAGTGGTGGCCATATTAGTTTCTTAACTGTTAGCTCACATCTTTAATTATGCAAATAAGTTCACTGAAAGCTTTTCCCCTGTAAACCTGTTTAATTGGAGCATTCATTTGAGCATAATATCACTCCTTTGGGTATATTATGTGTAAGGACAAGCCAATAAATTGTTGAGTGAAGTGACAGGAGACATGA
>CM022763.1:1849674-2234674 GCA_012411365.1 Ameiurus melas
GGAACATGACAAGGAGTTCAATGTGTTGACTTGGCTTCCAAACTCCCCAGATCTCAGTCCAATCGAGCGTCTGTGGGATGTGCAGGACAAACAAGTCCGATCCATGGAGACCCCACCTCGCAACTTACAGTACTTAAAAGACCTGCTGCTGATGTCAAAGATCTTGTGGAGTCCATGCCTTGACGGGTCAGAGCTGTTTTGATGGCACATGGGGGACCAATACAATAATAGCCAGGTGATTTTAATGTAATGATCGATTGGTGTACATTTTCCTTTTTTAAATATCATATTTTTAAAATCTGTTTATTACTATACTTAGATCATGTAGATTGTTCACTCGTAAATTTGCTGTTATTTAAAAAATGATGCCGTACAGTATTAGAGCGTTCAAGTGCGTTCATGTGAACCTGGGATTTTGATTAGTCAGCACTAGTCTCAGAGTTGCTGTTATACAAAATTAATACCTTTAATCTTATGACTAATCAGAATTGAAAATCGAACAGAGCTTTGGTATGATCGAGTCACACATGGTAAGATAGCACAACATTTTTTTTTGCAAATTCGGCTCCTTAAATTGTTGTTAATGCAACAAATTATACATGAATATTTTTTCAATACTTTCCTCTTGACAGTAATTGCTATTTAACCAGGACTCTGAGGAGCATTGGATCTACGTGTAGCTGTGCAATAGAGTGTCAAAGTGGCTTGATGTCTATTTAGCCTGCTTCTCTCTCCAGTCTGTCATTCATGTGGAAATGTCGTTCCAGCTGAATAGCTCCATAGAACCATCTGACCTTGGGTTAAACTGCTAAATCTTCTGAATCTGAGGATATAATAGACAATTGTACTCCTCTCCAAACCTGATCCAGGTATAAGTGTAGCTCTTTATTTAAAAGCACACGCAAAGATGAAAACACTTTTTTTGCCAGAGAAAAACCTGTGAGTTATAGAGAATGATCAGATCTTATGCTGAGCAGATTGAGCTAGGTCATAGGTATAAAAATGTAGACAGTCTGGATCTTTTTATTATCCGTTTTGTTTCTTAAATTCCACTTCAGTGACATTGAAGCAACTACACTGCCCTCAAATCAATAATCTTTAATTAAGAAACAAACAGAGAGAGTGATGCCTAAACAGAATGCAGTGCAAATGCAGGTTCCTGGTAGTGCTACAAACACTAGCCGTAAATCTTTATAATCTAAAAATGATATGATCTTACAAATCCAAGGTTAAGTTACAGTAGAGTGACAAAACAGGAGGTTTAATGGTCATTTCAGACACATGACCTCATAGGCCAGACTTCAATTTTTTCCAATAGAATCTGGTACTTTATGCCACCAAACATAGCCAAGAACCACCTACCTTCACGTCAAGATTGCCTCTGACTGCAAATGACTAACCATGTATACTCGCCAATAACTGCTTCAAACAAAAACTAATAGCTTTACCTAATAGCTTTTTAATGTAAATTGATGGATGGAGGTGTGTACACGAAAATCACCAATTAGATTGTACCTTTGAAGATTCTGAAACTTGTGGCAATCTAAGCGTACAAAAGATATCAGATTCTGTTCGATCCATGAGCATACCCTCAACAAGTACACTGCTTTTAATATGGTGTTTTAATCAGTCTAATTACATAGAACCATGGTTCTCAAAATTGTGAATTTAGTTGTGGTAGAAATCCCAGCCCACAATTACCAATGTTATTATGTCTGAGTTCTTACAGTATAGTCATTAGCTTGTTCAAATTTATATTGAATGGGGGTAACACAAACCTCAATAACTCAGAAACAAGTCGGTGTATACTGTAAATAGATCAACTTGATTCCAATAATAATCCTTATGATAATTTTAAAATGTATTATGTGTGTTGAATGTTTTGGAATGAAAAAGCCATTATGGCTGCAATATCAGCTAAAATATTATTGTGCACATTTAAATAATGTGCCCTATATTTCAATATACATATGAATTATGTTTCTAAAATAAATCAAATTTATTTTATGAACATTTAGAGCTGTAGCAATGTAGAGAAGTGCAGTCAGACCCCGCCCAGACCCCACCCACCACCACCTCCATCCCACCGTTCCCCAAAATAGATTTGTCACTGACATTTGTCAAATAACTTGAGATGACTATATCAGCCATTATTCTCTCTCTCTCCCTCCCTCTCTCTCTCTCTCTCTCTCTCACACACTATCTATCTCTTTCGCTCTTTCGCGTGCACACACACACACACACACACACATGCACACACACCTGTCACATTCATCTATTAACAATTCTGACTTCAACTTGTCCCAAAAATTCTCAATTTTTATTTCAATCATGATTTACAGAGTGGTTCACAAAACCTTTCTCAAATGAAAATCAGAAATATTTCCTATAACTGTTACAGATATTTTGGCTGTTCCTTATATTTTATAGCCAAAAAATGGTTCTTTAAATGGATTTTCTTTCGAAAAAAAAAAAAAAGCTAAAAAAAAAAACCCATCAAAATATTTTTTGGGATGTAATGAGTTTATTTTAATTACATTATATTAACTTTCAAACATGGACCATCATGAACTGCTCCAGATGTGTTGAATCTGGCAACTACGGAGCAATACATTTTCATTTTTTTAATTACAGGATTTGACATATATACAGAGCGACTTACAGAAGTCTTTTGTAGAGCCATCAAAAGTATATTCTCATGCTAGAACAATTAGGTCAGGGTTTGTTACAGACTTAGTACAAGAGTCTATACTGCAGAAAATACAGTACAAGGGAAGATTATATTTAGTTTTATATGATTTGTGCTCATATAACTGCTATTTAAGTGAGATGAGCTCTCAAACAAAGTTGGGCCAGTTAAAAAACGTTTGACAGCCTTCAAGACATCAAAATAAGTGTAATAAAAAATACTTTTAAAAATGTTAAAAGAAAGAAAGAAGGAGATGTAAAAAAAAAAAATCAAAGGGAACATGATGTATACTGTAGACAGAATCTACGATGCCTGTTGTAAGACATACAGCATAGACTGGGAGAGGGAAGAGGGGGATTATGGAGGGGATAATGGTTGTTCCAGGCAATGATAAAAAAAAATTTTAACGTGAATTGGAGATGCTGCAAAAAAATGTGCACTCGTCACAGTGAACTCATTTCTGACACAAAGATTGTGGTAAAGATGAAAATGTGTCTTCCTTTTTCAATGGGAAAACTCTTTTGAGCTCGTTTCAGGTAATTTTGTGTGTTTTTAAGAATGGGCTCAAAATTTCACTAACACTTGGTAACCTTGGCTTTTAAACATACAGGAGTCTCTAAATCCAGCCCTCCAGTCCTTCTGACTTACATTTTCAAATAAACATGAAAACAATGCTGATTTGGTGCTGGCAAATACTCACCACTCTGCTTTCAGCAAGTGCCCTTTCCTGAGGCTGAAAAAAATAAATAATTTCATTTTAAAACACAGAAATAACATCTGTGTGTCATTGCATTGCATTAAATTGATCATTGAGCTGTAATGACTATTATGTTTAGGCTATCTTAAAGAGGAGATCCCTTTCAAAGGGACCTCAACATTGCGTGCCTATTTATAGGCCTGCCGTGATCAGGTGACGTGGCAATTAAGCATGTCGTGTGATGTAAAAATGGCACCTGTGAACCGCACTGTCAGCCTTAATATCTGAAGCCAGACTGCATGCCAGTCGTTTGTGTAACACTCGCAAAAATACTCTTCATTTCCTCTCTTTTTCATTTTCTACATTTAAAAAAAAATAATCTTTTTACTTTCCTGTCCCTTTAAAAAAAGAGAGAGAAAGTATGAGTGAAATAGAATTCAGGAAGGCCTTCATCCTCTGCGGAGTGTTTAGGGGTGGAGCACGACAGGGCAGCCCTCGAGAAGTTTGACTGTGCGTATTGCGAACGCCTTACAATTAGGCAGCTCTGCTCATGGCTCGCTCTTTTCTCGGCTGAAGGGAGTTCAGAGCCTCGCAGGTTTGGGCTGGCCGCTGCCGAGGAAGCCAGCCGGCTCAGGTCCTGTTGATCTCATATGGCTCGGGAAGAGGAGCCGGAGTCTTCTGGATCTGGCTCTCTGCCGGATTTTGGAGCTTGCATAGCAACTCCTCCTCCCGCTATGGAAAGCCAAAAAAATATTCCTCTCTGACTCCGAGGAGCCAGAAGGGTGTGCCAAAAACGGGAAGCAGTGTTCAAGCACATAAAGAGCTGCTTGAAGTGATTACTAAGGCTGGACAAGCTTTTTTCGAGCCAGTGAACATTAATGTCCCTCACACTACCTCTCTCCATTGATGGCCGGTAATTTAGGGGGGCCATCCAAGCCATTTAAGAACACCTCGGCACTGGTGGGCAAGGCCTATGCGGCAGTGGATCTTGCTTGTTGGTCACTGCATACAATGGCAGTGTTGCAGGCCTAACAAGCAGACCTGCTGAGTGAGTCCGGGCATTCACGAGTGGAGCCCATGCCAGCATTAGTGCGAGGGAGGCACAGAAGGCAAGTGTGGCAGCCTGCCATCCCCTGCGGAGATCTAGGGGAACTGGACGCTGCCTGCTAATAGGCCTGATCTGAAAATGGTCATAAAAGCCAAGCAGACAATGGAGGAGCAGTCCTGAAGGGCCGCGCAGGGACATATCAGGGGACATGAGGTTGTTTGGGTAGTTTGCCACCAGTACTATTGTAGTGCCTCCCCTAACCAAGGCTGTCCCAAGTTTTCAGTGTTCTCTAGTCAGCGAGCTGTCACAGGGCAACGAAAATCTGAAAAGAATGTGGAAAAGTTAACATCACTAAAAGACAGCGGCGTGGGACCTGCTGACAAATGTGTCTCCATGGGTTTACTGTAGAAAAGGGTAACCGGGACCAGCTCAGAGCTCGACCCCCCAGTGTAGAGGTGCGCTCACCACAGTAGTCAGCAGAGAGCAGCGATCGGAAATAGTGCAGGAAGTAGGATCCCTCTTGGACAAAGGGGCCATAAAACGTGTACCCCATTCCATGAGGGAGGGAGGTTTTTACAGCCATTATTTCTTGGTCTGCAAAAAAGATGGGAGTATGCAGTTAATTTCAGATCTGCGTCATCTGAACCGTACTCTTTAGACATGCAGGTTGAAGATGCTGACACACAAAAAAATTGCCTAGGAATACATGTTGTTTTTATAGCACTGAAATTCTTTCTTCCTCTATTAAGACGTCAGGATGCATTAGTTGTGACAGACAACACAGTGGTGGTCTTATATCAACCATCAGGCAGGTGCAACTATTTGTTCTCTGGGCAGAGGGAATGTTCTTGTCAGTGAGTGTGATGTACATTCCAGGCAACCGGAATGTGGGGGGCTGTGTGCAGGCAGGGGCTGAAGCCCAGGGGTTGGAGGCTCCATCTTTAAGTGGTGGAGTCCGAATGGCAATGGTGGCTCAGTGGTTAAACCCGGGTTACTGAACAGAAGGCCCCAGCACTGAAAAGCTATCACTGTTGGGCCCTTGGGCAATTGCCTTTGTTCAGTTGTATAAATGAGATAAATGCAAGTCGCTCTGGATATGTAATGTAAATGTACAGCGGAGGTTCAGACAAGCGGACATGCATGTGTTTGCCTCCGAGGAGCTGTGGTTCGCCCTCACTCTTCCTGCACCATTGGGGCTGGACGCTATGGTACACACGTGGCTGAGGTCACATCTGTTTTCTCCCAATCACTCTGCTCCCACAACTTCTAGCAACAGTTCTCCAAGACCATCTACATCTGCTGCTAGTAGCACCTTAATGGCCAGCTCAAATATGGTTCTCAGTAATAATATCCCTGCTAGATGGGACTCCTTGGGAGATTTCCTTCTGCAAGGATCTACTGTCTCAGGCTGGAGGGCTGATTTATCACAGAACTACGGAAACTTTTTGGTCTGGCCCCGAGGAGATAGATTCTGGTGTTACAACTTAGGTTTTAGAGACCATGTTGATTACTAGAGCACCATCTACGAGGAAATTGCATGTTCTCAAGTGGCAACATTTTGTCTCATAGTGTCAGGAACATCAGCTAGACTCAGTGAAATGCATAATAGCTACAGTCATGGAGTCCTTCTCAGGTCGTTTCTCAGCAGGGAATATATATATATATATATATATATACACACACACACACACACACACACACATTTTTACTTTTTTTTCGGCATGGGAGTCCAGCGTAGAGGGAACAGTGGATATAGCATTCATTCATTAATGCAGTGTCAGTACCAAATTTATCCTGGTCAGATTAGTGGAGGATCCAGAGTCCAGAAAGGGATCACTGGCTACAAGACATGAGAATTCTGGTCCATTGCAGGGCACCAAACACACACATTCACACCTAGTGCAATTTAACATACCCATCCACCTATCTGCATGTTTTTGGACATTGAAAGGAAACTAGAAAACCCAGAGGAATGCCACACAAACATGAATGCTGAAAATTAAAACAGGTAACTTTGACCTAAACAGAAACACAAGGGTTGATTGCCATGATTATCACCTCATGCTTATTGGCCTGTTTGTTTTACAAAGTTTTCAGGGCATTTGTTCATTGACTCTTGGGTACAATGTGGCATGGAATCTTTCACCATAGAATAAATGTTGAATGCAGTTAAAACTAATTAAAAATACTGCCATTGTTTCACTTGGGTGAAATTTACATACAAATGGTACAATGCCCCTACCACTGAGGTTGGCAACACAATGACAACCAATTGTACAATTTGGTAACTTTTTTGTGAGAACATCACATAATAGGCATGCTGATCTAGACTCAGGAACAATTTCCTTTACAGGCCTTGATATTTAACAACACTTGTCCACCAAGAAATAATGCATGCATATAAACAAAAACCTACAGTGTATAAGTGACTTAATGATCATTTTTGAATAAAATTGACCAAGGCTTGGGAACAAAGTGTTTTGTTTAACAAATCTATTATTTTTTTTATCAAAACAGTTACCTCACGTATTTACTGTAATTATGTTGGAGCTATTTTCTTGCATTATTAATATAACTCTCAATATTTTTCTAACTGGAACAAACTCTAATCTGAGATCAAGTAATGACTGGGTTAATTCTGACTTTTTTTTTAACATTTTCTTAAAAAAAAAAAAAAGAACATCAATGGTGGCATATTCATATTATATTCATGTTGTCTGATGTTTGGTTCTGAACTAATGAAGTAAATTGTATTCTAAATGGAATGTTGTTTTTTTATCAGAAATCTCTCTCTATAAGATCACAGGGTTGGCGGTTCAATCCCTGGACCCCACACGAATCCGCATGCCAAAGTCTCCTTGGGCAAACACAGAACCTCGAGTTGCTCCCAATAGCAGGCAAGCTCCTTGCATGGTAACTTTGCTGCCATTGGTGTGTGTGTGTGTGTGTGTGTGTGTGTGTGTGTGTGTGTTGAATGGGTGAATGAGAAACAGTGTAAAGTGCTTTGTAGAACTACTAAGGTCAAAAGGCGCTATATAAGTGCAGATCATTTACCATTTAATTAAAAACAGAGATAATTTTGCTGAGACAGTACACACAAACAAGTCAGGTGGTTTTGGAAACCAGTTGGGGATTAGATTAATGTCAGCTCTGAATAATTACAACAGTGAATAACAACTTACTGTTACGTGTCTTACACTAATAATTAGTATGTCTTTTACTGCTTTAAAGAAAATCTTTAGTAATCTTTGGCAATATTTATGAATTCATTATGCACTTTTATCCAAAGTGAAAGCCATAATACAACAGGATTACCAAATAAATAATAAAAATAAGTCTTGGGATTCCAGTTGTCAGATCCACTAATGCAGAAATGCTTGTGAACTTCCACCATGTGTGTTTTTGCATAGTTTAGAGAGAATAACATTCTTAGTTTATAATACCATAGACATTAGATAGGTGGCAGCAGCTGTCGTATTTATACATGTGTATAAAAAAAAGTGTACACACCCTTGGTAAAATGGCAAGTTTTTTTGCTGAAAAAAACAACAATATAAATTATGTCAGAACTTTTCCCACCCTCAATGTGAAATTACAATGCATAAAAAAAAGTTACAATATCCTGGCTGCATAAGTGTGCATACCCTTTTATAATTGGGGGTGTGGGTGTGTTCAGATGTGGGTGTGTTCAGAATGAATCAAATCACATCTAATCTCATGATGTACAAAAGTAATAATCATACAGCTGTCCTCAATGAAATTATTCTGATTAATCCCAATTAAAGATCAGCTGTTTTTGAAGAATCATCTTGGTTTCACCCGACTGCTGATGCCATGATCTGCAAAGAGCTTACAAAGCCTGTACAGGGTCTTACTGTTCTAAGGAGTCGATCAGGAGAGGTGTACAATTTTTTTTTTTTTTTAAACATTAGATATACCATGACCCTGTCCAGGGTGTAGCCAGCCTAGTGCCCGATGTCTCCTGGGATAGGCTCCAGGTTCCCCGTGACCCTGAAAAGGAATAAGTCGTTAAGGATGGATGGATGGATGGATAGATATACCATGGAACACCGTGAAGGCCAGCATCAACAAGGAGAAAATGGAGTACCATACTGACATCACCAAAGAACAGGACATCCCTCCAAAATGTACAAAACGACAAGACAATATTTTACCAGGGAGGCTTAACCAAAAGAAGATAAATGTTTTTGAATGGCTTAACCAGAGCCCAGACCAGAATCCAGCTAGAAAACTATGGGGTGACCTGACGTGAGCTGTCCACAGAAGATCCCCTTACAATTTGTTGGATCTAGAATTTTTTTGCAAGAAAGAGTACAAAAATATTACCAAGTCAAGATGTGCCATGCTGATAGACTCTTTAAACAAGAAGATTGGGTAAGATCAAAAGGTGCTTCAACAAAGTATTATAGTCTAAAATTATTTCGAAGTGTCATTCGTTTACTTCACAAAAACCTGCCATTTTAACAGGGATGTGTAGACTTTTTTATATCCATTGTACTTTCATTTGTATATAATTACAGTAATGATTTATTATCTGGATTATGGCCCTCTGCTATCTGAACACCCAAGAGAGGACTTGAACTCACACTCCTTGACTTTGGAGTGCAGTACATTAAGCATTATCCTGGATGTACTCCAGACAAATCAACTGAGAGTATTACCCAAATCAAGATGTGCAACAGTGCTCAACGTAAATATTCTCTTGTTATACTTTTAAGGACATTTAATTGTAACTTTTTTGGATAATATGAATATTGGATAAGTATTAAGATGTTCCTGCTTTAAAACACTCTGTGGTGTGTTGTTATAGGAAGATAATCAATGACAGGGTCATGTGATGCCACTCTCAAGTTGATTATTTTCCTATAATAGCAGATTCTGATGTATTTTATTACACTTATACCACAGCAATGTGCCAACTATTATTATTTTTTTTTATTATTATTTGAACAATGTGACATGCGTTTTACAGTGGGGCCTAAAATATGACCTAAAACATCATCAGTTTTTCAGGCAAGTCCTAAAAGTAGACAACGAGAACCCAATTAAACAAATGAGACAATTTATACTTGGTCAGTTGTTTATTGAGGGAAATCATACAATATTATATACCTATGTGTGGCAAAATTATGTGAACCTCTAGGATTAGCAGTTAATTAGAGTCAGGTGTTTTCAAGTCTGATCTTTATAACACATGAGAAAAGAGACAAAGGAGATTTCTGAGGACCACAGAAAAAGAGTTTTTTTCGCGCTGGAAAGCTGGAAAAGGTTACAAAACCATCTCTAAAATGTTTAGATTCCACTCATCCAGAGTCAGACAGATTGTGCATAAATGGAGGAAATTCAAAACCATTGTTATCCTCCCCAGGAGCAGTCAACCAACAAAGATTACTCAAAGAGCAAAATGTGTTATAGTCCAACAAGGTCACAAAGGAGCCCAGGGTAACTTCTAAGGCCACTCTCATTTTGGCTAATGTTAATGTTCATGAGTTCACCATCAGGGGAACACTGAACAACAATGATGTACATTGCTGCCTGTCTGCATTTTGCTAAAGATCATGTGGACAAGCCAAAAGGTTACTGAAAAAATGTTTTGTGGCTATATGAAACAGAAATAGAAAGGAAAACACTGCATTCAAACCTTATCACATCTGTGAAACATGGTGGTGGTAGCACCATGGTTTTGGCCTGTTTTGCTGTGTCAGGGCCAGGATGGCTGGTGATCATTGATGGACCAATGCATTCTGAATTATAGCAGCCAATTCTAAAGGGAAATGTCAAAACATCTGTTCATGAACTGAATCTAAAGAGAAAGTGGGTCATGCAGTAAGACAATGACCCTAAGCACACAAGTCATTCTACCAAAGAATGGCTAAAGAAGAAAAAAGTTATTGTTTTGGAATGGCCAAATCAATTTCTTGACCTTAATCCAATATAAATGTCATGGAAGGATTTGAAGCAAGCAGTTCATGTGAGGAATTCCTGGATACTCATATCATAAAATATCATCAAATCAAAGGCTATGCGTTTTAAATTAACAGCATGTTAGATTATGAGAAGCATAGACTGTACAAGTAAATGAATTGTTTCTATAGAAAAAAATAACATAATAGGATGAGCACAATATAAACCTTGCAACTGGAACTAGTGTCAGAGGTGCTGTTATAGAAAATTAATCCACGCCTACTGACCAATCAGATTAGAGAATTCAACCATGCCGTGGTGTACCTGGCATTAGGAGCTGCAAAATTATGCATTCAAAGCATTTGTGTCCATATTCCTTGCTCACTTATTGGAGACTGAAGTTTGAAGGTTAATAATCAAAGACAGAAGGATTTGTCTCAGATGGATAATAAAATGCTCCGTATTTTTTACCAGCAGAGGGAAGATCTAAATTCAGCTCAGGTACAAGTACAAATAGGAAGCCCTGCCTTAAGAGTAGCTATGAGGGCCACATGAATTCAGAGGGGGTTTATAAACTCCTCCCCTAACACATTCTTCACACATGTCCAGTGCAAATATAAAAGACTGCTTTTTTGCCAGAGACATTAAAGACTCAAAGAAAAAGGCATAGTCAGACATTGTACCATTGGACAGCTGCAATCCAATGCTGTCATCAGCAGAACAGGGAATATTATCCAGACTTTGTTTTTGCCGTCCAGGGCTCACTTTTATAAACACTCCTTTCATAATTTTAAGACGTAAAAGCCGAAGTCGTTCCACTCGTTTGTTCCAGCAAGTCTGTGCAAGTTGTTATCAGAGACGTCCATCTGTGAAGCTTATGCACAAGTGATTGGCATCAAATGACTCAGTCCATTGGCTAATCCGACAATTTGCATCCTCTGATTAATACTACGAAAACAGCTGGCATATTTCAGCAGGTACCTGAGAGCAATCTAACATGAATTTGCATGGGTCATATGAAATGAACTGATTCATCCATTTACAGCTCCCTGCTGTTTAATTGGTGTGTGTGTGTGTGTGTGTGTGTGTGTGTGTGTGTGTGTGTGTGTGTGTGTGTGTGTGTGTGTGTGTGTATATATGTGTGTGTGTGTATATATATATATATATATACATAATCTCTTCATGGGCACCAAAACATAAGGAATATGTTACACTTTTGACCTTGGGGAGACATTTGGTTGCTCTCTTTCTCCTTTTTTATTTCATTTTTTTTACAATAACTATAGCTTTAGTTGAACAAAAAAATAAAGAGCCAAAAGGTGTTCTTTAAGGTACAGAGGTCAAGGCTGCAATTATGTTTACGTCTAAATTAGCATTAAAGAGCTTCATTAATATTTAGGTCAATGAAAATCCTCACAAATATAGTACGTTAAACGCGTGTGTGTGTGTGTGTGTGTGTGTGTGTGTGTGTGTCTATGTGTATGTGCACACTCTGTAAATTACCTAATGCTCTGAGGATGTGAGCAATGTTTGGCTTAGCTGACTGTGCATTCATGGATTTGCTTATACACACACTGAAGGAAGGCACTCAGTATCTTCTCCTAACTCCAAAAACTCGGAGTGTTTCATCCTCCATTTCTAACAAAGCCGAGTCTGTGACCTGGAAATAAGGAGACTGCGCAATATGTCTATTTAGCGAAGAAGGATTGCTTTCCTGCAGAAGACCATTCACAGTTCAGAGATGCTGAAATTACAGAAATATTTCACAGGTGATCCAGAGCTCGGAATGGTGCTTTAAGAAACACTGAACACTTCAGTCATGAAAGATAATGATATAATGATACATGATAGTGTACAATGAAATAGGAAAGCGTACAAAGAAATATATTTAGGTAATAATTACATGCTGTGCGTGTTATGTAATGTTACACTAAGGAAATAGGATCCAGTGGGGAAGAAAAAAAAACCAATCCATCTTTGTTTTGCTGAAGCTAGCTGTTTTGAAATTCAAAATGCAGACAAAAACATCATCTCTGTTCAGGTTTTTCAATTTGAAATTGCACCCCAAAAAACACATACTCAAATACTTTGGTTGAGACACAAGAATTCAGACAACAGATGATAAGCACATAGAAAAATAGAGATGCCTTCTTACGCTGCTTAGTTGGATAATTGTGGTGCTCTTTTTTATTTTTATTTTAACTTACGAAGAGCTTTTGTGAAGCATCACAGACATTGGGTTTATTTTATTTATTTTTTTTCTTCTGAGCTGATACTTAAACGTTATTCAAAAATGACCAATTATGAGATGATTATGAAATGTTGATATTGATAGCACTTCAAGATGAACAGAAAGCAAAAACCTGTAGCTGCTTGAGAAACTGGTCAAACTGGAGGCGTATCAGATACAGAAAATAACACTTCTTTCATGAAAGAGGAAAAGTGATAACAAAAATACATTTATTATTACTTTCACACAGCTGACACGATGAGTGGAAGAATGTGACAAGGGCCATTATCTGGAACTTTAACATCCATACATCAGTGCCATTACTGCTCGACATGTGGATATTACCCTGCTATGTGTTGGGGGGTTTTTTTTGTTGTTTTTTTTTTTTTTTTACGTTTTTTTGCACGTCAAGCATAATGTGAACGTTGATCATAATACTGAATCTGACAGACTTCTTCTTATTAAGGCATTTCCAATATGAAAGAAAACATTTCTTTCAGGTAGACATGTTTATCTTTGCTTTCTTAAAATAGAACGCAAACTGGTCATGCTATCTATATATGCATGTGCAGTGAAAGAAAATCTTTTATACCACAGTGGTGTTGTGTTATCGAATCTGATTGGTCAGAAGGTGGTGATTAGGTTTTTATAACAGCAGCTTGGTCAGTAGTTCCAGCTGCAGGTTTTACAGTCAATTGAAATGCACTTGTTCTAATTCGATAGTAATAGTTAATTTAATCATTTCGGAAGAAATCTTTAGTGTCAGCGCTTTGTAGGTGGAGGGCGTTGTGGATTCTCGGTAACATGATAAGCCACATTTTTAGTTCAAATTGTAGCAAAAGACCTTGTCTGTTACTGAGAAACTGGACAGCCCGACGTCCTCTGTCAATATATGTTACAAAGCGTCCTCTTTAAATGTCTGATGAACGTGAAAGTGGTGAACATTGAAATGTTGGTGAAGAAAATCAAAACCTAATCAAAACCATTTAACCCTGATCCAACAAAACCTTCTCCATTTTTTTCTCTCAACATCTGAATTAATCGGCAGAGCATCGTGTGAGATATTGGCCATATTAATGTTGTGGCTCCCTGTAGCTCTGCCATTGTAGCGCGTCTGCAGAGACCGGGGTCAAATTTGTTATATTGAATATGTCTGTTTGTATTGCATTTCTAATTAGAAATAAAGAAAGGGAAAAAATATAATAATGAAACAACGTACAAAGTGCTAAACCTGGAGACTCCAGAATGTTAAACAGACAAAAAAAAAAATCTCCTTACACAACACTTTCACCATAATAATCATTCAACAATTTTCTAAATATTTTAAGCTATTTATAATCAACCTTAGTTTATGTGCTGTGTGCACCATGTAAATCCCTTTGAATGAGCTGTTACTATAGAAACAATAACATATCAGAACAAATGCATGAATATAACCCTGAAATTTGCCTTCCACCTGGAATTAGTATCAGAACTGCCAGTACAGAAACATAATCAACACCTTACCAATCGGATTCAAGAATTCAGTTGCAATCTGATAGAAGAAAGGCTTAAAAAGCTTCACTGTGAAACCAGAGATGTTTACCAAAACCTAAGCAGAAAACTAAAAGCAAAAAAAAAATAAAAAATAAAAAAATGCATTGTTGACATGCAAGCTCCAGACATCGTAATTTAACGGAAATAAATGAACAAGGCGTTTTATTAAATCCCAGTTGCCCAGCAGTGAGCAGAGTTGGCATCATTCATCTTTCTTTAAAGAGGTCTGGACAAAACATAATCCTGACCTTTCCAAGTCTTTGGGCAAAACTTAATTAGTGTTTTCTGACTGACTAATTGAATAAGCACAGTCTAGTGACTTAACACAACGCAACTAGAGCCCCAATTATTATATTCAACCTTGTTTCAATTATACACCAAGACATATAAACCAAAGGTTTTAATAAGCCAAAAACATTTATTGCTCATAGATTTACAGAAATTGTCTTATGCAGAATCTTGAATTTGCAGTCATGAGACAGTGTCGAGTGAAGTGTAATTAACTATGATGATCACTCAAGATATTTCCCATACTTCACATAAGCAGGAGGTGACTTATGTTTAATTGTTCCCAGTGGGTTTACTGACAGGGATTAGAAGGTCGTGTCAGATTATTGGTGATGTGCATGGGTGCTTTAAATCGGGTTTTGCTTTGACAAGGTGAAACAAGAATACAATCTGACACAAAGGCCAATTCTTTAGTTTTTGATATACACTCAATTGAGGTAGATATATTTTTTTTATTCTATGAAGACATAATAAGAAGACATGATATTCGATAAGAAGACAATAAACTAATACATTACTATGGAAACACATTTGCCAAATAAATTCCTTGATGCGCATCACACAAAAGTCATGTGACTGTCTCAACAAATCATGTGATTGGATAATTGGCCGACGTGATTGGATATTCAGTGCATGTGACCAACTCATACGGCATAATGGCAGTGCTTATCTGTGGGACCGGGAGCACAGTGGGTCTGCATAATTGGATGAACCAGCAGACCAATCTCGTAGCACAGCATCTCAAATGTTGTTTTTGTCATTCTGAAATGCCTGATCTAAAGTCTGTCACTGAAATGATTTGGTATAATTTCCTCCCAGAACTGTCTCACACGATTCCGTTCCCAAATATCAGGCACCCAATTCCGGTCGCGAGATAACATGAGGTTTGTGATGGCATTTCGTCTGCATGCACTGACGTGCCAGAATTTATTTTGTTGGAAAAAAGAGCCACAGTGGCTCTTGGCACGGTTTCAACAACTTCCATTTGTACTGATACTATGCGCTAGTTTCCCCAGAAGTGACAACTTTGTTCTCATGAACACATGGGATGGAAATGGTACATTATTCGCAAATGTTTTATGTGATATTCCAATATATAATATATATATATATATAAACTCGATTGATCTCGAGTATGTATTCGAATGATCTCAAGTAGCTGGGGTTGATGAGCTGTCAGAACCAGAATTCTCACACCATGCTGCCAGTGCTGTCTTTTTCCCTGTAGTGTTCAAATGTGCTTCCAGGTGTCTACATTTATGATTTTGAACTGACAATGAACACTGTTAGCAAAATATGTATGATTTCAATATTTCCCTGCCTCTGATAGATGGAGAGACAGAAAGAAAGACCGAGAACGCGTCTTATAACATAAAGTACAAATATCTAAAGTAAATGGCAGAGGTTGTTGCACTTATAGAATTCACACAGTATAATTCAATCAACCTGAATGGAAGTCTACTGCCATTTGAATACAGAGCTATTACCCTACAGCTGGCAAACAGCACAAGAATATGTCAGCGTGTTAAAATCTATTTTGGAGTGACATTTGAAATTCAGAGGCTGACATTATTGTTTCAATAGTGAAAATGAAAGAAATGTATTACCTAACCCACACTGAGCAGATTGAGACATAAGTCCACTGACTCTACTTATCTGTAATGATAGTCTGCAACAAATCCTGAATTTCAGTAGCTTAAATAAAAACACACAGAAATATCGTTGCCATTTTCTCCAATTAAGGTCTCCTTTGACACTGTTCGGAAACAAAGCCTCTGAATTAGGGTTAGTGTCAGTTGGACATTCAAATCCTATTAGAGATAACATTGGAAAAAGCGGGAAAATGTACAGACTGTAAGGGAACTCTGAATCTGAAAGGGGTATAATCTCACAATAACACATAAGAAATTGAAGCTTACTATGCACTAATACTTACTAATACTTTCCAAGACCGTATGGCTTTCAGTTGAACAATATTTTTCTGTGTCATGCCTTTGAACTTTTCAGCCAAAGCCCTTTTTGATTCAGGCGCATGGTAAAAGGTAAAAGGTCTCATTTACCAACAAACATCAGTGTGAAAGACTGTGCAAAACAATTGCGTGCGATTGCAATTTCGCCAATTCAACTAGTTTTCCGATTTCCAAATTTTGAAAAAAGCCACAGCAATATCCAGCATTTTTGCTCGAAACAATCGCAGCCAAAAATACTCCTTCATGTACTTATTAAGAACCCATAAGAACAATAACTACAAGCATGATTAAGTTTACTATTAACTATTGTATGGGTGGCATAGTATGCTGTAACATCATTTATAAACCAACAGATCATTTAGACTCACTCACTCACTTTCAGTAACCATTATATCTTGGTAACACTGGGCATAAAGCAGAAATAAGCCAATGAATGGAAAGCCAGTCCATCACAGCACACCAAGCAAGCATGCACACGTATTCACACTCATTTTAACATAGAGACTATTTATATCAGTCAGTCCACCTACTGACATGTTTTTCAGGTGGTTGGAGGAAACCAGAAAATAAAGAACACCACACTCACACAGACAGTAGTCTGAGCTCTGGATCAAACTGGAGAACCTGGATCTATGAGGCAGCAATGCTTCCTGCTGCATTTAGGAATTTGGTCTTATAAACCAAACTATTCCCTCAATAAAATGAAACAGTCTAACTTAAGTCAGAGCAGTTTATGTAAGAAAGGAAGGATAACACTTCAGAAAACAGAAATGAGAAATTAACGTTAGGGTTACCTATTGTGGTTAACTATGACACATTTCTGCAATATGGACCTCATCAAAATTGTGATCCTCGGTTATCTAGTATTGTGAAGTGTTGCATGTCCTTCCAGTGTCCATATAGGTTTCCTCCAGGTTGTCCAGTTTCCTCCCACCTCCAACAAATGCCAGCAGGTGGACTGGCTACTCTAACCTGTCCTTAGGTATGAGTGTGTCTACACATGATGCATCCCATCCAGGATATACAGTGGTGTGAAAAAGTGTTTGCCCCCTTCCTCATTTCCTGTTCCTTTGCATGTTTGTCACACTTAAGTGTTTCGGAACATCAAACCAGTTTAAACAATAGTCAAGGACAACACAAGTAAACACAAAATGCAATTTGTAAATGAAGGTGTTTATTATTAAAGGTGAAAAAAAATCCAAACCATCATGGCCCTGTGTGAAAAAGTGATTGCCCCCCTTGTTAAAACATACTATAACTGTGGTTGTCCACACCTGAGTTCAATTTCTCTAGCCACACCCAGGCCTGATTATTGCCACACCTGTTCACAATCAAGGCATCACTTAAATAGGAGCTGCTTGACACAGTAAGGTCCACCAGAAGATCCTTAAAAGCTACACATCATGCCGAGACCCAAAGAAATTCAGGAACAATTGAGAAAGAACGTAATTGAGATCTATCAGTCTGGAAAGGATTATAAAGCCATTTCCAAAGCTTTGGGAATCCAGCGAACCACAGTGAGAGCCATTATCCACAAATGGCGAAGACATGGAACAGTGGTGAACCTTCCCAGGAGTGGCCGGCCGCCCAAAATTACCCCAAGAGCACAGCGACGACTCATCCAAGAGGTCACAAAAGACCCACAACAACATCCAAAGAACTGCAGGCCTCACTTGCCTCAGTTAAGGTCAGCGTTCATGCCTCCACCATCAGGAAAAGACTGGGCAAAAATGGCCTGCATGGCAGAGTTCCAAGGAGAAAACCAGTGCTGAGCAAAAAGAACATCAAAGCTCATCTCAATTTCTCCACAACACATCTTGATGATCCCCAAGACTTTTGGGACAACATTCTGTGGACCGATGAGACAAAAGTGGAACTCTTTGGAAGGTGTGTGTCCAAGTATATCTGGCGTAGAAGGAACACTGCATTTCATAAAAAGAACATTATACCAACAGTAAAATATGGTGGTGGTAGTGTGATGGTCTGGGGCTGTTTTGCTGCTTCAGGACCTGGAAGACTTGCCGTGATAAAAGGAACTATGAATTCTGCTGTCTACCAAGAGATCCTGAAGGAGAATGTCCGACCATCTGTTCGTGTACTCAAGCTGAAACGAACTTGGGTTCTGCAGCAGGACAATGATCCTAAACACACCAGCAAGTCCACCACCGAATGGCTGAAGAAAAACAAAATGAAGACTTTGGAGTGGCCTAGCCAAAGTCCTGACCTGAATCCTATTGAGATGTTGTGGTATGACCTTAAAAAGGCCGTTCATGCTCGAAAACCCTCTAATGTAACTAAATTAGGACAATTCTGCAAAGATGAGTGGGCCAAAATTCCTCCAGGACGCTGTAAAAGCCTCATTGCACGTTATCGCAAACGCTTGGTTGCAGTTGTTGCTGCTAAGGGTGGCCCAACCAGTTATTAGGTTTAGGGGGCAATCACTTTTTCACACAGGGCCATGATGGTTTGGATTTTTTTTCACCTTTAATAATAAACACCTTCATTTACAAATTGCATTTTGTGTTTACTTGTGTTGTCCTTGACTATTGTTTAAATTGGTTTGATGTTCCGAAACATTTAAGTGTGACAAACATGCAAAGGAACAGGAAATGAGGAAGGGGGCAAACACTTTTTCACACCACTGTATTCCTGTCTTGCATTAAATGATCCTGGGATAGGGTCGCCCTTGAGATCACCCTTGAGCACGGCCCTTAACGCTCATCTGCTCAGCTCTAGATACAGAAGGAATTCAAATGTTTGTTTAAAATAACTTATCATTTTACCAGCAAAACTTTTAAAACCCTAATTACAAAATTACAAACTATGATAACCATGAGCTTATCATTATCAGTGCAGTAGCAGATGTCTGACCACAGGTGTCCCAGTCCAGCACTGGAAGTCCACATAATGGTGTCTCGTGTGGTCTTGTCTATCTGATTCATCTCAGCAAGTAATTATCAAGCTGTTTGTGTGTTCAAACAGGTGCCATTCATAAACAGAAGGGGGAAAAAATACACTCTGCATTTCTGTGGCTTAACATGTTCAGATTTGATTGTAGTTCACCAAACAACAATATTACAAGACTACAAAAAGTAAAACACACTCTATGCACAAGGTTTAACCAATTTAACTCATTGGTGAGTGCCAAATTGCTTTCCTCGCTTTCGTAACCACATGACTTTCCTGTTAGTTTCACTGTTTTTATTGAATAATATGCTTTAGGTAAGAGATAAGATAAATAACTAAATAATGATCTGAGAGTTACAGGGATTAACATGAAACATGCTTTGATGTTTATCCTTTTGGTTTTTCCTACAGCAGGCTTAACGCTTTCTACATTTTTGTCCTTCAACATTTGAAGTCCTTCAAACTCACCGGCCAGATCCATTACATTAAAATATGTGTTTGTGTGAATACATATGGGTATTTATGAACCCGACAGACCTCAGACTTCTTTTCTGCCTGAATGCTCTGTACAATCTATCTATCCTACTTTTCTTCTTTGCTTTGCTTATCTGCTCCAGTCCAGAATGTCAGCTGAGACACAGGGAGATGTGCCAGGGGAAAGATTACACTTGATGGGCATTTCTACTCTTTACTATGATTTGGAAGGTCATCATTCGAGAGTGGCATAAGTCTATTGATGTGTCCCTGGATGCCTCAAAAAAAATCAATTGGAAAGTATGGTGTAGGGAACAAAAAGCAATTATGGAGGGCTAGGAGCTGTATGAAAATATACATTGGGCATACTGGGAATGGTGTGTTATTCTGATTATGATGACAAAGTTGGACCTCTTTAAAGAGCTCAACCTCCGTGGGTGGAAATCTTAATGCATCCATCTAATAAATTTCTATAGGGACATTACACTTGGTATATTACTCTGTTTTAGATGCAATGCTGAACATTAGCAAAAGCTTAAGTTTTGCATATATAATGTCTCTCTCCAAAACCCCCTCTCCCTTCCTCCCTCCCAAGCTACTCATTACTCCTGCTGCCTGATGCTAATGACCCTGCCTCCCTCTGCCTTTTGGATCTGCCTGGCATAACCTGATACTCTAATTCTGCTTGGAGTTTCCTTCACCTGAATCAATTGTTGTTGAGGATGGGCCCACATGTAGAGCCTAAGGATAACTAGATTCATTTCAATTCTTCATCCACAGATATATGATTTTCTTCAGGTGGATCAGGAGCCTATACCATTAACACTGCTAAAGAGGCAGGGACACACCATGAATGGGACACCAGTCTGTCACACCTACTAGGAGGAAACCAGAGAACCTGAAGGTTCTCCACACAGACATGAGGAGAACATGCAGAACTCCACACACACAGTAACCCAAGCTCAGGGTCAAACTGGGGATCCTGGAGGTGTGAGGTGACTCTACCCGCTGTACTGCCATGCCACACCATCACGATTTGCTGTACTACTGAATACATTCAGTGATAGCTCTGTAAAAGTTATGTGCTAGAGACTAGTATTTATGAGGTTCCTGGACCACCAGGGAGCCATTATTATGTCCTTGGGTAAGGACCTTATACTTCCACTGCTTAGGTTGTACTTTATTCCACCTTACTAACATCGTGCTTTGAAATGAAAATGTCTGCAAAATGAATAAATGTAAAGTATCTTAAAAGGACAGTGTATTCAAAAAGATGGTGTGTAGAACTCCTAGCACACCTATAAAAAACAGTGTTTTGTTTTGAGCACTAAAGCGCTTGAATACTGCTTTCAGAGCATGCACATCCACCATGATGTTTTTTTTTCTTCTAACTTTTTTACTCTTTCTTGGACATGTGCACAGCATCCAAGTGCATTGTTTATATATTTTACATACTTCTTCTACAGAGATAAGCTCCCTCTCCTCCGTAATAGATTTGAACTATATTATGGTTTTCTGCACTATGCTTCTCTATATATTATTATATTTAAGCTTTAAGTTTTTACTACTACTGTCCTGTTACAATTAAGAAACTCTGTCTATCTGTCTTTAAAGACACAAAGAACACTCTGGTTGATGTATATGTACGATTCGTCTGTGCAAATTTACAGATGTGTCTGTATTGTGTGATGTACTGTATATGACACAGCTGTGTAGTTTGGAGGATTTTGGTTTTAGCTATCTCCCCTAAGACTTCAGAGGTTTTGTTCCACTTTTTAAAATGACAAAACTGCTGTCAGAGAACAAGACAGCCTTGGTTCTGACTCCAGGGACTTACAGACAAGAAAAAACAAAAGACATGTCGGATCTAAGAGAACTGAAGATGTGTATGCGACATGCAGCAACAATTACCTGATCTTCAGATGCACATTTAGACTCGACCATATACCGATCTATCACTGTTTAAACGATAAATAGGTAATGTCTCTGTAACATATATCACAAGTTAAACACAAGCTTGTACAGTGAGGGGAAAAAAGTATTTGATCCCCTGCTGATTTTGTACGTTTGGGCCATGTACCGTCAAATCTTGGGTGAGAACCTCCTTCCCTCAGCCAGGGCATTGAAAATGAAAAGTAATTACTAAGTCATTACCAAGAACTAAGTCATGTTTTGCAGAGGGGTCAAATACTTATTTCCCTCATTAAAATACAAATCAATTTATAACTGTCACGTATCCGGAAACTCGGGACTCCATGTCCCATCAGCCACTGCACTACACCACCTGACCACATGCACCTGACTCACGTTTTTGTTAATTAGCACCAATGTGTATATATAGTCTTTGTCTGCACTCTTTCGGGGTCTTTCGTTGTTATAGACTCACGTCACTTCTGTCTCCGTGTTTTGTTTCTTGCCACAGTGTTATGCCCAGTTGTCCTAGTGTTTTTGTTTCGTTGTCCGTGTGTTTAAAATAAATGTTTAAAAAATCTGCGATTGCTTCTGCCTCAACTCGCCAAACGTGACAGAACGAAAGACCGTGACTACGAAGCAGTAGATTTTTTTTTTTTTTTTTTTTTTTCCGGATACAGCAGTTTGCTCCCACCCTCCCTCCCCGATGGGTCTCATGGATTCCCCTCTGTTCGCGGACCTCAAGGATTCCCCGCTGTTCAGCTACCTCAGAGTCGCGCGCCGCGGTGAGTCCTGTGATGGAAGTCTCTCTGCCGCCCGCTATGTGTGTGTGAGGACGCTCCAGCTCCGTGCGGACTCATGAATTCACCTCTGTTCGCTGACCTCAGGGATTCCCCGCTGTTCAGCTACCTTAAGGTGCCTCAGCCGTCCTGTTCAGCTGTGGACGCCGCTCAGCATCCCTGCCCGGCTGTGGACGCCGCTCAGCATCCCTGCCCGGCTGTGGACACGGCTCAGCATCCCTGCTCGGCTGTGGACGTCGCTCGGCCTTCCTGCTTCGGCTGTGGACGTGCTCGGCCTTCCTGCTCGGCTGTGGGGATCGCTCGGCCTTCCTGCTTCGGCTGCGGTGCGTCTCTCTGCCATCCTGCTTCGCTGAGGACGTCACTTTGCCTCCACGTTCCGCTGAAGACGTCGCTCCTTTCCTCGCTGCGCTCAGTGGGTCGCTCCCCCTTCCTGCTCCACGGAGGTCTCCGTTCCCCCCTCATGCTCCGCAGAGCGTCGTTTCCTCCCTTGGGCCTCGCGGAGAACCTCGCTCCTCTCCCTGGCCTCGCAGAAACCTCGCTCCCCCGTGAGCCTCGCGGAGACCCTCGCTCCCCGTGTGCCTCGCGGAGACCCTCGCTCCCCGTGTGCCTCGCCGGAGACCTCGCTCCCCCGTGTGCCTCGCGGAGACCCTCGCTCCCCCGTGTGCCTCGCGGAGACCCTCGCTCCCCGTGCGCCTCGTCAGGTACCGCCTCCCCCTTGAACCTCGCGGTGAGGCATGCTCCGCTCTCCTGTCCCGTGGGGGGCGTCGCCCCTCTTTCATGCTTTGCCAAGGACTTCCCCCCGCTTCCTTGTGCCATGGTGGAAGCTGCTCGGCCTCCTGGTTCTGCTAGGGACTTTTGGCCCGGAGGGCGGGACCCGGCGGGGCCCTTTGATTTAGGCGCTCAGGAGTAGCGCCCCTTGGAGGGGGATCTGTCACGTATCCGGAAACTCGGGACTCCATGTCCACTGCACTACACCACCTGACCACATGCACCTGACTCACGTTTTTGTTAATTAGCACCAATGTGTATATATAGTCTTTGTCTGCACTCTTTCGGGGTCTTTCGTTGTTATAGACTCACGTCACTTCTGTCTCCGTGTTTTGTTTCTTGCCACAGTGTTATGCCCAGTTGTCCTAGTGTTTTTGTTTCGTTGTCCGTGTGTTTAAAATAAATGTTTAAAAAATCTGCGATTGCTTCTGCCTCAACTCGCCAAACGTGACAATAACATTTTTGATGCGTTTTTCTGGATTTTTTTTGTTGTTATTCTGTCTCTCACTGTTCAAATAAATCTACTATTAAAATTATAGACTGATCATTTCGTTGTTAGTGGGCAAACGTACAAAATCAGTAGGGGATCAAATACTTTTTTCCCTCACTGTAGATATAGACTGGGTCTTTAAGCAATATGCTTTGAATTATGTGACCTTGATAGTAAATTGCATGTTCAAATGGAAGTTTAGCTCTAGTCTATGACATTACACATTCTTTGCAAGTCTATGTATACATATGTATAATGCTAAGAATATGGTTTAACCTATACCCATATATGTGATGGCTTAAGGAAACCCTTCACATAGTCAAATGAACATTTTTCCTACTTTGCTTTGGAAGCTACACGTTTTCAGGGGACACTCTTGACAAGGTGCCAACCTATCGCAGGGCAAAATCGCACACTACAGACAATTTGGGGGATGAAAACAGAGCATTAGTAGGAAACCAGCAAAGCCCATGCAAGCTACTGTACTCACACAGAGGAGGATTCAAACCCCTAACCCCAGCAGTGCAAAATAAACATGTTGTTACAACCCGGTATCTGGGGACGGGAAGTTTTTTGTGTGCTGTGACATTTTGTGTGCAGGTCCAAACTCCCTCCCAGAGTTTCCAGCCTGCCCTAGCCTGCCTTGCTCCTGCCTCCCAGAATGATCTCACAGATTCGTGGCCATATTTAAAGAGAAAGGAGTGAGAATGTGTGGGATGTTGGTGGTTTCATGTGTTTGGAGATTGTGTTTGGTTGTATGCTGTTTTCTAACTGCTGTTTTGGTATTTGACTTTTGCCTGGTGTTTGACACCGAGTTTGGACTTCGAGCATTCTCTTCACTTTTGTATATATGTTCACTTGGTTCACCGACAGTAGGAGTCTGGCTGCCATTTCTTTTGGGAGAGGGTTCCTTTTTATTTCTGATTCTGTGCTTAGGTAGTTAGGGAAGTATTCTTGTATTTTTCTTTCCTTTCCTTTTAGGTAAGCTAGCTACCTAAACAATAGAATTCTTTTGTTTATTATTTTGGCCTTGGCCCACCCTTAAGATACACCTGGTTTGGTTAATTTGTACAATTATATGTATATATTGTCTGTTACAATATACCACAACCTTTTTCACACAACTTTGTTGTGTTGTGTTTTTTTTTTTTTTATAGTTTCATTTTTATTGAACATTTCTGCTGAACATTTCTACATCGCCTTTTCTCTTCTGTCCTCCCCTCCCTTTCCCAAATATTCCATTGAGAAGAAAACAAAAAAATAATTGAGCAACAGCAGTAAACATTCACAGGTTGTTGTTTTTTTTTTTCTTTTTATACTAACAAAGGAAAACAAAGTTAAAAATATCGAAAACCCACAACCCACCCCCCGGCTCATCATGGCTACCCAATAAATGTCGCTGGTTATAAAGATATTGTAAAATCCAACAACAGGCACAAAAATTTAAGTGGGAAGTTTCTGTAACTCCATAAAGTATATAATAAAGGGATGCCATTTATGAAAAAACTTGTCCGTACAGCCATTGATCGTATATCTTATTTTCTCGAGTTTCAGAAAAAACATCACGTCCTTTATCCACTGGGAGATAGATGGGTATTTAGCAGTGTGTTGTTATTCCCTTATTTAAAGATCAATCCAATTGAATCCCGATCTGGTTACTCTGTGTGGCCCATTTGTTAAACTGGCTTCTTACACGATGTGAACTTTGCAGGCAGAAACCAAGGAAAGGTTATAAAGTAGCCCAAATAAAAATGAGCTCACATGAAGTAAAGGTGTCAAGGTACATTACTGGCAAAAAAAACCCAAAAAAAAAACAACCAACAACTCCAAAACAAATGTTATGCAATATCTGGTGGTCTTCCAGAATTCAGCCACAGATATAATGTCATATCACTACCACAGAGGGTTTAACCAAGGTTGGGACTGGGGCCTGCCAAAAGCATCTTCATAAATGCAAGTTTAGTAAGATTCCAGACGAAATTATCCATGTGCAATGAGCACACATCTGTTATGCTTCTTTACAAATTGATGTTTGCAGGTTTAAGACCAGAGGAAAGATATGAATAATTCAGCTTTCAAGTCCGAGATCAGATGCCGAGCTTTAAATAAGAGAAAATGGTTTCAATCAGAAAGCAGCCTCACAGGGTAAAAATGAAGAACATTGTGTAATATAGAAGCCCTTGAAGAAGACCTCATGAATGTCAAAATGACCTGATGTATGCAATTCATATCTTCAGGTATTTTAATCTGCCTTCTTTCAAACTTGTCCCTGATTATTCTGAAATTGTGACTATTTGTTTCTTCCTGAACACTGACTAAAATGACCTTAATATACTGAATGCCGTGAAAATGGCATTTCTCTATTCTATACTATTTATTTAAAACTTTCACCTGGAATAAAACATGACAGGGAAAATAACCAATAACATCATGATGTGTCACATTGGTTATTTCCCTATGACTGCACAACCCGGAGTGTTTTATACCTCTTACACTACAACAATTTGCCAACAATCACAATTTTAATTTAATAATGACCAACATGTAATACTTTTCAACTGTTCATAGTTATATTTAATATAGACGAACATCTGTGAGACAAGTTCGATCCTGTTGTCTCTTTGTTTATAGCTGCTATAATCTGTCATTCCCTCACTTTTTGCCTCCTTTTTTTCTCTTTCTTGAAGCTAATAAGACAAAAAACAATTATGAATCTGCTTGTTTTGTTACTGAAAAACCCAAGCACAATCTACGTCTTCGTAGACATCCACATCAGCGATTAGACGCTCTTCTTTGGTAAATAACAAAATGTTTTTAATCTGTTTATTATCAGTCTTTCATTATATGCAACGTCCACCATACAAGTCCTAGTGAATATGCTTTTTCTATATAGAAACGATAACGCATTAGAACGAGTGCATTAATGTTTACACTGTCTGAATTATAGCCAATAATTTTGTCCGACCAACTGTTATAGAAAACTTAATCAACACCTTCTGACCAGTCAGAACTGAAAATCAGCAGACATATATTATAATCTAAGATACAGTTCTGAAAATGTCTAGGTAATACATTTCTAATTATTTTATTAATGTGACTTCAAATCCTAAAATAGTCCCATAATAAAAATCTTTTTTTATTACATCAAACTGCTGTACACTCTCCATTGTGCATTGTGCTGGATTTGAGTCATTGACAGTTCTTGAAGTAAAGGATTGCCTTGACATGCTTTTCACACCACTTTCCGTTTTTAACTCAAGAACTAAATAAGTGACACTGAATCACTGGGAAAGAAAAACAACATCCGTTTAGACCAAAAAACAAATACTCAAGTCTCTCAAAGTGCAAAGTTAGCTTTTATATGTGTGCTTTGCATTCCGATTAGTGACCTGAAAAAGTGGCAAATGTGCTGACATGTTTAAAGACCTGAACAACCCTCTGATACTGCAAACTCAGTAGATCTGAAAGGGACTCTACATTTTCATTTCTGTCACCTCATTATATCCCTCATTATTATCCCATACATATTGCGATAGTAAGATTACCTTTTTAACACAACGGTATACAGTTTTAATTGTCCCTATTACATTATTGCACTTTAATAGCACTCTAAAGGTGCAGAATCAAGATATTCGGTTCAGACGTGAACAAACATGTGAACGAAAAATATGCATTCCTAGGTGACCATCATGAAATGTGAGCAGGAAATTAATTGCAATGGGCTGTCACTAGAAGCCAAAAGGTCAGTACTGGAAACTGTAGCTTTCCTTTGATTAAGAATGGCACATTTCTTTTCTCCACACTGCCTAATAAAATGTTTTGCCTTAAAATGCTCCATGAACCCGTTTCACAGTATATGCACATTTAAAATCAAACTACCAAGCCTATTCTGGCATTCTGCTAAAGGGTACACATGTCCTGTTTTATGTAATCAAATAAATAATATGAGTGGCAGGTAAATCCTATGTAGAGAAGATCAGTTTTCAGTTTTGCTCATCATGGTGTAGCAGTGTACCTGTAAGTGTGGTGGTTTGGAAAAAAAAAAAACCCTGTACATGGTTTATGAGATCAACTTTATAGTTCATTAAAAAAAAAAAAAACTTTCCTGAACTCAAATTGGTGTCTCTGGTACACGAGTTAATTTCCAGCATTTTAAAGTCAGCCAAAAGTGTAAAAGGAGACATTTGCATTTAAAGATTTAATTCCAATTCCTAGGAGTAAGCGGTAGAAGATGGATGGATGGATGGATTCCAATTCCTCCGCAACACACCCACCTACCTCTACATTTATCACCTAATCTATTTATGTAAAAACAATGTAACTGCCGAATTGTAAAGAATGACACGTTGAGAAATGATACGAAAATTAGACGATAAGAAATCACGTCATCCACGTCAGTCTCGGTCTCAGCACCTGAGGTAGATGCTGCCCACAGCGTTTCAACACAAGCCTCATCATCGTCTCTTCACTCAACTGATCTCTGTTCACAATAACATCAGTGGGGAAATGATCACTGATTCGTTCAGTCAGTGAGTAAATTTCCTGTTATTAATGTCTTATTAGGTTATTTAAACATTTTAAATCTTTGTCTGCAGACATCAGTAAAGAGTGTGTGAGCGCTCTTCTCTGTTTTGATGATGATGTGATGGTGCAGGAGCATCAGAAATGTTGACAGCTGGTATCCGATTACAAACTGAACTGATTGATGTCAATTTCTCCATGACTTAGGTCAGTTTTACTATGTCCAATGACTTGATCAACGCAGGATATTCACTGCGTGAGGACATCCCATTTAGCTAATCAGTTTTTAGACATCTTTAGTCAGACTCCTTTTCTTTGCATTTCTAACATGGCTCCTTAGACGCAGACCGCCTGTAACCTAAATAAAACAGTAATCGCCGATTCATTTAATGAGTTCTGTTCTGCTGAGCGTTCTGCTTATTAATTAGAATAATTAATGTCATTTTATTAGGTCGTTTACCTTTAAGAAAAATTCTCCATGGTCATAGTGTGTGTAGGAGCTCTTGTCTGTGTTGAAGATGTCATGGTGCAGGAGCATGATGGACATGTTGATAGTCTGATTATAAAGTCAGTTCTTTAAGCTTAGGTCAGGTTCACTACATGCAACGACTCGACAGCATGATATTATTTACTGTGTGAGGAATTCACATTTAGCAAGTAAGTTTTAGACATCTTTCGTCAGACTCATTTTCTTTGTGGATGTTGAAATGGCTCCTAGACAGCCTAGGCAAGGTTATAAAGAAAGTTGATTAAAACATAGACAACACAAGGATGTTGGCATGTAGAATCAGCAGCCTGTCCTGTTGATTAACCCTTTGATCCGATGCAAACCTTCCCTTAGTAAACAAGCATGCGAGGAGTGCCTTGATTTTTCCAACAGAGCTGAGCCGGAAATCTGACTGTATTTGCGACATGTTAATTAGTCCATTACATTGCTGTACTACTGGATACATTCTGGATAGCTCAGTTCAAGTCATGTTCCAAAGACTAGTATTTATGAGGTTCCTGGACCACCAGGGAGCCATTATTATGTCCTTGTGTAATGACATTGTACTTCAACTGCTTAGGTGGTACTTTATTGCACCTTACTTATATTGTGCTGTGAAATGAAAATGTCTGCAAAATGAATGCAATGTAAAGTATCTTAAAAGGACAGTGTATTCGAAATGATGGTGTGTAGAACTCCTAGCACATCTATGATGGAGTCATGCATGGGTAGTGTCTGTCACGGCAATGTGTTGCTGCATTAGTGTTGGCTAGCGCAGCTTCACGCGCACTTCACTACGCAAAATAATCGAGCTCGCGCGTCGCCTGAGCGTCAGTGCGTCGAGCCAAACACTGCGCCGCTGGATTTCCGCGGTGGGCGTCGACTGCCTCCTGCCTTTAGAGATATTTGGGAAGACTTTAGATTACTCTTTAATCGGCGTTTAATATTTTTCTCTCGGTTTCCCGTGCGTAAATGCGCGTAAAAAATAGATTAGGTCCTCACTTTCTGGGGTTTTTTATTTATTTTTTTTTGGTTAAGGTACAAGTATAGCCTAATGAAAATGACCAGAGGATAGGAACAGCACGATTTTGAAGTGCGTACGTTTCCAGAAAATAGAAATACAGTGATAATAGTAATAAATACTTTATTCTCAAATTCATCTGGAGATGAAAAACGGCTGTTTGGAAACGCGTCTCTCGCGCGCGCCGCTCGCGGTCACTCGGGATTCCGCCGATCGCGCGGAGCGAAACTTCACCGCGTGCTGGACATTACCGGAAGAGCGAGCCAACCGGCGCTGGACGCGGAGCAGGAGACGGGAGCGCGGAGGCGGACGCCGTGTTTTTCCCGAGCGCGTCGAGAGCAGCAGGTTGCGTTGAGGAATGCCGGCTCCGAGGATTTGGGATACGCTGGGAAGGTTGGTGCTGCTTCCGTTGCTCGCGCCGGGCGTATTGGTGCTCATTTTGACGCCCGCGTGCCTCCTCGCGCACCCGCAGCCATGTCAGATCCTGAAACGGATCGGGCACACGGTGCGAGTCGGAGCAGTGCATCTTCAGCCCCGCGCCGTGACGCACAGCTCCCTCGGGAGGAAAGGAATCGAGCGGGATTGGGACGCGGACAGAGAAACGACCTGGGAACGTCTCGAGTTAGTCAGGAAAAGTGGAAGTGAACAAGGTGCGAGGGACGTTAGGACTAAAGGCTCTAACCAACAAAAAGGCGCAAAAAGTAAAACCGTGCACAAACAAGTCGCGAGCGCGTTTCTACCCAGAGACTCCATCTTCCTGGCCGCGGAGACTCTAAACCGATTACCGAACCTGTTACCGTACAACCTGTCACTGGAGATAGTCATGGCTGTGGAGGTAGGACTCGGCGAGCTGCCGGCTTTCTCCTTCTCCTCTTCACCTCCTCCACCTGTGTGTTCCGACCCCATGTCGTTCCTGCAGAGTGTGTGTCACACGGTCGTGGTTCAAGGCGTTTCAGCCATCATGGCGTTTCCTGAGAACAGAGACGAGTTCATCAAGTTGGAGTTCGTGTCCTCCTCGCTGCACATTCCAGTCATCAGCGTCGTTCAGAACCAGTTCAGGCGTCAGAGTCGGGTACGAGACTCTTTTACTCTTTCCTCACCTTAGGTCATCGTATGTCTGTTGGACCAGATTGAAGGCTAACATTCTGTCCTACAAGCTGAGTATGATATTATCACGAATTTACTGGTGACATTCAGAAGACCCTAGTCCTGGAGTATTCCATAGTCCTGTACATCCAACTAATCAGCTAAATGCCAGCCCTCTCTGAAATGAAGTGAGTGTGTCAGGGAAGGAAAACATTCAAATGTGCAGAGGGTACTCCAGGGTTGGGAAGCTGGAAGACAGGGACAGAATAGCACGTTCTGATAAAATTGCTACACCTTGGGCATGAAATGTGTTGCAAAATATTAAAACAGTTATATAGACCAGATATATAGACAGAGTGGGAAAAGGGGTTGGGTAAGAGCACATTAAAGGGTGACACCACCTAATTATATATTGTAGATGCCAGAGTTATTTGTTCCTTGGTGCACGATAAAGGATCAAACTTGCTTTATAATTCTTAATAATGAAAGAATTTGGTGAAAACACCAACAGTGCAATGGATTTCTAAAACTGGCTTTAAAAGGTGATGTTTTTGCCTCGATTTTGTCGTCACAGAAGAAAATTGTTCTTTGGTTGGCGGTATTAGAATCCAACGTAGTGCCATTGCAACCGACGCAACAAAGTTTTAACATGAATTTTCTGTTCGGACTGATCCTGTAAGCAGAACATGAACAGTCGTGTTGCTTTAATCGCAGAGAGATAGAATTCAGCGAATAATTGATTGGTATCATCTCATACAGCGTGACAAGTCATTTTATATCATAAACGTCTGCTGAATTCCGAGATGGATACAATTGAACAGTTTGCATAAATTGCACAGGCGTAATAGCCTCGATCTCTCAGAGATGAGGGTCGGGGTATTTCAAGAGTGTCAGCTGCAAATCTGTGCCTTAGAGTGTTTTACAGTTTAAGACTGGCTTGCATTCGTTTTTTTTTTTTTTTTTTTATCCATTATTAATTCATTCCTGTTTTGGGATCATGCCAGTGTACTATTTATCAAAACACCCAAGAACAAGAGAACTTAATTCTTACAGGGGGAAAAAAAGAAAAAAGAAATGATACGTTTAGTGCTTATTTCATAGTGTACGCGTTTTTGACAGCAGCATTGCAAATAGCAATATTGAGATATCGCTTTAGCAAGTCAAAAAATACACTGTACATCCCTGGTATATGAGCAGATAAATAGAATACTGTACAGTCCATACAGGTTTTCGAGTTTTTTGTGATGGTTGAAGGCAAAAATGCTTGATTCTGCTGCGTTTTTTTCAAAAATCATGATGCAAATGTGATGAGTTTGTTGTGCGTTTCTGTGGAAAACTACTTTAAATTGCAAAATTGCATTGCACAAAAATGTTTTGCATGGTTTTTCACAGTGATGTTTGTTGGTAAATGAGACCTTTTAGCAATACTCATGTTCGACATGCATGAATTGAAAGGGGATTTGGCTGAATGCACGTTGTGATGGCGTCACATGATGCGTCTTGGCTCAAATCTGTGGAGAATCTGCAGTAATTTAGAAAAATTGTAAGCGCCTGCGATAGGAGTTCATGTCTGCGATCGCAAAAAATCCTGGAGGGACTGACTGTAGATATATTACAGATGTGAGACATGACATATTATGAATGCAGATGATTGTATCTATAAACCTGCTACTATAATGTACTGTATATGAATCGAGAATGTGACACAAATGCCAGTTGTTAATTCACCATACAAGATGTTCACCATACATTCCCCACCTGAATAAATCTGACTTCTTGTTGTTCTATAAAAAGCACCAGTTAAAAATATTTCCCTCCCTAAAGAGGTCAATATTAAAGAGAGAAAAATGAACTAAATGGGTGACTCATGACTGACTCACTCATATGTTTCTTATAAATACATTCAACATGTGTAAACCTTCTAAAACCTTCCCCATGATGGTGGAAATTGTCTGCAGGCATGTCAGTCCACTTGAAGTTAGCACCATCTTCTGGTCAGACAGCTCTGTGTTTACATGTGTTCAGGTGAAAACAAGCCCTGAATTCAATACAGTGTCCCAGTGTGCATCCATCAACATCAAACGCCAGGGTTGACCGAATCTTGTTATTGACCTTTGGCTTGTCTGGTACAAATCGTGATGGCTGCTTTTTTACACATAGACGGAAGGCAGATAAAGACAAGCTCTGGGTGTCTAGGATAAATCCTGAGTCAAGATTTGTCTTGTTCCAGTCGGATCTTCCTAGTCTTCATGGCTTATTCACTCTTATCTATGGGCTATGATGCACAGATATGTGGCCAATTGAAATGATGAAAAATAAAGGCCTTCTAAGGCGGTTTCTTATACTAATGGGTGTGCTGATATACCATGATGAGGACATATTATGTACATATATATATATATATATATATATATATATATATATATATATATATATATATATATATATATATATATATATATATATATATATGTATATAATATGTATATATATTATTGGAAGTGCTGCATGTGCTTGGTATTAACGTATTAAAACAAGGTAGGCTTGTAGGGTTAGGGTTAGACTGCTAAAGACTAAAAATGATCCTCTAAAGAAGTCATAGAAGTTTTCGTAACTGAATCATTTAACCTTACAAGTTGCTCATGTCACAAGTAATTTGTCAAACGAAGTAGAACATGGCAAGATATGAAATACCCGGACGGGGCAAAAAAAGGAAGCTATCAATGGCTGAACCAAATTTCTTAGAAGGCAGGTTGTGAAATACCCTTGAGTGACTGCAAAAGATCTGCAGCAAGACTTGGTGGCAACAGGCACTGAGGTTTCAGTGAGCACAGTATGATGCGTACTAAATGCAGAAGTCTCTATGCTAGAACTCTAAAACATACACCACTACTGACCCAAAAGCACAAGAAATGTCTGCTCAAAATCATATAAATAAGCCATCAAAGGTTTGGGATTCTGTTCTGTGGAGCGATGAAACAAAACATGGAACATTTTGGCATGATGGGTCAGCAGTATGTCTGGAGGAAGAAGGATGAAGAAAGAACACTCTGTACACAGTCAAGCATGGTGGTGGCTCAGTGATGCTCTGGGGCTGCTTTGCATCCTCTGGCACCAGAAACCTGCAGCATGTGGAAGGCAAGATGTATTCATTGACGTATCAGGAAATCCTAGGAAAAAAACGTCATGCTGTCTGTGAGGAAGCTGAAGCTTGGGCGTTATTGGACCTTCCAACATGAGAATTATACCAAGCATACCTCAAATTCCACCAAGGCTTGGTCACAGAAGAAGTCCTGGAAGATTCTACAGGGCCATTACAGTCACCTGACTTGAACACCATAGAAAACCTCTGGTGAGATTTGAAGAAGGCGGTTTCAGCATGCAAACCTGATAATATTACTGAACTGGAGGCCATTGCTCAAGAGGAATGGGTTAAGATTCCTCAGGAACGCTGCCAGAAGCTATGCATCTCATTTTTAGCAGGTCATAATGACAAAAGGGTGCTCTGCTAAGTACTAAAGATGCGTGCCATGAAGAGGTTGAATAATTATGAAAAGTTGCATTTTCAATTGAATTTGGGGAAACCCCTTGAAGCATTCGCTGTGTTGAACTATTTCAGTTGCTTTTGTTTGACTTGTTCATTGCAAACCGCTGAAAGTCTGTACATTTTGACAATAAACCTGAATTGCAATGAGGGTTGAATAATTTTGATTGCAGCTGTAAGTGACGAGATAAAACTTAAGGTGGCAATCCTCTATAAACCTATATAGTACATCATAAAAATCTAAATATTTCTACTACAATAATAAAAGCTGGTGAAAGTGATGCAGAATACAATTAATGTTTAGAACTAAGCAGCTCAGCAAAGAAATCCACAGTGATTAAATCTTGTATACCACAGCATTGTTGAATTAGTGAATCTGATTGGTCAGAAGATGATCGTTAATTCATTTTATAATGCAAGTAATAACAGGAACTAACTTGCCTCACAGCCATTCTTTACCATTAAATGTAACTATTGTAATCCATTACCTGGGTGGTAACAGCCCCAAAGTGGAGATCACACCACCCCATCATTGATTATTTTCCGACTTTCCTAATTCCTTAATTATTCAAAGTGAGCCTGAGAAAGTAGAGTCCCTTAGCCTTTGTCTGGCTATGCTGCTCTGAAGAATTTGTACATATCAAACAAAACATCTCTCTAAAATCATGATCAAATCTGGAGTACATGCCAAACGGTTTCCTTGCCCATCCTTGTTGTACACTGAATGTTAAATATTCACAGCAAAAATGTTTACGTGAGAAATCATTTAAAAGAAAGGGACACCCACCATAAAATCAAGCTCTAGAGTCATGTAGCTATTCAAAAATTCTGTAGGTGGTAATTGTTGCTCACCAGAAAGCTGGATCAGATTGTACGCTTCATAATAATGAGTAAAGAAAAAAAAAATAACTTAACTTGTGAAAAAGAAAAAATAATAATAATGTATTTATTTCCAAACAAAAGAAGAAGTAAATCTCATTTTGTTTGGAAATAAATCCATGAAAATAAAAAATTCCACCTAGATATAATGAGTGTGTTTTCCGCTGCTTGTAAATATTGATTCCCCAAGGGAAATTTAACTTGTGTGATAAGCTTTTCAACCAGATGTCTTGATGAGTGATTTAGTGAGGTGTCACAAGGTTATTCTATAGTATTATATCTATTAAGCCTCCAGAAGAAGGTTAATAAATACTGACATTTGTGATTATCATGAAAACTCCAAATATTTTGTTTAATCTGAATTTAAACACTTGGAAACAGGGTTGCCAGTGTCAGCATGTTTATGCCAAAATTGTCAGAATTGCAAAGTTCTGCAGAGGGAAAGGGAGGTTATGGAATGGTTAGTGTCTGTACCGGGTGATTATTAAAAAAGTGAATAACAGATAGTACTAATCAGTATACAGTAACCTTGTTATGGGGCTCTTTTCATGTGCTTTTGAGAAGTTTTTGAGATGTATTTGGACTAGACATTTTGCTGAGACCTGGTAACCATGGTTGGAAATGACTAAAGGTTCTATAGAGGTATGAAGTGTTTTGGAAGATTTATTAAATATTAACACATTCTGCCTACCTTTATTAATTTGGCAGGCAATTATTCCCAAATGACACCTCAAGTTCAGAGACAGCAGTTGTTCTCTGGCAGCGGAGCATCAACTCGCAACCTTCTGATCACGATCTCAAAGCCTTAAATAATGAGTTCAGAACTGCCCTTAGGCCTTTAGACCTTAACATCATTCATACTGATGTCATATTTAAATTCCAAAAACAACACCAAATACCTCAAATACCTACACAAACAAACATGGCTTGGTCTGTGAAAATGTACAGTATTATTACCTTCTGCAGTGAAATATAGCAAGTAGTTTGAGGTAATTGCATAAATTATCGTTGAATACTAAAAGCATCAAACTGTAAATAATATAACGTAATTATGCCTTAATGAAGACACTGTGTAAAAATGTTTTCAGGCAACTGATGACTATTAAACAATAAAGCTTTACATGGTTTATGATCATCACAGAGCTGAGCCAGTGCTAATTGGAAATGATATGATAGAAAGTATGTCCAGTGGAAAAACTGATTTTTCACTGAATGGGAGGAATGGGCATTAATTCATGAAAACAGTTCAGAGCAAGCTTCCTGTCCTGCTGTTGCGTTTCACTCCAATGAAAGACATGAGCTACTGTATGTCTGCCTTTTTTTAAGCTCCATTTTCTGTAACTGTTTTCCCTTTCATTCCCACCCGACAGAACTCGCTCCATTTCCAGATGGCCATGCAGAATCCCCAGACTCCTCAGGTGGACTTAATCTATTCTCTTCTTTCCATTAATAACTGGTACGATGTGAGCCTGTTGATGTGCCAGGAGCTGAATATTTCCCAGTTCATCTTGCTGCTTCGCAACAACTCAAAATTTCACCTGGGCTCCATAGTCAACATTTCCACCAACAGCAGCAGCAAAAGTGACTTTCAGACATCCCTGCAGGGTCACATGACCTCCATCAAGGACATAACATCCACCATTGTGACTTTTGGATGTGATATTCGGGATATAAAAAGGATCTTTATAACAATAACAAAGCTTGGTTTAGTGCTGCCAGACTACCACTGGATTATTGGAGACTCGCAGAACGTGGAGGAGTTAAGGACCGAGGGGCTGCCGATGGGCCTTATGGCGCATGGGCGAATGAGGCAGCCTGCTCTGGATCACTACGTCCAGGACTCTTTAGAGTTTATTGCCAGGGCCGTTGGATCAGCTGCCACTGTGTCTCCAGAGCTGGCGCTTGTCCCTGGCATCACAAACTGTATGGTGATTGAGGATAAAAATCTCACCTCAGGAAACTATCTGTCCAGGTAGTAATTTATGCATGCATTCTACTATGTTTCAAGTTTCATTCCATGCATCATGTAATGTCTATGACTGTATTTTCTCATCTTTAAATCCTACTTTAATGTGTTGTCAGATAAGAATTAGCTTCAGGGGCCGTTCTTTTAAAATACCTTTCAGTACTACTTTAAGCAAGAAGATGGGTGATTTTACTCGAGCCTTGCTTCAGAAATAGATTTTCAAGCACATACTTCATAGTGCCATTTTCATATTTATTGGGATTCCTGTCTTCACATAACTTAAGAATGGTTTCCCAAAAAACATTTATGCCATTAGATAAGCCTCCTTTTCATTCTCATAGAAAAGTGCAGTAACATCTTTATATCTGCCAAAGAAAACCACCGTGACATTTTCCTGATGATTGAATATCTATGCATCCACAAATGACTATTATTTACATATAAAGAAGGAAAAACACAGAACATTTTTTTTATTGGCTCTTTCTGGGATAAGCCAATAGGAGAAAATAACAATCCTGTACATGGAAAGTGTTATCATAGTGATTAGACAGAAAGCTGCCGAGGGGTTGTAAGGTATGACGTTCTGAACGGTAGCTGACATGCACATAGTGCTAGCAAAGCACAATCATTCTTTTTGAACCGGTTATTCATCTGCCAGAGGAACTTCATAGATTCTGAGCTCCATACTCATTAGACCACAATTTTTTCGCTGGCATAGGTAGAAAACTATAAAACTGAACTATTGTGCAAAGTAAAAGAAAGAAAAGACTTCATAAGGAAAAATCACTGAAACTGTTGTACTGTTGTTCCCCAGGTTCATGGCCAACACATCATTTGATGGGCTAAGTGGCTCCATTCATGTTCAGGATGAATCTACCATTATCTCCAAAAGTCATCACTTTATTTGGAATCTGCAGCATGATCCATTAGGGAGCCCTGCATGGACGCGACTTGGTAGCTGGAAGCAGGGAAAAGTGGTACTGGACTATGCAGTTTGGCCTAGCAAGAAACGTTCACACCCAGGTGGTGATTGGATGCATTCCTCTAGGTTGCACCTGCGGGTAGTGACGCTGGTAGAGCACCCCTTTGTATTCACGCGAGAGGTGGATGACGATGGTCAGTGCCCAGCAGGGCAGCTGTGCCTCGACCCACTCACCAATGACACAGCACATCTTGATGCCCTCTTCCATGGTCTGCAGTCTGGCAACAGCACAGTGCCCACCAAGCTCAAGAAGTGCTGCTATGGCTATTGTATAGACCTGCTGGAGAAACTAGCTGAGGATGTGGGTTTTGACTTTGACCTCTATATTGTGGGAGATGGAAAGTATGGAGCCTACAAGAATGGCCGCTGGACAGGCTTGGTGGGAGACCTGCTGAGCGGTGCAGCACAGTTGGCTGTCACTTCATTTAGCATCAATTCAGCTCGTAGTCAGGTTATCGATTTCACCAGCCCTTTCTTCTCCACCAGCCTGGGCATCCTAGTGAGGACAAGAGACACGGCAGCGCCCATTGGTGCCTTCATGTGGCCCTTACACTGGAGCATGTGGCTGGGCATCTTTGCATCTCTCCACGTTACTGCTGTATTCCTTACCCTGTATGAGTGGAAGAGTCCATTTGGGATGACGCCCAAAGGCCGAAACAGGGACCGTGTATTCTCCTTCTCTTCAGCACTCAATGTTTGCTATGCCATCTTGTTCGGTAGGACAGCTGCCATCAAGCCACCCAAGTGCTGGACAGGCCGATTTCTAATGAATCTCTGGGCCATATTCTGTCTGTTTTGTCTCTCAACATACACAGCCAATCTGGCTGCCGTGATGGTCGGGGAAAAGACGTATGAGCAGCTTTCAGGTATACACGACCCCAAGGTAAGACCATACTAAGTACCTTTTTGCCGAGTTTTTTAGAAATGACTTAGGGTTGAGGCCAAATTCTAAATTGTGGTCATTGAAGTCACTGCTACTACTAATGGGCATTATCCGTCCCTTTAAGCTCCATCATCCATCGCAGGGTTTCCGATTTGGGACCGTTCGGGAGAGCAGTGCTGAGGATTATGTGAAAAAAAGCTTTCCAGAGATGCATGAATACATGAGACGATATAATGTTCCTACAACCCCTGATGGAATAGACCACCTGAAGTAAGTCATAATCATTACAGAAAATGACTAATATATACACATACATACATATATATATATCAGAACCTGAATCTAGAGTTGTCCAATACTGGTTACTACTATGTACCTACTAGATAGCAATGTAGAAATGGGGTTACAGTGATACTTGGGACTGTTCATTGATGGGATTTGGTGGCTGGAAGCGGGGTAAAATGGTGCTGGAGTAAGAAGTTTAACCTAGCAAGAGATTCAGATAAACCCTAACATAAACACAGAAATGTACAGACTAGCATCTAGCATCCACAGCAAATTCAGTTTTCCTGACTGCATCAAGTGAATGTGCTCTTTTGATCTCTCACATCCTCTTTTAGAATGTCCTTGAATCGAGTGTTTCCGAATATCTGCTAGTATGGATTTTGAAAATCCTTCAAACAGCCACAGACATAATGGGCTTCAGGATTTTGTGAACCATATAAAATGTAGTGCATGCCACTGTCTAAAGTCCAGCTGCAAACCCTATTTCCAAGATAGCATGCTGTTGAAACAGACTACTACAAGAAACTAAGTTTGTGGCATAACTGCCTCACGACACCTTTTCTACATCTTAAATGATATTTGAAAGACTATTTATTCTGTGGAACACCATAAAATCAATGCTAATGTCCAGTTCTTACACAATATACTGTGCAAGTCTAAATACCAAGATATGCTTTTTTTTTAAAAATAATGTACTCTTTTTGTAAGAACTGGTCACTCATAAATGATGTTAACATAAAAATGTTATCGTAATGCATAATGGGCCTTTTTTATTTATCTTTTCAGGGATGATCCTCAAAAACTAGATGCTTTTATTATGGACAAAGCCCTCTTAGACTATGAAGTGTCTATTGATGCTGATTGTAAAACTCTCACCGTGGGGAAACCATTTGCAATTGAAGGCAAGTTAATCAGTGATTCTTCATTTTTATTCTTATTAAGAGACTGCATGAATTTCATTATGCATCAAGCCACCATATGACAAGTCTTGATTTCCACAGGGAAACTGTCAAGTGAAAAAGAAAATGACCAAATAAATTAAAATACTTCTTAAAAAGTTTGTTACTCAATAGGTATAGTATACTCAATGTGTACGGCTCATTCTATAAAAGTGGTCCATATTCAGGGTTAAGATAATGTCGAAAATGTTTCTTCTTTTAGACATGAATGTCTTTCACCTTGGGACTTAACTAAAGATTACGCATTAATTAAGCCTACACTAAAAACCTGTATCTGAAGCTTGTCAGTATAGAAACAAAAATATATAATTTATACGCCATTATTTATAAAGCTTTTTTATATCCCCTATTAGGCTTTATGTAACTAACATGAGAAATATATCAAATCTAAACATAATACAGCGATACGATTCCACCTTACACATTCTAGTCATCATGTACTGTAGAACTTTAATTTGTTGAAATGCTCTTAAAAAATGTGTTTTGGTTATAGCCCGCTCCAGTTTTTGAAATCAGTGGCAGTTTATCAAGAGTTGAAACATTTTTATTTCAGAATGTTCAAGGAAATCTTTTTACCATGTGTTCCAGATGAAGGAAAATGTTTAAAACATTTCGCATCATTGGTCACATGTTCAGGGCTGTGGCAGAATACTATTTAGTACAGAGAATTTTTCAGTTTAAAAAAAAATACATACCAGTGTGACCACCACACATGTAGCGTTGTTATGTTAGAACGTCTACATACTGTAATTGCATCTATTTCTTATTCATTAATAAACATTGCAAATAATTGAATTCACAGGCTATGGCATTGGTCTCAAACAGAATTCGCCTCTGACTTCAAACATCTCTGAGCTGGTTAGCCAGTACAAGTCAGATGGATTTATGGACATGCTGCATGATAAGTGGTACAAAGTGGTGCCCTGTGGGAAAAGAAGTTTTGCTGTGACAGAGGTAATGAAAAATACATGATATAACAAAGCTCAGTAGCAATATGTCATCCATTTAATCTCTCGTTTCATATGATGCTGTATGTATGGGATTTTATTTTATTTTGTGTTACTCTGCTGGATTGAATCTAATTTGCACTTTGTTCTGATACCTAGACTTTACAGATGGGGATTAAACATTTCTCAGGGTTATTTGTAATGCTGTGCATAGGAGTCGCTTTGTCTCTCCTCACGACTATTGCTGAACACGTTGTCCATCGCTGGGTGATACCCAAGATGCAGAACAAGCCACAGTACTGGCTTCATACAAGTCAAGTGAGTCTATTTTTTGTTTTTCTGACCGATAACTTCAGTATAATCTAATTTCATTCCAGTAATGTATTAGAGCATTAATGAAAACCTGAGTCAGTTTGAGGTAATTATATTATCATATTCCCAGCTGCTCTCTGCGTTGTCTTTAATAACACTTAATACGATTGCTCTGTCAGAGATTGCATCGAGCACTTAACCCGACCCTCAGTGAAGACAAATTATCAACTGTTGCGAAACCACAAAAAAGGTAAGGATGCATTATTACACAGCATGTCCAGATATGCCCAGTGTCTGCTAAGTGAAATGAATAAATGTAATCATATTTACCCACTAACTGATAATGAAGCCAATAAACTAATGAGAGTTGAATAGATATCTGCACATGTACCATAACTGAACAATCTGTTCAAAAAAAAAAAATCTCCATTTCTATTTTTGTTACATGTAATCGAGCCAAAATTATGTGCATGACCATTTAGTGTCAAAGGTACCAAATCAGCCAGACGCTTACGAGCCCAGTCATAGTGTTCACCACAACAGCTCAGTTTTCAAATGCCTTGGTTGTCTTAAAGCCTGTGTGAACTTATTTTCAGAATTAGCTCTTTACTATTAGATATAACTTCTATGTTAAATTTAATACGGACTAGAAAAGAAAGCTCTGAAATTCCTAAAGACCTTTCTAGCACTAGCACTGTTCCCGATTTGTTTACACTGCCTGGGATATACAGCAGTCAATTATTATGTAATCTGACACACCCACACCGTAGCTTTAAGTTATAATGAAAATGTAGTAAGAGATATATACCGACCAGCCATAACATTAAAACCACCTGCCTAATATTGTGTAGGTCCAAAACAGCTCTGACCCATCAAGGCATGGACTCCACAAGACCTCTGAAATTGTGCTGTGGTGTCTGGCACCAAGACGTTAGCAGCAGATCCTGCAAAACCCGTAAGGGCCGAAGTGGGGCCTCCATGGATCAGACTTGGTTGTCCAGCACATCCCACAGATGCTCGATTGGACTGAGATCTGGGGAATTCAGAGGCCAAATCAGCACCTTGAACTCTTTATCATGTTCCTCAAACCATTCCTGAACGATTTTGCAGTGTGGCAGCACGCATTATCCTGCTGAAAGAGGCCACTGCCATTAGGGAATACCGTTGCCATGTAGGTGGTACGTGTCAAAGTAAAATCCACATGAATGACAGGACCCAAGGTTTCCCAGCAGGACATTGCCCAGAGCATCACAGTGCCTCCACTGGCTTGCCTTCTTCCCATAGTGCACCCTGTTGCCATCTCTTCCCCAGGTAAGCATCACACACGCACCTGGCGTGATTCATCAGACCAGGCCACGTTCTTCCATTGATTCATGGTCAGTTATGATGCTCATATGCCCATTGTGATGCTTTTGATGGTGGACAGAGACATCAGCATGGGCACTCTGACCGGTCTGCAGACTCATACAAAGCAAGCTGCAATGCACCATGTGTTCTGACGCCTTTCTATGATAGCCAGCTTTAACTTTTTCAACAGCTTGTTCTACAGTAGCTCGTCTGTGAGATCAGACCAGGCACGATAGCCTTCACTCCCCACGTGCATCACTGTACCATGACCCTATTACCAGGTCACTACTTGTCAGTCCTTGGTCCACTTTTGGTAGGTACTAACCACTTTATACTGGGAACACCCCATAAGACCTGCCGTTTTGGAGATGCTCTAACCCAGTCATTTAGCCATCACAATTCGTCCCTTGTGAAAGTACTCAGATTCTTACACTTGCGCATTTTTCCTGCTTCCAACATACAGACATCGGGAATTGACTGTTAACTTGCTGCCTAATATATCGCACCCCTTGACAGGTGCCACTGCAACAAGATAATCAATGCGATTCATGTCACCTGTCAGTGGTTTTAATGTTATGGCTGAAGGGTGTATTTTTTCCTTGATATGTCATTGTTACGTTGTTGGATTAATAACCAGCATATAAACACTGGTACTGGTTTTAATTTTTTAACCAAATAATAGGTTGAAAGTGATCCTACTATTATGAAGCTTTTGTATATTCACTGTGAAATTTTCAATTAATACATGTTGAATTCTTGCCAGGATTGATTCGAGCCTCTCTGAAGTATTTGTATATTTGCTCAGGCATTTGAATAGATTACTGCTCAAAAGAATAAATGGATTCATCCTTTTTCAAAAACCGAATTTACGCTGTGTTTGCTTGAAGCTTAGCCCTCCTGTCCCCCTCCTTTTGGCTTGTTGGGTTCTAGATTCTTAACAACCTGCTTCCATGAATGATTAAGCCCACTACTGCAATATAATAATAAAGTAATATATGAAGAGTAACAAATAAAATAAAAATAAATGTGATAATGTTGGAATATTTGTCAAACTCAACAGCATCTTTACATTTTTTTTAAACAACCCTGCAACATAAGGTACCAAGCTAGAAACGCCTTCGAGAACAGAAAACATTTACCCTAATAAGTAGTAATAAGGTTATAATTGCTAAGCTTGGATGTTTTGAAAGAGAATTCAACATTCAAGCATAAGTTACCAATAAAGACCAATAAATACCCTTTTAGGTTGGATAATATTTTTATGCTTTCACCGTTTGTCTGTCAACCTCTACTTCTTCCTGTCTGTCTGTACATCCCTCTGAGATTCTTGAATCTCAAGAATGAGTGGTTTGTAAGATTTTTATGGAATAATCACTATAGCCAGTCGATGAACTGATACGATTTTAGAATTATTCCAAACAAGGTGAAGGTCACAGCAAGCTCAAATGTCTGAAACAGATTTTCTTCAAAATATACTTCATGTTTTAGGTCTATTTTGCATTCAATTTTCTAACAAGAAAGACTAGACTTGTTGGCAGGGGAGGCATCCCTGCCGGGTTGAGTTCCACTTGTTTGGTTTTACAATGTATTCCTAGAGTTTACTTTAAAGACCTCATAACTTTAACAGAAAATGAATTCAATTCAGACATGTCTCTAAAAGTTGGTGTAAAAAGGTGGGATATTTTGACTTTTGAATTACTTTTCTACTTAAATAAACACAAATATGCACACAAACTCATCTTGGCCAAAATTGTAACATTGTATAAAATTGTATGCTTTGTCGCCTGAACTTTAAGAAAAAAAAATTTATTATGTGGAAATATATATATTATATATATATATATATATATATATATATATATATATATATATATATATATATATATATATATTTTTTAAATCTTTTTGGATAAGGAGCGAGTTTAACAAACGCAATGGTAAATAAATAAATAAATAAAATTGACTAATACCATCCAAGCTAATGTGTTTCCCTCACACAGTGAATGTTACACTTTGATCATATTGTGGAATAAACAAAGTGCCAGAGAAAAACAGACATAAGAATAATCAGTTCAGTTTGTAAACAAGTACTGCCGTGTCAAAATATCCGTGATGTCATTGATGCTCCTGTACTGCAGTCAGAATAAAATTGTTAAATCAGTCAACCTGATTATAATATGCTAGAACTTGTGAGTAAAATACATGCAAAAATAGAAACATATTTCAGTGCTCGGAACTATATATAGTTGAAACTGTAAAGATTTCTACCATTTCGCCACAGATATTATATTTTTAATATAATAGGTATTTAAGCATAAAGAGATGTATTTGGACTAAATCATGCCTTCATCTCTTTGCTCTGTGAAAAGGTGCAACATTGGGAACAACCAGCAAAATCTCTGGAGCGTCTGTGAAAACTCAGTCTGCCCACGTTGTCGCCTTTCCAACCAAGAGGAACAGCAGAACAATTTGGAGTGTTTACAGTGTAAAGAGCTCCTCCCTCCTCCTCCTCCTCCTCCTCCTCCTGTTCCTGTTCTTCCTCCTCAGCTGAAGAGACAGCTTCCTCTACAGTCGAACGGAAAAACAGACCTGCTGGGCCTGGCACACAGCCCAATAGTGCAGGAGCTGACTGACCTGGAGACTCACATTCAGATCATCAAACAGCAGCTCCAGCTGGCCATGAAGAAGAAAAAGGAGCTGGAACAGTACCAGAGAACCAACACAGTATCCGAGTCCTAGAGCAGTCTCTGAAGCTGTTTTGGGGAAGTCTGTGACTCTGCGAAATTAATGATGGATTATTTTGCTTCCCAAGTCGAAGCTTTTCATGTTCTTCTGCACATATTTTTAAAAGAGCATTTTATTTTTCTCTGTTATTAAGTTTTCTCTTTTTGAATGCTCTTTTCGGTATCTCTCTGGACCAATTGGTCTATAGGATGGACAAAGCAGTGAGAAATTTGGATACAAACCCTTTCTCTGTGTGTGTGTGTGTGTGTGTGTGGGTGTGTGTGTGGGGGTGTGTGTGTGTGCGTAACTGCAATGGGTAGCGTGACAGTGCAAGGGGAAAAGCGCTCTGTGCATCAGAGCGATAGATATATATTTAAGGTGTCAGATTGTGATGTATGATAGCACCTCCTGCATATCTATATAAAGCACTAAATTGTTTTATATAAGGAAGCATGAATGCGGTCTCTCTGGTTACAACGAGAAAAGTCTTTACCGTGACCTGCGAAAGGATTCTGAATCTCTTAATTAAAAACAAGCTTTGATTAAGATCTCAGAAGCTCAATCCTTCATTTGCTCAGTCAGTCATTTGCACTACACTTGGTCTGTTATTTGGATTCCTGGGTACATTCTATTGTGAAACACAGAGACCACATACGCTGGGTCATTTATTTCTGGACATACATTTATTTCAGGATCTTATATACAAAAATGAAAGTAAATGTGAATACAACTAAGATGCAATTAAAACAAATTGAACTGCAATGTCTTAACAATTCAGGAGATAGGAGATGCATTCTTGCTGAAACTGAAATTCTGGACATACTGTGCAAAGCGAATTTTTTTTTATTTATTTTTTATTTTTTACATTTTGTGTCTATAAAACACAATCTAAAAGCCACAGTGGAATGAGATGATCCTTTAGTTAAGATATGCAACATCCTCTACAGGTGAGAATGGTTGGTCGTCCATGGCAAGAAATTCCATACATTTTTTTTAGTTTTACTTGGCTCTTTGTCACTATGGTTTGTAAATTTTTTTCCATCCATCCATCCATCTTCAACCGCTTACTCCTTTTCAGGGTCACGGGGAACCTGGAGCCTATTTCAGGGAGCATCGGGCACAAGGCGGGGTACACCCTGGACAGGGTGCCAGTCCATCGCAGAGCACAATCACATACACACTCACACACCCATTCATACACTACGGACACTTTAGACACGCCAATCAGCCTACCAAGTGTGTCTTTGGACTGGAGGAGGAAACCGGAGTACCCGGAGGAAACCCCACAGCACGGGGAGAACATGGAAACTCACATGCACACACATGGCCCCGGCAGGACTCGAACCCCTGTAGGTGTGAGGCGAACGTGCTAACCACTAAGCCACCGTGCGCCCGTGAATTTTTTTTGTAATTAGTTCAAAAAACTGGTTACAGATGGCAATTGCATGTTAGTAGGTACTTATCTTTTTGCTGGTTATATTTTTGTATTCTGTATATTGATGGGATGTAAATGAGGTGGCATTAGACAAGCAATATTAATGTTATAAATATCGCTTATCTAGTGCCCCTCAAAGGGGTGTGTGGGGGGTCGCAGTGACTTCCTCACAAGACATGCTTGTCAATGGATTGGCAATGCAAAATTGCCCCTAGGTGTGAATAAGATGTGAATATGATTGGTATTGTGTGTGCGTGCATGTGCATGGTGCCCTGTGATGGTTCCATGAAGGGTGTGACCCACCTCACAACCAGGCTCTGAATCCCCCATTAAAATTATTTGTAACGTGTTCCATTCGATTTGCTTTGTGAGAGTATTTCATGTTTTGTTTTGATGTGTTGTTGATTTTTAGTCAAAAGATTTCACCCCCCTTTCAGAAATGCCATTTTTGACTGAAGTGGTCCAGATTTCAGTGTATTGCTAGAAAAAATACATCCTCCTCTCTAAGCCAAATATAAGAACCAAACTGTTGTCATTATATTAAATTACAGGTTCCCAACCCTGGTCCTGGAGTATCCACTGTCCAGCACGTTTTAGTGCTTTCCTGCTCTAACAGACACTCTTTAACACTCTTTAGCTGATTAGTTGAATCAGGTGTGTTGATGCAGGACATGGAGTGCTCCAGGATCACTGTTGGGAGCCTGTGCATTACATAATAACACATGGTCCATCAAAAATTGGCTATATTCTGATGCAGAAAGTATTTTGCATCAAATAACTGGGAGTTTAGAACAACACAGGAAGACAAGCGTCATTAGTTGATTTGCATGTCTTTTGCAATACATAAGTCGGATTTCAATCCATCCAGAGACAAGAAGAAGAAATGAATGGTTGCAGTTAATATCTTATTCAGAATATAATCTAGATTATGGTTGCATACATAGGATCACAGACCTCATAACGCCCATTTGTTCTCCAAACTGTTGCTACAAACGTATTACAATTATATAAAAAAAAAATTTGTAAGCTGTAGCTTTAAAATTTCCCTTCAATGAAACTAACAGGTCGAAATCTGTTCCAGCATGACATTGTTCCTGTACACAAATCAAGGTCCATAAAGTCGTCCCCTGCGTCCCACTTGTCATGCTATCCCTGCTAAATAGTATCCGAGATGAGAATTAGTATGTCCCAAACGGTAGTATGTTGAAATGTGTATCCCATAGGTACCAGGATGGTCTACTATTTCCAGGAGATTTTCGAAGTGTGGATCCGTGGACACTTTTTCAGCTAAATGTCTTGAGCAAGGGAGAAGGAGTTTTGTGACAGAATTTTGCATAATTCAAGCATGCATTTTAGAGAGGAGTGAATGAAATGTGTAAAATAAATCAAGAGAATTATCAATTAAATGATATATTGTAAAATATCTAAAAAAAAAATTATGAATGAAGAAAAGCTGAAATGCAACGAGGAGTTTGTTTATGGTGACAGTGGCCTCTTCTGGGCAACAACGTTCCCTTCCGCTACACGACGTACTCGGATACTCTTAATGCACAAACAAAAGTACTGTGAAAAAGTATGTGCATTTCTTCTGTTTTTGTGTACATCTTATACTAAATAGTTTTAGATCTGCAAACGAAATACAACATAAAACAAAGGTAACCTGAGTAAACACATACAGTTTTTATTTATTTAAAAATTTTTATTAAGGCAAAAAAAATTAAAATGATCCAACACCTATCACCCGTGTGAAAAAATAATTAAAACGTATGTTTTGATTTCTGAAACAATTCAGTATGAGAGATACTAAAAGAATTTGATTGACCCGAGCCAATCACAAATCCCCACAGCCATGTTCCAAAATGTAATGAAAAGCCTTACTAGAAGAGTGGAGGCTGCTAAAACAGCAAAAGGGGACTAAATCTGTTGTACTGTCCTTGATTTTTCAAATTGGTACGTATAGGTGTGATGGTCAGGTGTCCACATACTTTTCCCTATATAGTGTAGCTAAGACATATTCCAGCATCTGTGCAATAGACACTGCATAGATTTGCAATGCCATAACTATATCTACTGTATCTATAATACACACTTTCCATTTTAACCCCTGTAGTTAAACAGACATCAGACTGAACCAGTCCCCTTGGGTATTGTGTGAAAGATCAAGCTTGAAAGCAGAGACTGCTGTATACTGTAGTAGTATAGAGTGTATGGAATATAGTCTGTCTGGATCCATCACTTTAAATGCCATATTTTGACAGGAGGATGCATTTTCAAAAGGTTAGATCTGTATTTTTCTTTTTTTTTTCTTCTAAAGTGAACACCCTACTCAGGTTCCAGAGTTAGCAGATGCTCATTTTTCATATGTCAGAGTGTCACTTTGCGAAAGAATGCAGTCAACAACACAATAAGAACGGAAATCAGAGGTAAAGCCTTTGGTCTACACTGAGCTTTGAGTCATAAGACTCAGAGTAAACACAGTGGAGGTTTAAATATTCTCTAACTGCATAAAGATGTTTGTCTTTATTCTTTATTGCTGGGCCATCTGTCAGCCTGTAGTGTTTGCAGTAAACAAGAGTGCAAAAAAAAAAAAAAAGAGAGAGAGTGCATAAAGTCTATAGAGTCTAGTGAGTCAGTGATACCCGTGTACATCCCACAATGCTTTGCTCAGTTTCTACTGGTTATATTCAGGGGTATATTCACTTGTCCACTATATGGCACTTATATTGAATCATTACATTTGGGCCCTGCTTGCATTTGCATTTGCAAATAATGTATTTGCATGTATATACTCCCACGCTTGAACATCTCGTACACAGTGAGTAACCTAATAACCTTGTCATGGCCGGTGGTACTGTCTACACATGAACCAACACTATCATAGCCAAGCAGAAAACTAGCATGGCTAGTCATTCACACAGACAGAAATAATGTTAACCCACTGCAATATTTTTTGGCACACACTGTAACACAGTGTGCTTATGGTACTTATAAAGCATATATATTTATATATATATATGTAACTACTTCATTTACGTCATTTAATTTTAGTGGAAACTAAACTGTCTAGCTACCAAGTTTCATTAGCATGCAACAATGATAGCTGCTATACTACTCCTGAACAAGCAAATTAATGCCTTTGCTAAGTAAATATTGGTATTTACTTTGTTCGTATATTAGTATAACATTGGCATATTTCATTACACTACAAGAAGACACACCACCAGATCATAAATTGAACGTTAGCTAACTATGTAGTAGGGGACTTAAACATTCTGAACCATTAACCTTTGCTGACCTATTAATGATAGTTTGCCACTTACCAGAGATTGTTGTTGAGGAAGGAGACAAGGTGCGAGAAGGATCAAATATTAAAACTATATCTAATAGTGGAATCTTGGCCCTGTACAATTCCTTCTCTTTTCTCTCTCTTCGCTTTCAGGCTTCACGTTTATGTTTATAATCAAAAAGGCATTCTGATATGTTTGCTAAGTAGGCTTCTGCACTGAACCAAATAACTTAAGCAAATAAGAACAGTGATGCAACCGGACCAGCCATTACTAACTTCTAAATCACATGATGAAATTACACATATCCTATTGGATCTCTATATAACTGAGAAAACCATATATCAACGTTAACACAAAATCATGCAATATTTCTTAAGGGGAAAAAGTCTCGTCTAAACGTAAAGTTGTGACGGATTAGGCATAATGGAATATATTTTTTTTAAATCATGTAGTATATTTATTTGGCTTTCATTGTCCAATTCTACAATGTGAAAGGAAGCACTGGAGTGGTTAAATGGTGTAATGTAAGTGTTGGATAATGTCATTATTCACGCTTCCACAGCTAGCAGTAAGCAATTAGCCAGACAGTGGTGCCAGCTGTTTCTAACAGCAAACCTAAAATTTGTTAATAGGCACCTTTGCCTTTATTAACTGTGCAAGTGTTTGGTAAAGCAACAACTGCTAGCTTGTTTACACAACTGACACTGAGTGTTAATACACTAACAGGCCATGCTGACTATTAGTCCACACTGATTACAGGCTTCCATACGATACGAAACCATTTCGATTCTTAAGGCAACCACCTGATATTTCACAATACCACTGAATCTTCTACTGTATGACATGAAATGATACAATACAATTAGCCTCCAATCAATATGTGAGCAACTTCGTTTTGGGTCTGCTGTTAATACACAAATGATGACGTAGAGAAGGAGTATTTGAAGTAGGAGTGTCGCGGGCAAATCACCTTGCTAGTCTGTTGGTTTTAAAATATGAATTCATTTTGAATAGCTGTCTATTACAATTGGTGTATAAGTGTAAGTATAAGTGTTTAGCACATTTGCCTCACAGCTCCAGCCCAGTTAGCACATTTGGGCCGATTACGATAGAAATGCACCACTGTAAGCTTAATGCTGGCATCTGCAAAAAGATAATTGGACAGAGCCCTGCCAACTGTTCACACCATTTTTAGCTGACATACGGTTTTTCCTATGTGGGCCAGTTTCGGCTGAAAGCAGGTGTACTTGCGGCAGGTCCATACTCAATGTAGCTGTGTGTATCTAATTTCGACCCGAAATTAGATAGTTTGTTATGTCACAGTCGGACCACATCTAGAATTAAGGAACTCCGCCAGATGAAAAAAAACATTTGCCGTCTTCCAAACAGTTCCACCTTCGACTCCTCAATCCACAGAACATTCTTCCAAAAGGTTTGAGGATCATCAAGGTGTGTTTTGGCAAAATTCAGACGAGCCTTGATGTTCTTCTGGGTTTGCAGTGGTTTTCACCTCCCCACTCTTCCATGGTTAGCATTTTCCCCCCAGTGTCTTTCTGATAGTGCAGTCATGAACAGTGATCTTTATTGATGAAAGAGAGGTCTGTAGGTCCTTTGATGTTGTCCTTGACTGTTTTGTGACTTCCTGGATGAATCTTTGCTGTTCTCTTGGGAGGAATTTTGGAAGATTAGCGACGTCTGGGAAGGTTCACTACTGTGCCGAGTTTTTCCATTTGCAGATAATGGTCCTCACTGTGGTTGTTTGGAGTCTCAGAGCCTTTGAAATAGCTTTATAACCCTTCCCAGACTGATGTATTTCAATCACCTTCTTCCTCATCATTTCTAGAATTTCTTTCAATTGTGGCATAGTGTGTTACTGGTTAAGACCTTTCAAACAACTTCATGCTGTTGAAAAAGTTCCATTTAAGTGTTGATTTGATTGAACAGGGTTTGCAGTAATCAAGTTGTATCTAATCCAGCTGAAGCCCATTATGAATGCAGTTTCATAGATGTGGGAATTAGTAACTATGGGGGAAAATACATTTTCACACAGGCCCAGTTGGTATTGGAGAACTTTTTTGCTTCAATAAATTACTTTTATCATTTAAAAAGTGTATTTTGTGTTAACTCAGGTTGGCTTTGTTTTATCTTAGATTTTAATTTCTGAAACAAATGAGTGCGAGATACACACAAAAACAGAAGAAATCAAGCAAATACTTCTTCCACAGCACTGTATAGCCTTAATCTTTACTGTAACTTATTCAAATGTCCTTCAGTAGAATTACTTCAGACTAGAGTTGTTATTGCAATTTCTAACTCCGACAACTTTGACATATTGGTGGCCAACATTTACCTAACAAAAGCCAATAAAAACGAAATCCAAGAGGTCCAACACTAATATCATACCGATTGATGCACCGATGTCTACTGTGTTCTTCAAAAATCAAGTAAGTCCAAGATTTCAACTACAGACTATTTATTTGACAGACAAATCAAAAAATATATTTGGCATTTCAAAAGAAACCTTAAAAGGAAAGCAATACACAAGAATGAAACATGTCATCAAATGTCTGTACTTTCATGCAGTGGTAATGACATTTTAAAGATGCCACTGGGGGGGAAAAAAAAAAACAAACAAAAAAAAAAACTGCATTTTCACAACTCATTGTGTATCTTTATATTACATAAAAAAAATAATACCAAAAACATTCCTGGAGAAACAGCAGGCAATGTTGATCAAAAATGCTTTATACAGATAAAAATAATACAAAAAAGATGATCTTTGTCAAAAAATCGACAGGAAAAAAAAATAAAGCATAAAATAATTCTTTGTACAAATACCACATAACATTGATAGTTGAGTAACATCATATATAGACTTGATTTGACTTTGTGACGTAGAACATGACGAGGAAGGTGTACTCCTGATGTGGAATCAGAAATAAGAAACATAGGACATAAGGATAAGCTACAGCACTGTGTTTTACAAAATGTACAAAACATTTGCCTCTAACTTGGTCCAACATAATACTATTTTCTTTGAATTTTTTTACTTATTATTATTTTTATTTTTTACAGTATGCGACAGTACAAAACATCTTGTGCCTAGAAGTGTTGAGGTGAAGTGAAAGTGACTCTGTGTCGGCCCCGTAGTCAAGTCACTTCAGTCATGGATGCTGAATGGTTCTGAAAGAAAAAAAAAAAAGATAAAGAAAAGAAAATGATAGAGTGAGACACATCAAGGAAAAAGTTTCATTTGGTGTAGAACATTCGACTAAATGTCTCTTACGTTCTCCCTCTATCCTTGATAAAACCTCAATCAGAAGAAAAGGAATATGTAATGAGAAGAGAAAGCGATATGTCGTCGTCTGCGTCCCCATTTCTTCTTGAATCACACATTTCATCCATCTTGCTTGTCCTGATAAGAGCCACTGACAGCATGTTGGACCGTCCCCCACAGTGCTTACCGCACATGTCCAATTTCATTTCACCGGGCATTTCCCGTAACGACTGGTCCCAAAGTGCGCAAGGATGATGAGCTTGTGTCCTTCAGCATTTGACAAAAGTGTGAAGAAATCTCACTTTGTGTCAGAACAGCATGGCTGTTTTGCTCGCTCGCACTCGGCACAGCGATCTGCTCGGATTTCCTTTACTGCATCAATTCAGGGAAGAAGGATTGCATTTCCTGCTTGTAGATCATAAAAATGGCCCCGTCAGTGTTGTAAACTGCTGTAGTTTAGCAATTTACCAGATGCACACTGGGGCAGATGCGCTTTACAGCAACATGACTCCTATCATATATTGTGATTTAAACCACTACGCTACTGAACTCTTGATTCTGATTGGTCAGAAGGTATTGACTAATATTCTATTACAGCTTGGACAGTGGTTCTGGCTGTAAGGTTAATGTCCTCATTCTGATATATTATTGTTTCCATAGTAGGAGCATCCTCACAGATTTGTATGGCTGACACGCCACATAAACGGATTAAAAACATCTGTAATTGTTGAAATGGTGAAGTTTTCTGTGAGATGTTAATTTAATGAAAAATCCACCATACAAGTCCCTGAGTAAACCACTACTATAAAAAATAAATAAACAATAGCTACAGTTTTACAGCCATAGCTACTGTCTGACCTGCTATTATAGAAAATTGATCAACACCATCTGACCAATCAGAATCAAGCACTTTACAGTATTGTGGCATGTCTCGAAATGTCTAATTTCTTACACAATCCAAATATTATATATCTACATCACTCATCCCACCTACAGCAGATGCTGAGACATAAGCAGCACATCATTATTTGTTGTGCATTTCGCAATATCCTACTCATAATACGGTCATTGTAATATTAATGTTTTTATGATAGACGTGGTGGGCACGGTGACGTAGTGGTTAGCATGTTTGCCTCGCACCTCCTGAAGTCAGGGGTTCTAATCCAGCCTCTGTCCTGTGTGAACAGAGTTTGCATGTTCCCCTCGTGCTTCGGGGGTTTCCTCCGGGTACTCTGGTTTCCTCTCCCAGTCCAAAGACATGTGTTATAGGCTGATATGCATTCACTGACGATTTGGAAATGCTAATGCGATTGAGCGCTGTGATGGGACGACACCCCCTCCAGGGTGCAGAGTTCCTGGAGATGGGCTCCAGGCTCCCTGTGACCCTATGTGGGATAAGTGGTATGGGAATTTGATGAATGGAATGATGGATGGATTGGATGATGGATGTGATATCCCAGGAGTTAAGGGAAGCTTCGTGCCAAGAATCCTATAAAATCCCATAACGGTGAACATACGAAATCTACTTGAGTGAAAAACACAAGTGAATTACAAAATGTTCTAATTAAATGTTGCTCTGTGTCTTCTTAAGTGTGCATACAGCAATATATTAACCAAGTCTGACAGGGATTAATAGCAGCAGTCAGCTTAGGAAAAAATACAGTCCTGTAATAAACCTGAATAAATAAATAAATAAATAAATAAATAAATAAAAAACCCACCTAAACTACACCATAACAAATAGCAGCCCAGAGTGCTGTTTAACAGGTAGGATAAGCGTCACGTGAAATAAAATACATTTTACATAATATATATCTTGACAGAGAGCCAAATATCGATTTACTTTCACGCTAGCATGAATTTAGCCAGATGAATCTTAGAGCCAATTATTGCATATAAATCCTTCATAACATTGATATATGAAATATAACCTCGTAATGAGCATGTCAAAAACGCCTCCGCCACGCTCCATACTGAGCCGGCGTATCCATCATGAATCATGCATAGAAGATGAATGTGGAGGAATCAACACAAGGTTCACCCATGCAGGAATAGATAAGACAAATGTTTGTATTGTTACAAACATCAATCACACCTCTATTCGTATGAAGATGGTGATGGCGCAAAGGCTCTACCTGTGCACTGAGGGTCTCCAGTGGGCTCTCCACACGGGGGAACGTCATGAGCGGGAGGCCACGGTAATCCTCCGTCTTCCGTTTGGTAGGAGTAGAGTGAACACCTTTAAAGTTATTTACCACGCACAGTCCCTGCAATGCAAAACATTGATTGTTTGAACCTGATGGCTTATTCATATTTAGCTATTTGGGACATTTTTTTTTCCAACAACAATGATAAATGACTATTCTCAGTCATGGCATGTGCAGCATTATAGTATAAGCGGATACATAAAACACATGAAAAGTTCATCAGGACTGTTTGTATTACACAAATCATCAGCCAGCCATGCAGAATTGTGAAAAGGCTAGTCATGAATTAAGTGTGCACCATCCGACTGACCAAAAACAGAGCGATGGAGGCTCCCAGGATGAAGCCAGCAACCACATCCGAGCAGTGATTACGGTATTCTGACACCCGCTTCAGTCCGGTGAGGAACGCAGCACACAATGTCCCTAAACACAGCACAGGCTTTGCCAGACGACTGCTCTTCGTCCTGATCGTGCTCGTGATGTACATCTGAAACACACGTTCACGTACAGAAACACGGACACGAAGACACATGCACCATGGAGGATTCTCTCGCTATGTAAATGCATACAGCCTGAAGAGATTATGTTCAATTATGTGAGAGCAAATAAAACGAATTTGTATTTCCAGATGGAGATGCACAGCACAGCATTTTAATCCAGGTCTTGCAGAGTCATTTCTTCTATGAATTGTAAACTAAGACTGCTATGGATTTCCACCCCATACGGAAATCTGATATATGAACATATATGCCCGTATATGCGAGAAAGGTTTTCATACATGTTACAGGTCCTTTGATGTTGTCCTTGGTTCTTATGGGACTTCCTGGATGATCTTGGAGGTGGTACACTACAAATGATGTTGTCAAGCATCCCAGACCACCTATGGATGTGGTTTGTGAGATCTTCAAGATGCACTGAACCTTGTTTATACCTGTACTTGGTGCTGTGCTCTTACAGATGACCCAGGAAGCATCTTAATGCCATGTGTATACAGGGCCTTGGAGCACTCTGCAGGTTGGGCTAAAGACGCAATTATCATCAGGTCTTGTTTTTCAACATGGTGTTAGGTGTTTAAAGGGTCTTATAGTAATAAAGATTTGTATGAAATTTATGAAAGTAAGACAACACAAACGACAAAGTAGTTATTGCATAACAAAATTAACTGCAAATACCCCTGTATTGATTAATTTATGGGCAAGCACAATGAGCTCAGTGTGTCTGTCTTTTCTCTTTATAGATGGCGTTATTAAACGATTCCCTGCAACCACCCATGGTCAACTTGGTGTAGAAATGAATTGCAAAACAATAGTAAACTGTTGATTAAAAACTGATTGTTTTTGAATCCAGTATCCAGTGTGCCTGTTGAAGATAAAGGTTTGTTCCCCACTTTATGATCCAGTAACTAATATTTCTGAGTCACATTGAATTAACTGTATGTTTCCAATAAATAACTGCAAATAAGTAATGTCTTTAATATACACACACACACACATATATATATATATATATATATATATATATATATATATATATATAAATTCATTAATTAATGTGTGTATATTTGCCTATAAATATTTGACTGTTTATGTTGGCATATATACATTATGTTTGTATATATAAAGAAAGAAAGAAAACTACACACATGTTCCATATTTGAAAAGGACCAATTTAAAATACGTTTCTATATAATGGCACATGTGTAAATATGGTACATATTTTGCAAAATTGAAATTCTTAGATGCCAATATATCGCATGTATTGGAAATTCATGCATGTCTATATATCACATTTCCGTATGGGACAGCACTCATGCTTGCAAGGAAAAACAAACAAACAAACAAACAAACAAACAAAAAATACCAGGATAAACAGGCAGCCTTTCAGATGATTGAGCTTATAGCAAGGAAAGGTTCAAATATCACTTCAGAGATATGGAATTGTCAGATGAGCAAGATTATATAGAACATAATGCTGCATTATACCCTAAGTGGTAATTTGCAGTTCAGAATGACGTCATTTTTGACTGTGGCACGTTAGATAGATGAATTGGGAATCCAGACGCCCTCATGTACGTATTTGGTTATCGACAAGCTAGACAGCTATCTCCGATGAATGAGGTAGATTTTCCGCTCTCAAAACAGCGAATTGTATAGTCAGTGTTTTAGATTTAACAATGTCTGTATGATGATTAATTAATCCTAATATAACACATTTAATGGTAAGTTTCAGTTCGTTTATTTCTAGTGATGTGCGAAGAGATGCTGATTTGAGGTCACTCTGTATGCAGGGAAGGAACTCCGACTTCCCACTTCTGCGGTAAGTCAAATACAGCAATCGTCCTGACCATTAAAAAGCGCCTTCAGTGTAGACTCCTACCATGAATGTTAAATAAACGTCTCCTTCCAAAAATGCAACCAAGCCAACATGTTAAATAACGACACGTTTTAAACCAGTTCATTCATCATGATAAGTTGTTACTATAGCAGCTGAAACTACGGTCAGAGCTGCTGTTAGAGAAGATTAATCAACACCTTCTGATGAATCAGATTCCAGAATTCAATAGTGCTATAAATAAAGTACGACTAATGAGCCACATGCTAAAAGGAGGAAACATGAGATTCTTACAGTGACATAGACGGCCGAGTAGACGCTAAGTGAGGCGTCTTTGGACGGGAAGGATCTCCTGGCTCGCTCCACCACCACCCGGTTCCCTGTGCAGATGTTGCCATTGGAGATGAACTGGTGGTTGAGGCGGCACTCAGTGCCTGTGTAATTGGGCTGACAGACGGTGAGAAAATACGGTGCCAGGCTGCCCGTCACCACCTGCCCAGCATTCACAAAGATGTCTGTCGCAAACAGGCCAAACGCGAACACGCCTGTGGTGGGAAAATGCCAGCACATTCATTTTGTCTCGCTGCTATCAATCAGGAGTTGAGCAACACAGCCAAACAGATTAGAGATTCCCCCCCCCCCAACCCTTTCTGGATTTTATAGTTTCCATTGTAACTAGATTTTGGATTGTATAGTTTCCAATCAGATGCCATTGTCCCACTGATCAAGTTTAAACAAGCAACCAATTTAAGCAGGACTGTCAACAAACATTGAAAATTTGTTCAAAGGAGTTGTTTCTCTACCATTTAAATTCTTTTTTGACCTTGTGATACATGACATTATATGACTTCACTCCAGCATGAAACGGTAGACGTGATATAATTGGTGGAGCTTCTCACTGTCTACAGGCTGCCAATATGCTAGAAGATGAACGACTGATGACTACGACCACCGGGGGGGCTTAGTTGGTCGAAACGCTCACCCATTCCCCGCATCTATGCGCACAGGGCAAAAGGAATTGAATAGAATGGTCCACATCATTGCAATACCAGGCCACGGTGGACATCATTACCAGAGTCTCTTCTGAAATATGCATCATGGTCAAGTAATACTGTAGGACTAAGCTCTCTCAGACAGACCTGAGATGGATTTTTTTTTTTAGACGTGAAGCCACATCAAAAACTCCCAATCAATAGTCCTCAAGTATAGACATGCCAGAATATATTGCCAGGATTACACCAATCAGCCACAACACAAAAAAAAAAAGCAAAAAAACAGGTGAAGTGAATATCATTGATTAGCCCATTTTAGTGCCACCTGTCATAGGGTGGGATCTATTAGGCAGAAACTGAACAGTCAGTTCTCAAAGTTGAGGTGTCGAAAGCAAGAAAAAACAGGATCTGACCGACTTGGACAAGGGCCAAATTGTGATGGCTAAAGAACTGGGTCAGAGCATCTCCAAAATGGCAGGTCTTGAGGGGTGTTCCTGGTATGCAGTGGTTAGTGCCTACCAAAGTGTTCCAAGGAAGGACAACCAGTGAAGCAGCAACAGGGTCATTGAGGTCCATGCCTCACTGATGCATATGGGGAGTGAAGGCTAGCCTATCTGGTCTGATCAAACAGAAGAGCTACTGTACTGTAGCACAAATTGATGATAAAGTTCATGCTGACGATGATAGAAAGGAAATTAACATCTTGGTGGAGTCCATGTCTCGACAGCTAAGAGCCGTTTTGGCGGCACAAGATGGACCTACACAATATTAGGAGGGTTGACCATTTTAAGAGCGTTATGGCTGATTGGTGTATTATGGGGGGCCACTATGTTCTTATTAATATTGATATTTTCGAAAGTGGATGTTGAGAATCAAAGCGATGTTTTGTAAATGCTGCCAGTGTAACATCCACTTATTCTGTAAACGCTGTCAGAAACACGCTGTCCTACTCAGGGTTAAAAACCAGAGTAACTAGGAAAGGTCATATCTTCCTGCCATCAGGCTGACCAGTGCTTCTCTGCCTCAGGGCACTTTTTCAAAAGGAGCTCATCCGAACACTTCCACAAAAGAAGAGGCTCACCGATAAACCTGATCATCCTGCGAATGAGTGGATTCAGGTAGCAGCACTCTCCAGTAACAATCATCTTCTCCTGGGCAAGGAGAGCTTCTCTTGTGGATTTCATCATGTACATGGAGATCTCACCAATGAAGATCTGCACACCAGTGAAAATAACAATATGGGTAATCAGTAAAAAAAAATATTGAAATATTTATGTAGTTATATTGAATACTGAAAAAGTGTTGATCCTCATCTCTGGGTACCCTATCTGTAGAGCATTGGCAATTCATTCCCACAGACAAGATTCTTGAGCAGAAAAACCGAGGGGACAGTTGTTTTGCATGGACGCGTCTCGTATGATTGGGGGGGTTGGGTTTATTCTTCTTACAGCACAGCAAATTACCAATGATGATCATTTTAATTTATTAGAAGAAACACATGCACATTTTATCCATTTATAGTTACTTTTGATGTTGTGGAACGTCTGTAAAACAAGTTCATTATTATTATCATCATCACTGCTCTAAAGAGACGTTCCTTCATCTTTTTCTTCCTTTTAAAGTTAATAAGTATATATATATATATATATATTAATAATAATATATATATATATATATATATATATATATATATATATATATATATATATATATATATATATATATATATACACACACACACACACACACACACATATATCTATCTATATATCTATATATCTATATATATCTATATCTATATCTATATATATATATATATCTATATCTATATATCTATATCTATATATATATATATATATATATATAACACACACACACATATATATATATATATATACATATATAAAAACAAACATTCACCTGGAGGTTGTTACTATAGAAACAATAACAATCAAATGACAGCATTAATATAAACTTGTGATTTCCATTGCAGATGGAACTACTGTCAGAGCTGCGCTGCTGTTATAGAAAATTAACACATTCACCAAATAATTTTGGCGAATGATTTTTTTTTTTCTGCCAAATAAGCTGTAAACCTGCATAATGTGTCCTCCCAATGATTAGACTACTTTTTCCAGTGGAATGAATTTGCAGGTTTGACTGCATATGGATACAAACCACAGAAAAGCACAAGTAAACAGAATTACCCTAAGGTCTCTCAGGTCTGTCTAATCCTAAATTGAACATTTGAAACTTGTCAGAATATAGTTGCATATTTTAGATTTTTATTCAAAAGGTCTGTCCTAACACTTTCATTCCAAGTGAGTTTTGAGTAAGCAGGTTTCTGGAAACATTACTTGTGTAAATGGTAAACGGAGATCGGAGGGAAGATAATACAACAGCAGCAGCAACAATAAAACAAAATGAATCATATATTATTTATTTTAGAAGAAGTGGAGGCATGACGGCTTCTCAACAATATTACGCTATCTAGCTTATTCTGTTGTACTACTGCACTGTATTTTACACAGCTGGATCAGTCACTTTACTCTGGAACTCGTTTCCAGTATTGCTGCTATACATGTGCTGCTACATTACACAATCGCTTACAGTCCATGTTCTGTGGAACTATTGCCCTGTGTATTTATTGTATTGAACTCGTCTCACACTGTTGTGTATTTGCACTTTATGTAGTCTTGCGTAGTGTTCGGTGTTGCACTATGGTCCTGAAGAAATATCATTTCGTTCCACTGTACACAAGCTTTACTGCATAGAGGAATTGCAATAAAAACCCACTTGACTTCTGTGCAGTTAGCATGCACTGCCATTTCCTCTAACGTCATCTTTTTAGCTAGATAATAAACAATAAATATTAAAAGAAATTTTTTTTTTTTTGTATCTGTCTATGTTCTAATAAGTTTTCATTTCCGTGCATCACTGACTGTAACTAAAGTTTCTTACACTTTTGGCACTACTTACACTTATGAAATACTAGCCCCGGCATTTCCTCATATATTGGATTTCCACAAGCCAAATATTTCATCTGACTGTATTCTCAGAATTGTTCACCACATGAAAAGCCTCTCTCTGGCTGTGAAACGCAGTTTATTTTAGTTGATTTTAGCCCCACTGCTTTTTACTTTATATATGCTACCTCTAGGTCGAATTATTCGTAAACATGGAATTAGCTTCCACTGCTATGCTGATGATGCACAGTTGTATGTTTCAGCGGAGCCAGAGGACAGACAGCAGCTTAATAAAGTTGAGGAATGTGTAAAGGACATTAGACGTTGGATGCTAACTAACTTCCTCTTAATTCTGATAAGAAAGAAATACTTTCATTACCACGTGTAGCTAGAAATAAGCTTTCTGATCACATGGTTACTCTGGATGGTCTTTCTGTTTCATCGTGTGCAGGAGTAAAAGACCATGGTGTGATTATTGACTCCAGTCTATCATTTGATGCTCATGTAGACAATATTACTAGGATAGCCTTCTTTCATTTCAGAAATATTTCTAAGATAAGAAATAAATGATCACTACATAATGCAGAAATATTAGTTCATGCTTTCGTCACCTCTAGATTAGATTACTGTAATGCCTTACTGTCTGGATGTTCCAGTAGGAACAAACTCCAGTTAGTCCAGAATGCAGCTGCTAGAGTCCTTACTAGAACCAGAAGATACGACCACATCACCCCGATCTTATCCACACTGCATTGTCTCCCAGTGAAATCTTGCATTGATTATAAAATACTATTATTAACCAATAAAGCACTAAACGGTCTCGCGCCACAATATCTAATCGACCTTTTGGTTTTATATGATCCTCCACGTCTGCTTAGATCAAAAGATGCAGGCTATTTGTTGGTACCTCGAATAGCGAAGGCTACAGCAGGGGGAAGAGCTTTCGCTTATACAGCAGAGCCCCACAGTTATAGAACAGTCTTCCAATTAGTGTTCGGGACTCAGACACAGTCTCAGTGTTTAAGTCTAGGCTTAAAACATATTTGTTTACTCAAGCCGACCCTGACTAGACTTTCTTTTAGACTACGCACAGTCCTAATTATCTTTTCTCTCCCTCTCTCTTTCTGCCAATCCACACACGATTTTATGGAGATACTAGAGATCCTGCTGCTTCTAAAGCCAAACAGACTTCATATAAATCCAGAATGAACTTTTTCACACTATCTGTTGTTACCCAGATGAGGACGGGTTCCCTTCTGAGTCTGAATCCTCTCAAGGTTTCTTCCTCTTAACATCTTAGGGAGTTTTTCCTCGCCACCGGCTCGCTCAAAAAGGATAAATTCGCACTTTTAATATCTACACACCGTGTTTATATATTTCTGTAAAGCTGCTTTGAGACCATGTCTATTGTAAAAAGCTCTATACAAATAAAATTTATCTGAAAGTTACGTTGGCTGATAAAAGGGCAAAGATCTTACAGTCATCATGCTGTAAGTGGCCACCTTTTTACGTGAATTTATGCCAAGAGGAATGGAGCAGTAAGAAAGTCCAAGCTAGTGTAGGAAACACCTGCGGGCTCTGCGGGTCAGTTTGGCTTTAATGCATTTTTTATTCTTGAGGGCTGAACACTGTGCTCCTAATGAAAGCTTGTTTCATCAGCTATAAGCTTAGTAAAATAAAAAAAAAGCCTCCAGTCTATCACAGCTCATATGATGGGGAACACAGTACACCCCTTTAGGCTTTTAAGCTGACAAGAGGTGACAAGGACAAGATATGGGTATTAGTTAGGTAAGTAAACACAACAGGGCATGTTATTATAGAAAAATAATCAATGAGGTGGTGTGAATGTTGTTACTCTCATTCTCCAGCAAGCTGCAAATAAGTACAATTATTTGATTTATTAAAGAATGACCATGTTTTTTAGTCTACTTATTTTTACATTTCATGTTATAACAGCTACAGTGAGGGAAAAAAGTATTTGATCCCGTGCTGATTTTGTACGTTTGCCCACTGACAAAGAAATGATCAAATAAATCTACCATTAAAATTATAGACTTAACAGTGAGAGACAGAATAACAACAAAAAATTCCAGAAAAATGCATGTCAAAAATCTTTTGAATTGCATTTTAAATAAATTGATTTGCATTTTAATGAGGGAAATAAGTATTTGACCCCTCTGCAAAGCATGACTTGGTACTTGGTGGCAAAACCCTTGTAGGCAATCACAGAGGTCAGACGTTTCTTGTAGTTGGCCACCAGGTTTGCACACATCCCAGGAGGGATTTTGTCCCACTCCTCTTTGCAGATCTTCTCCAAGTCATTAAGGTTTCGAGGCTGACGTTTGGCTCGAATCTTCAGCTCCCTCCACAGATTTTCTATGGGATTAAGGTCTGGAGACTGGCTAGACCACTCCAGGTCCTTAATGTGCTTCTTCTTGAGCCACTCCTTTGTTGCCTTGGCCGTGTGTTTTGGGTCATTGCCATGCTGGAATACCCATCCACGACCCATTTTCAATGCCCTGGCTGAGAGAAGGAGGTTTGACTGTACATCGTCCCTTTGATGCGATGAAGTTGTCCTGTCCCCTTAGCAGAAAAACACCCCCAAAGCATAATATTTCCACCTCCATGTTTGACGGTGGGGATGGTGCTCTTGGGGTCATAGGCAGCATTCCTCCTCCTCCAAACACGGCGAGTTGAGCTGATGCAAAAGAGCTCCATTTTGGTCTGATCTTACCACTTTCACCCAGTTGTCCTTTGAATCATTCAGATGTTCATTAGCAAACTTCAGACGGGCATGTATATGTGCTTTCTTGAGCAGGGGGACCTTGCGGGCGCTGCAGGATTTCAGTCCTTCACAGCGTAGTGTGTTACCAATTGTTTTCTTGGTGACTATGGTCCCAGCTGCCTTGAGATCATTGACGAGATCCTCCCGTGTAGTTCTGGGCTGATTCCTCACTGTTCTCATGATCATTGCAACTCCACGAGGAGATCTTGCATGGAGCCCCAGGCCGAGGGAGGCTGACAGTCCTTTTGTGTTTCTTCCATTTGCGAATAATCGCACCGACTGCTGTCACCTTCTCACCAAGCTGCTTGGCGATGGTCTTGTAGCCCATTCCAGACTTGTGTAGGTCTACAATCTTGTCCCTGACATCCTTGGAGAGCTCTTTGGTCTTGGCCATGGTGGAGAGTTTGGAATCTGATTGATTGCTTCTGTGGACAGGTGTCTTTTATACAGGTAACAAGCTGAGATTAGGAGCACTCCCTTTAAGAGTGTGCTCCTAATCTCAGCTCATTACCTGTATAAAAGACACCTGGGAGCCAGAAATCTCTCTGATTGAGAGGGGGTCAAATACTTCTTTCCCCTCATTAAAATACTAAATAATTTATAACATTTTTGACGTGTCTTTCTGGATTTTTTTGTTGTTATTTTGTCTCTCACTGTTCAAATAAACCTACCATTAAAATTATAGACTGATCATTTCTTTGTCAGTGGGCAAACGTACAAAATCAGCAGGGGATCAAATACTTTTTCCCCCTCAGTGTATAAACAGTTGTTCCTTCATTTAAACACCCTGTCTTTTTTTTATGTTACAAAGAAACTGGAAAGTCGTCTGAAGCAGTGGTCACCAACTCTGTTCCTGGACCTCTGCCTTCCTGAAGACCTTAGCTCCAACCATAATAGTATCCACCTGACCACATTGCACACTGCCTTAATAAACAGGTGTGTTAGATTTTGCTTGGAGATGAAACCTGCAGGAAGGTAGTTCTCGAGGAAGAGGGTTGGTGACCAGTGCTCTAAAGACTTTCCTCTGGTGGAAAAGTCTTACTGACGGTTACAAAGCACTGACACTGAACACTCCTTCCATAAATGCTAAATAAACATTTCCTTATAGAAAGCGTCACCATGTCAACAATTATACATCTTTTTTCTTTAAACTTTTTTTAGACTTAGATTGTCTGAGTTCTTGTCCTTGTGAATTAGCTGCCACTATACGTATTAACCACCGTTATAGAAAATTTATCAACACCTGAGAATTCAATGGTGCTGTAGTACCGTAATTCTCGGACTATTGAGCGCACCTGAATATAAGCCGCACCCGCTAATTTTAAAAAGAAAAAAAATTTTGTACATATATAGGCCGCACTTCTCTATAAGCCGCAGGTGTCCACATTGTAATGGTCACGATTCGTGACGTAAACGAAGCAGGACGGATGCAAGTGCAGTTAGGACGAGAGCTTTTATTGAAACAGAGGAGAGCAGACTCTAGAGAAACAAAACATGACCAACTCAACAAACTAAGCTAACTAAACCAACTAACCTAAACTATGACATGAAACATGACAATGACTATGAACATGGACATGGCATGGAACAAAGACTCTATATCTATACTCTATAAACCACTTCTACATCTATATTCTAAACGAAGTCTATACAACTCTAAGCTATTAGGCTATAAGCTATGCTACAAGCTACTAGGCTATAAGCTATGCAACAAGCTACTAGGCTACAGGCTAAGCTATAAGCTATGCTATAAGCTGACTAGCCTTGACATGAACCTAGACATGGACTATGGCTAGGAAACATGAACAAGAACTAAGACACATGGCATGAACAAAGACCCTAACTATATTCGCTATCTAATTCCAACTCTATATCTAATTACCCGCATTGTGCGTGTGTGTGTGTGTGTGTGTCATGACTCCCGGTATATATATATACACACACCAGTCAAACTGCTAACAGCTGCGGGCAATACCAAAACACACGTGACTCGACAAACACATGACAAGAAGGGGCGGAGTCATGACGTCAACCAATATGCATTTCTTCGTGCGTTTTCCCTGATGAGGGGGTGTGCACGAAGCGCAAAACGACTGATCTGAAGAATGTAGTGTGAGCACGTTAGATTTAATTCGAACAGTTTCATTGGTCCACTGTGACCTGTTGGGTCATTTCATTTGTCCGATGTGACGAGGCTAAATGTTTTGGCGGCATGAAACTCGTTAGCCCGTAAAAATCCATAAATTATCCGCATCATTGTTTAAGCCGCAGTGTTCAAAGCGTGTGAAAAAAAGTAGCGGCTCATAGTCCGGAAATTACGGTATATACACAGATTCATCAGCCTTAGTTACAGCTATAGTCAAAAAGTTATAAAGACCAGGACCTAAATCATTTACAATGTATGAATCGATTACAATACGTTAAAATAATCCAACTCAAAAATGTATCGATCCATTTTATTTCTAGCCTCCTAAATCAATCAGTCAGTAATATGCTTAATGTGATTTATGAAAACTGATTTTGACTGTCCAGTGAATAACCAACTGATGGAATTTCACGTTAATGAGACTCACCTTGAGCTACAAAGATTCAAAACTAAAAGGAAAAAATGTCCTTGCCATTTTGGCTAATAACCAACATTGCCATATGGATCGGGATTCTGGCCTTAGGTGTGAGGTGCATGTTGTTCGGCATGCTTACATCTGCAAATACTGATCACTGAGCGCCCTCTTGTGATTAAATCCTGTAGCACATATGTGAAACCTTTCCAGACATGTTTCAGACTCAACTCCCCCATGTAGTTTAAGGTATACTGAATAAAAAAAAAAAAAAAAAAGTCTAAACAGAAGGATTGTACTCACGACGGTGGTGGGAGCAGCAGCCACCACGCAGTAGAGGATGAGCGGAGGGATGAAGCTGTTCTCCTCGCCTCCAGGGTAGGGCTTCATAAGCTCGGTGTCATTGCAGAAGAAGCCCTGGATGTGGATGCCGAATATATCGGTGCACTCAAAGTAGTAAGCCAACATGACCGTGCCTGCCATGATGACCAGCTGGAGAGAAAACACAGTGCCAGGCATGTCCATTACCTTCATATCATCATCTAAAATCAGCTGGATTTCACCTGCAGGAATCCATCAGACTGGTCATAATTACTGCAGCAACTCCTTTTCAGTTTTATTCCCCTTCCCTTCCCCTTCTTTCATTAAAAAAAAATAAATAAAAATGTAAGGCATTACATAAAAGCTTTGTCTGCAGGCTGCTAAAGGAGGTCAGTGTATATATATATAAAAAAAAGGCCCAAAGAATAAAGCATGGTAAAACAAGGTCATTTTTGTCCAGGGGTGCTGCAGTTACACAATAATGACACCGAATTTCTAAATAAGGGCAGGTACACACCTGTATTTTTTTCTAAAATACAGGTCACATTAAATATGTTCATGTGTTCCTTTCCACTACAGCACAAACATAATGTAGTGTAGTAATGAATCAATTTTACTCTCAGGTGAATTTTTCTAGACACAGATCAAGCCTCATCAAGGTCCATTTCCGTTCCAATCCATTTTTAGTGCAGCACTTGGCTTCCTCCGTGTCCAGAACATCAGCTGTGTGACTGGAGTAATTAACACCCGTGTTGTGATGCTTTCCTAATGGCATCTGGTGTTTAATGCTGTTTAAATGGATCACGGTGCAATTTATATCACGCTCTTCCGAACAGTGTTTTAATGACGTCCTTAGAAATCAAAGCTACCAATTATTAAACGAGCCTTGAAGTCTTGTAGTAGACTAGACTGGGACGCACAGATTTTGTGTCAGGGCTTTCAGATTTCCTGAGGAAATATGAAACAACCAGAAAACTCCTTACTGACTTTCATAAATAACAAAAAGTTAATTCGGTATGTACAGTAGCCATGTTTAAACTCGACGCGCTAGGAAATTAAGTTCAGCGCAACACAATTCTACTGCTATAATATAAATACCAGTCATGACGCAAATTCATCGGTTGCCTTTGTACTTCTGCTCAGTAGTGGAGGAAATTTCCCCACTGTATTCTGCTCACTAGGGCTGGTTTGATATGACAAAAAATAGCACATCATGATACTTAAGGACATTTCTACGATATACGGTGTGCATCACGAGATCATTTAGCTAACGAACTGTCTGCAAAACAGTTCCGTGTTCCTTTGGTTTATTTTACTACCGACACGGACAACGCTTTTCGTTAATGCCTACAAAGACCACGTTTTTAAGTCAAATCAATGGCATCCATTCAGTGCCATTTAATTTGTAATCGTTAACAACGTACAAGAAATAAGTAAAATGCATCAGCATACCAATGATATCTCGGAAAAGTGCAATATGTAATCATTTATCATGATATCAATATATCACCCAGCCCCACTGCTCACTACTTGTGTCTCAATGGACAAGTAATATTTCATCACTGGCAGCTGAGCACTGCAACATTAGTGCAAACTGCCCAAGCAACAGTCTAGACATAAATCAAGGAGCATAGTTAGATGACTGAATTCATCTGTCCATTGGCACACTTATTCTTTCATGGGGGTGGGGTTGGGGGTGGGCACCTCATCACGACTTTTCTTTATATAATCCAAGTTCAGTAATCCCTGAATGTAATGCTGCATATCTACCGTTAGATCTACTGGGCTTTTTGGGTTTTGTTTTTTTTAAATAACCCTCCTGCTAAAAACAAGCAAGTAGATGCCTCCACCATCACATCGTCTAGACGTCTGGTGTGATCACCTCGATTCACCTTTTGTTTGGACATGTATCTAAACCCGCATTCTATCTACAGCAAGCCGTGCTGGACCAAGAGCTTCTTCCGCACAGGCCAATCAGACCCGGAACCAGGACAACACCAAGGACTAGACCATGGACTTGTTTGCACAAGACCCACACCCGCTACGTTCCTGTTAATATCCATGTATTATACCGTATTTATTTAAATGTGTTAGCTAGTTCAATGCAACTACCTCAGCCTGATGTTGCACAGCATTTTATTGTACATACAACGGCACATATGTGAACTTTATTCCACATATAGTCCATACTTTTTCTGCCATCTATCTTTTATATAATTATTTTTCCCCCTTTCTTTTCAGGGGCACGATTGCTTAGTAGTATGCGCCCTTACCTCGCACCTCTAGGGTTGTGGGTTCGAATCCCACCTCTCCCTGTGTGTGCATGGATTTTGCATGTTCTCCCTGTGTTTCGGGGGGGTTCCCCCTCCGGGTACTCCGGTTTCCTCCCCCAGTCCAAAGACATATGTTGTAGGCTGATTGGCATTTCCAAATTGTCCATAGTTTGTGAACGTGTGCAATTGTGCCCTGCAATAGATTGGCACCCCATCCCGCGTGTCCCCTGCCTCTATGGGATAGGTTCCAGGCTCCCCTGCTACCCTGTTTAGGATAAGCGCTATGGAAAATGGATGGATGGATTTTTCTTTTTCTACTGAAGACAATTAAATTCTGTTTTAATGTCACCGGACAGTCATAAAAAGCATCTCACTGCACGTCGTAATGTGTATGGTTGTGTGTGTGCGCCCAATAAAATTTTAGTTTGAACATTTGAATTCCAAAATCTAAAAATCAGCTCATCTACTGATTACAATTCCATATAAACCCTACAAACATTCGACCAATCGTTCTTGAGATATTGCACAACACCAGACAACCAGAAATCACCACCTAGGGCGAAGGCATAAAAAAATAAAAAATAAATAAAATAAAAAAACAGATCAATCATGGCATGACAAATTCACGGCATAATAACTGTTCAAGCAAATATCACACAGTATGACGTGGCTAAAATGTGTCTCAGACCTCCTGAAGTATATTGAGCGATCAGATTTAAATATTTTCCACAAAAGAATCTTTGGTGCTTTTTACATTTCTATTTTATATGGATAATCCTTATCTTAAAATAATCCTGATACTCAAACTGCACGAAGTGATCAAGTATAAATACTGGACTTTAATTGAACGCATCAAGTCATCTAAACCAGTGGCAGTCAAACTAATTTGTAAATCACCAGCCAAAAAAGGAGGAGTTCACTTTGCCTTAAACTGTGCAGGGAAGTGAGTGGATCCAGTGAGTTTCACACATTATTTCAGACAGTGCTGGATTCCTACAGCGGAAACTAAAACGTGCTGATCACTTTTAGCGCTTTCATCAGCAGCAATGTGTCCAGCGAAGCATGGCTGATGAAATAGGCTGTCAGGAATTGTTCTCTCATTTGTGTAGGGGATGGCCATGACATGATTTCCCACCTTGTCGACAATGCAAATTGGTGGAAGAGGGGGAAAAGTGCTTTTTTCTTCCACGATATATCCTACTCCACCACAGTGTGGTTTGATTTAGCACAATGAAATCATTATTTTTTTTAAAAAAGGTTATTTAAAATATATTGTTATTGACTGAAAGCTGAAACGAGAATGATGCATAACATAAAGAAGGCCGTATTAAAACGGTGCAATGGGTGGAAATGGAGCTCCAGTGGTTACTTGGTGAACTACAAAAACATTGTATTGATCTGTTATCTGCTTGTAACCCCGATCCATGGTCATGTTTTTGAAGCCCCACCTCCGAGACCTGACCAATCGAAGCAACCCCAGATCATAACCCTGCCTCCAGAGGCTTGTACAATAGGCACTATGCATGACAAATGCATTGCTTCATGTTCTTACCCAAATGCACCCATCACTTTAGAATTGGGAAAATCTGGACTTGACGTTTTTCCATTGCTCCACACAGTCTAATCTTATTTTTTCTGATTAGCCTCACTAACAAGTGGATTTCTTGTCGCCACACAGCTGTTTAGTTCCAATCTTCCAATTTCTCATCATATTGTGCATGTGGAAATGCTTTTATTATCACGACTAAACACAGCTGGGAGTTCCACTTTAGATTTTTTTGAGACGCGAGTTCACCAAGCGTTTTTAAAAGATCTCCAATCACAATCTTTCAAGATTTTGAACATTCATTTTCCAACCACATTTCTTTCTCACAGCTGACAGTTCACCACTCTCCTTCCAGGTTTTAATCATGTGTCGGACAGTTCTAAACCCGATTCCAGGGATTTCAGCAATCTCCTTAGTTGTTGAATACCCTTAGGTCGGGGTATACATCTTCAGACATGGTTGTTTAAGAAATGAGAAGCTACATACTGCGTCAGTTAAGGTTAAAACAATTGTTGCCACCTGAAACATAACAAGAGCCTTTGATTGGATCATTATTGCAGTGATCAAGTGTTTTCTTGCTTGAATTCAAACAGCAACCTTTTTTTGTCCAGGCAGTGTGTAATTAAAATAAGCTCTAAACATTCAGTACCAATTCTCAATGGAAAAAATATATATTTTTTTCCTTTGGACCAACATATTTGTTTAAACACACTAATTCTACATCATCGGACCCCTTTAGGACAGGGACAACTTCCCCAGTCCCTGCTTTTTAACTGGAGTCTGACATTTTTGATGTTACCATTCTAAAATGCTCAAACCACTCGTCTGTGAATAAGCAGAGGTCCATTAGTCATAGGAACATGCAGGCAGCTTCTTTAAAGCCCAAGGGTTGCACAGCACTCATCTAATAGCAAAGGAGGACATTCTGTGCTACAGAAACAGTGAACCAGGTTACAATATCCAACAATATATTGGCTTTTGAGTAAAAGACAATATTTTATATGTGCTTGAGCATCAGTATAATCCACATAGAAATGAAGATTTAAATGTGATTACTCAACATTTGAGATGGATGGATGGATGGATGGATGGAGAAATGGAAGGGAACACTATATGGTCAAGAGGTTGTGAACACCTGCCCATCACATTCATGTGCGATTGTTGAACAGATTTAGTCCTCCTTTGCTGTTATTATAACCTCCACTAGATTTTGGAGCATGCTGTGGGGATTAGTCCATTCGGCTTGGCACATAGTTGGTGTTTCAATTAATCCCAAAGGTGTTCAGTGGGGTTTAGTTCAGGGCTCTATGCTGGCCATTCAAGTTTTCCATACTAACCTTGGCAAACCATGTCTTCATGGACCTTGCTTTGAGTACAGGGACATTGTCATCCTGGAATATGTTTAGGCCCCTTAGTTTGAGCAAGGGCAAATCTTAAAGCTACAACACACACACAGACATCCTCACCAAAAGGTGTGCTTCTAATTTTAATGCCAACAGGTTGGGGAAAACCCACATATGGGTGTGATGGTCAGGTGTTACCAAACCATTTCATCGTGAAAAAAAATATATAGATAGATAGAGAGAGAGAGAGAGAGAGAGAATATACACACATTAATTAATGAATTTATATATATATTATATATATATATATATATATATAAATAAATAAAAATAAAAAACACCGAATCCCACATCACTGATGAATTCTCGATTCTTGGCTAATTGCTATGATACAAGAGGAATATAATAGTTTAGGACGTACTGTTATTGGAAAATAATCAACAATTACCCCGGTTCTCGTCAGGCCTTGTCAAACCACATTGATTAATTATCCTTCAACAATACATCCAGTCATGTTTTATTCCTAACACACAGTCTATGTAATGTGGCAAGAAAACTATTGAACTGTTCAGTATTAATGCAAGAAACCTTGGTAATATAAATCATGTTTTACAGATGTGGTTATAACAAATGATTATTTCTAGAAGTTAATGGGAAATATCCAACAACAAACTTGATCTGGAAACATGATCATGGAATCTAATAATTCATTACAATCACCTCATATAATGTTGATCATCCCAATGAATTGCAATTCTACGAATATGTAATGATTGTGACGGGTCTAAACATAACAGACAGGTGCCAAGACTGCCCGAGTTTAAAAACGGTATGCAAAATTATTGACGCAGCGAAACATTTTTTGCTTCAAACAGCTGGAAATGAGGAACAGCACAGGACAGGGTGGTTCGAGCATTGTGAAGCAATTTGCATATTATTCACGATACAGCAATCAGATTTCAATCCAACTAACCAGAGACACAAGCGTAGATGCACGTGATGAATATCGACTGAGGATAGAATTCAGACGCAAGAAATGCCAGATGCAAGATGTAGGGTCATAAACTAAAACTTCTCTAAAATGAAGCACTCCAAGTATTATGTATACCCCAAGCACAACCGCAGATGGAGAGCTGATTGCCAGTTGCCTAGGGGTGTTTCTAATCTGGTCTTGTGTCATGTGACCAGAAAGCAAACCTTACAATATGTGCTTCATATTTCCAGTCTCGGTGGAGCTCATGAAAGCAGCTCTATGTGCAGTCTATGAAACTCTGGTCATTGATTAATTGATTTAAAAAAAAAAAAAAAAAGAAGTATGCACAAATGTTGGTTAATTGCTGAGGTATAAAGGGAATAAAACACTTCACGATGTGCTGTTATATATAAAATAAATCAACCTCAGCATGGTAACATTAACTCTGCTTCGCATCCCGCTGAGTCACACCAGCCAGTCTTCGATTGCAGTCCTAGAACAGCACATCCCATTGCGTTTAAATCTTACTTAACCGACTCATATAAATATAGCTTGCTTAATACTCTACTGTATTAATTAATCTGAAAAACATTTGTTAGTAATAATTGTTTATCACAGCTCCTGCCATTCACAGCACCGCTCTCTCATTATCTTGCTGTATAGAGAGTTATGACCAGCAGATGGTGTGGAATGAAAACAGGGATGGTGTTTTACACAGGCAGCTTTATGGGAGAGAATTATATGCGTCCAGAGCCTCACTTGCCAATGTAACGTGAGGAGTGCGCGCTTGGGTGTGTGAACGAGAGAGCCAGACAGAGCAACCATGTAGCACATTTTCTTCCAGTAGGGGTCAGTACTTGACTAAAGACGGAAACTGAAAAAAAAAAAAAAAACATAATTGACGGAGCACAAAAGGTAGAGATAACAGCGGACTTAAAATATTAATATAAATAATCATTTTATGACCAAACCTCAGTAGAGGATATTCAGTTAAAACCTAGTTTAGCATTAACTACAATGCCAGCATCTCAAAATGACACCGTAATGCACCTCTCTCCTTAAATCAATCAATCCACACACGATTTCATATCCTCATTTCTTGATCCATGCTTGTCGTACACTCCACTCACATCTGTATAACGACTTTGGAGAGTAAACAGCACAGCTCAGGGCTATATGTAGGGCCGGATGCAGGTTCAGAGATAAATAATTCACTCGGCGCACTAGAGCGCAGCTGTTCTGGGGCAAACAGCTCGACTGTAACAAGCAATGAAGAGAGCTGCAGCAGTGTGAGCACGAAAGACACGCTTCACACACCTTGAATTAAAATAAATAAATAAATAAATAAATAAATAAATAAAAAGTCTGCTCCTGAAGCGAAGACAGGATCAGACCTGCTGAGGTACCGTTTACATACCGAGAACATTTTGGATAAATCTGTGATCAAACTGCTTGAAGTTTAATTATCGGAGAGATGAAAAAGGTCACCTGGTTATCACCAAAATCCGACCATTATTTGCATTAGAAGCTAATTATATTAGAAACACCAGCACATCTCTAGAGTCCCTGGTCCAGAGTAAAGCAGATGAAAGAGTAAATATATTAGAATCGAATACATAATAAATTCAAATGAAAACTTGCCTTGGGTGTATTCAAGAGTTTTCATATCTGTATATTTGTCTGACAACAGCAAGAACATCTGTAGCTTTCTGATCGAGGCTCTCAGATAAATAACACTGACAGGGAATCAGAAACATTAAAGAGATGTAGTCTATACTGTAGAAGCTGCACAGACAAACACAAAAGCTGGTAGTTTCTTCTTTTATTAAAATCATATAGAGTCCTGACGATGCCAGGAATACATGAGAGCAAAATTCGCGGTCCCCTCTGGGTGGGAGGTCTAGCATGTTCTCTCTCAGCCGTCAATCATAGTGAGACTAGACAATCATCGGTGTGTATAAGAGCTCATATCTGGAAGAGGGTGGATACCACTGACTATTATTACAGAAAAAAGAAGAATGTAGAATGTATTTTTTGTCTTAAGAATGTATTTTTGGAACACTACAGTCTAACCTTCTTAAAACCAAAACGTTTTGTCCTAATAATGTTCTCTCTCAATCATTCATCTTCAGTAGCCACTACAATACATCACATGATATGAGGCAGGAACAAACATTGGACAGGCACCATCCATCCATCCATCCATCCTTCCACACACGTTCACATCTAGGGGGCCATTTAGAGTACCCAGCTGACCTACTGGCATGGCGTTGGGAGGTGGGAGGAAACGGGAGAACCCTAAAGAGACCCAAACCTACACAGGTAAAAGCTGTAAATCTCAGCACAGACAGTAACTCAAGCTCAGGACTGAACCGTGTACCCTGGAGCTGTGACATGACAACAAAACCACCGTGTCGCCCATTTGGTCCGGATGTTAAACATGAAATGTGAGTTTATTCTTGCAGTTTGTCTTCATTCTCTTAAATCTAGCCTACAGGATTTAGGCCTGTTCCCTTTCCATCATGTGCCGTGTTATTAAATCCCCCGTTTTGGTTAAATAATAAACGGTGCGTAGGCTGATACAGGCTTACTTTTCTAAATACGACACAAAGGCTTGCAAAAGAAGCTGTGAATAATTTTACATTACCCCACCATGTTTAAAAAAATAATATATAAATCACTGGGATTCTCTATAAAATATATCATTTGTAAGAAGAGGCACAGTGTCTGGGCAGCTGTCAGTCAAACACCTCCGAGTATATTGAAACACCGGCATTTGGGAATGCTGAACAGGGCTTCTATACACTACACCATCAATCAACTTGCTGCAGTTATTTAACTACAGTCAGTAGGGGGCGTGTGTGTGTCCTTCATTCCAAAATGACAACGCACATAAAGCAACCAGCGGATAAAAGGTGGATAAACCACCTTTATACATGGTATGTAAATGGTGGATAATGGGCTTAGATTTTTAAAGGATGGGTGTACGAGAATGACGGCTAGGGTTAAATGTTTCTCCATGTAGTAAACAGTGCAGTACAGGCAAAGTAAGCAAACTCTCCCAGTGATTTAGTAAATGGTGAATGGCACACTTGTATAGTGCTTTTATCCAAAGCACTTTACACTGGGTCTCATTCACCCATTCCACACACACACACACACACACACACACACTCATACACCAATGGTAGCAGACCTGCCATGCAAGATGCTAACTTGCCATCTGGAGCAACTTGGGGTTCAGTGTCTTTCCCAAGGACACTTCGGGGATGTGCAGGCCGGGAATTGAACCGCCAACCCTACGATTAGTGGACAACCCGCTCTCCATCACCTGAGCCACAGCCGCCCCGATAGTAACTTCATATTTGAATTACTAACGCTCTTATCTAACTAAGGCCTTTATGCCCAGTGCTACTTTAAAATCAAAATTCTGTTAAATCGCGATGGAATTTGAGTACGGAAAAAAAAAGCACAACAAAGGCCTGCTATTATAGAGAAAAACAACGATGGGGTGGCGAGATACAACCCAATGCAAAGCGGTTAATGTTGATAATTTTCCCCAAAACAGCACATCCATAAGTGTTTTATTCCTCTTAAATACCAAAGCAACTTGCCAGTGATTACAATATTTTATTCATTAAAGAACGACACAAAGTGCTTCATGCTCAAGACTTTCCCAGATCAGAAAACTTAAAGTTGTTATATCTGGGGGAAAAACAAAAAAATAAAATAAAAAATGATGGTGGAGGGCGCCACCCACACACACACACACACACACACACCCCAATTTGGCCAATCAGCCTACAACACACGTCTTTGGACTAGGGATAGGAAACCAGAAGTACCCAGAGAAAAGCCCTAAAGTACAGGGAGAGCATGCAAGGTGGAATTCGATCCACCAACCCTGGAGGTGTAAGGTGTGCTAACTGCTAAGCCCCAACACTCCAACTCACCTTCAACTTAAATATATGTCTCCTAACCATATTAACAATACACATTTTTAAACCTGTTTATGTATGAGCCATGCTGCAATGGAAAATTCATCATCATCGGACAAATTAGAATTAAGTATTCAACAATGCTATGGTTCAAATGCCTTTAGCTGATAAAGATGCCTTGAAACAGCAACGGGGAGCCTCAAGAGGAAGTAGCAAGGGAAGTAATGAAATCAGCTCCACATTAAAAAAAAATAATAATCTAGCCATGTTTTGTGCTACAGTTCTGCTCCACTCCAAGCAGTCTGAAAGGCAGGCAATAACAGATGGCTCAGGTAGGCTGGTGACAGAGGCTGTAAATGCTGGCAAGAGCAGTCAGCAGTTTGTTGCGTGTATTTATTTATTTTATTTACATTTATTTATAGATATCCACTGTTTAGGCAATGCTCTTTTAAAAGCTGGGTCTGAACAGCCAGGGCTGGTGGATAGAGGTGTCATCATCCAGTGCCCTCAGGGGCAACAAGGGATAAAATCCCTTGCTCACACACATACAAGCAGTGATCTAAGGAAAGACACTTCAACTAGCAACACTCAAGCACTAAACTCAGCATTCACAAGGTCCACTCTAAGCTCTGGGATTGAACTCTGTCAAGAGAGGACTAATCCACTGAGCCACTGTTACAATGAAACAAAAGCATGTACACAAAGCATGTGCGATTAACAATTTGTGGATTTTCTGAAGAATGCACATAAACTGCTGAGCTCCGCTTATTTTAGCCCTTAACTGCAGAATAAGAAAGACCAGCACACGAAAATGGACAGCCTCCAGCTCTGGCTCAGTAGAATCTCAGGAGGGGTATGGAGCGAACATATGTCACCATATTGCTCAGGCTTCAGTGAGGAAGCCATTTCATGAGGAGGGCAATTCTGAGTCATACAAATTAAAATGTCCGCATAATATTTGACGTGGTACTTTTTGACCTCTGTTTTTAGTTGAGACACTGGAATGCAATGTATATCCCCAAACTGCATTACCATGTGAGGTACATCTTTGCTTTGTTAATCAATCATTACCTTTACTGTCATGACCACCTGAAGCTGAAGTCTGAAGCTCCAAATATGTGTTCCAGGCCAGAGCGGTCTCTTCTAGTCATCATAAGTGTTATGTAAACTACACAACAAATCAGCCATAACATTAAAACCACCATCCTAATATTGTAGGTCCCCTTTGTGCCTCCAAAAAAGCTCAGACCCATCAAGTCATGGACTACACAAGATCTCTGAAGGTGTGCTGTGGTATCTGGCACCAAGACGTTAGCAGCAGATCCTTTAAGTCCGGTAAGTTGTGACGTGGGTTCTCCATGGATCGGACTTGTTTGTTCAGCACATCCTACAAATGTTTGCAGTGCGGCTGGGCACGTTATCCTGAATATCATAACTTATATTGAAAGAGGCCACTGACATTAGAGAATACCGTTGCCATGAAGGGGTGTATTTGGTCTGCGACAATATTTAGGTAGGTGTTACATATAAAAGAAACATCCACATCCAAGACCCAAGGTTTCCCAATAGGATAAATGCCCAGAGCATCACACTGCCTCCACCGGCTTGCAGTCTTACCTTATTGCATCCTGGTGCCATCTTTACCCCAGGTGAGCGATGCTCACACACCGGTCAATCCACATAAGCAGCAAGCTGCAATGCACTGTGTGTTCTGACACCTTTCGATCACATCCAGCATAAACTTTTTCAGCAAATTATGTTACAGTAGCTCTTCTGTGTGATTGGACTAGACAGGCTAGCCATCGCTCCCCATGTGCATCAATGAGCTTTGAGCACCCGTGACCCTGTCGCTGATTCAGCGATCACCCTTCCTTGCACCACTTTTGGTAGGTACTACCCAATGCATATTGGGAACACCCCACAAGCCACATGAGATGCTCTGACCCAGTTGTCTAGCCATCACAATTCAGGTCCTTGTAAAAGTCACTCAGATCCTTATGCTTTCCCATTTTTACTGCTTCAAACACAGCAGCTTCAAGAACTGACTGTTCACTTGCTGCCTAATATATCCCACCTCTTGACAGGTCCCACTGTAATGAGAATCAAATGTTCACCACTTCACCAGTCAGTGGTTTTAATGATATGGCTGATTAGTAATTGTAATTTGGCCCTTATATTTCTTTACAAATTCTTCTCCCATGAATGGGATACACAGTAACTTCAGAATACGAGACACACAGATTCAGATCATACATATACCATATACGGAATACACTGAATCCATGGTCAGCATGCTTCAGACGAACACTATCCAAACATACACTCACCAGGCACTTTAATAGGAACACGCGTACATTCATATAATTATCCTATGAGCAGCACAATGCATAACATCAGATTCAGATACAGGGCAAGAGTTTCAATTCCTGTTCACATCAATCTTAAAAATGGGGGGGGGGAATGTGATCCCAGTCACTTTGTCTTGGCATGGTTATTGAGGTCATGAGCTGGTTTGAGTATTTCAGAAACTGCTGAAAAACAAAAAAAGCATCCAGTGAGTGGCCATTCTCCTCTGGCCTCTACACCAACAAGGTTGTATCCACCTTCAGAACTGGCAGAGTGGTTCAAGCTGACAGGAAGGTTGCAATATCTCAAATAACCCCTCGTTACAACTTAAAACACAGCAGAAGACCACTCATGCCACCTGTGAAAGACAACAGGAATCTGAGAGTACAGTGGGCACAGGATCACCAAAACTAGACATTTGGAAAAACACTGCCTGGACTGTATTCGATGCAACTTTTCTGTCAGCTCAAGCCAGTCTGGCCTCCATTCTCCTCTGACCACTCTAATCAACAAGGCTAATTAAAAGTTAATTAGCATACCATTACCAGGAATTTAATAAGAGATGTAATGTGGAAAGTCATACATCAACATTACATTAAAGTTCGTAAAGACCGTAACTATGCACACATCAAGCTCTTTCAGTTTCGGGGTTAGCGGTGATATCAAATGACGGAAGTAGATCATAAAGCTGTACGGTAAATAACATTTTGTGTATCTTAAAGCCATATGAGCATGTTTTTCTACATTCGACACTAAAAACTAAATAACCGCTGGGACAGAACAAATATAAGGACATATTAGGACTATTTTTGTCAGTGCTAGCCACGGCATTATCAATTCTCTTTTGCTTTCAGAGCTCTAGTATGCAGGCAGCTTGGGGAATAGAACAGACGGATGAAGATGAGCGGATGAAGAAATGCGCAACCGTTTTGTCAGAGCTTTTGAAAGTGAAACACAGCTCTAGCTTTCACAGCGTTAGAGGCACTTCAACAAGATGCATCGGTGTGTGTTAGTTTCATCTGTGACAGTCTCCAACTGAAACCGCCTTGCATAGCATCACACGGGTGCCGTTTATCCCTTGTAACATAACTACTTTATTTCTTTTTTTGTTGTTGTTGTTATTTTCAAACACTGAATATAAGAAAACATGCATGTTCAGAAAATGGTTTAACCCATCTCAGACAATGTCATGGAATTTTGCTCTTATATGAGTAACGGGGTTGAAAGTAATAGTTGACTTTCAGTTTCAGTATAGAATTAGCGAATACACAAAATGTGGGTTAACTACATCTATGCTAACGACATAAGGACATTAAGAACCCTAATAACCTACGTAAAATGTATTTTTTTTTATATTAAACAATTTACTTTCAATCGATAGTTTAGAAAAAAAGGGCTATACATTTCTTCTTCCCATGATCCAGTTAAAGCAACTTCCTGGTCAACATATTACAAATATTTTATAGGGGTGAACCTGTTCAGACAACAGTGTTGAGGAACTATTTATGCACATTTTTCATAAACAGTAATGGATGACTTATGGAACAGCTAATGTCTGATGGATTCACACAGTAATGCAAAAATTATACGATTTGAGAAGTATTTTCATGATTATATTGCAAGGTAAAGTCTTGTTACAGTGGGCTGAGATGTTTTCCAAGTTTCGTGTTATTTATCTAAAATATGCACATTCAACACTAAGGACACACTTTCTACACTATATATTGGCAGTACACACCCATACGTGAACCAAACTGTTTCCACAAAGTTGGAAGTACACACTTGTTTAGAATGTCTTTGTATGCTGTAGAATTAGAATTTCTCTTCACTGGAAATAAGAGGCCCAAACATGTTCCAGCATAACAAAGCCCCTGTGCACAAAGTGAGCTCTATGAAGACATGGTTTGCCAAGGCTGGAGTGGAAGAACTCAAGTGGCCTGTACAGAGCCCTGACCTCAACCCCACTGAACACCTTTGGGATAAACTGGAACGACGACTGCACCCCAGGCCTCCTCGCCTGACATGGCCTCGCTAATGCTCTTGTGGCTGAATGATCACAAATCCCCACAGCCACACTCCAAAATCTAGTAGAAAGCCTTCGCAGAAAAATGGAGATTATAACATCAAAAGGGGAAATCATTCTGGAGAGGGGTGTTCAGCAAGCACATATTTGTGTAATGGTCAGGTTTCCACAAACATTTGGCTATATAGTGCATGGAATCACACACACAAAACCTCAAGCTGTTCCTTACTCCATACCATCATCACTTATTTAGGTTGTCACTAGGACAGTTTGGCAAGGCTACTAATGTGAAGCAGCTCAGTTTTCCTCCAGGGTGATAATAGAGACAAAAATCAATACTATCTGACAGCTGGGGAGTTATTTAGGTGGCAAAAATCTGAGATGAACAAGGATGAACTGAAATGGCAGAAAAGGGACAAGGGTGTCTCCATGTGTTTGTGTGTAAAGACATCTAAATGGACTGCCAAACGCATTCCTGCAACTCTCAGTGGGAGCGAAACATAACCTTGCATGGGTCTAAGCATGGCACCGTATCAGTATTGTACAGCTTAGAGTTTTCTGCATGGATATCAGGCACCAAAAAACCTGCTAGAAGTGATATATGCAGAGCGAGTCTCTCGATGAGAAGGCAGCTTTGAAGTTTTGACGGTCCTCAGCGATCAAGGGGATTCAACACAAATTTTAATTAAACACCCAGCCAGCACAGCGAACAGTCTCAGGCTTACCAAAAAAAAGAAAGAAAGAAAATTCAGTTTTCACTGTACATAGGATAAAAAGGAGCAACAAGACCTGAATATCACAACTGAGAATGCAAATGAAAAACAAACTCATTAGTGTCATGTTATACTTTACCAAAATCAAAACCTTACCTCCACGAATATGAAGCATGGTATGATGGAGTAACTGCGCTGCAAGTTGTCCGAGGCCATTTTCCCAACACGGTCACGTTGATGATGGTCTAAAGGACAGAGAGGAATGCGGTTAAATTAATGCTCAAATCAGATAAACTACAACTATCACAAGATGATCTGACCATGATTGATATTCCACAAAATGCCAAGAGACAGAAGAGAATGATGAACGGAGGGAAACGGAGAAAACGACTGCAGGAATTTGTCAACGGGAAACACAATTTCATTAAATAAGGAATTTATACAAGTACCACTGCTATGTTCACTGAATGAAAAAGTAATTCATGTTTACTGAGTTTCCAAGCTTAGAGACCACAGACAATAGTTTCAAAACCTAATACTGGCTAACAGAAGAAAAAAAAAAATGATACCGTACAGCTTTAAGACCATGGCTTTTCAGCCGATTTTCAATGAAAAATTATCTTAAAGGGGGCATTAGTAAAAGTGTCGTCTTAGCCACCTATTGATACCTATTTAGACCAAACGAACACATTGAGTGTCATTTTTAGGCCGCTGGTGGAGTTGGGGGTGGAGAGACTGGGTAAAAGTAAACCCCATTTTTTAGGACTACATCACTGATGGGGACTAAACAGTAAACTGGGAACAACAGACAATCACACTAAGTGGCAGCGTTTTGACACTTTTGTTTTATTGCTATATACGCACACTGTACACTAAGTACACTGTAAAGTGTTTCTGTGTAGGTCTATCTAAACTAAATAGTTTTAGATTTTTTAATGAAATGCAACATAAAATAAAGGCAACCTGAATAAAACACACACACACACACACACACACACACACACACACACAAAATAAATAAATATATCCAACACCTATCACCCACATGAAAAACTAATTGCCTCCTTAAACTTAAAATCTGGTTGTACCACCTTTAGCAGCAATAACTGCAGCCAAACTAGAGCTGCAACAACTAATCGATAATAATCGATTATGAAAATCGTTGTCAACGAACCTCATTATCGGTTAGTTGGTCCACGCGCGGCATGGTGGAGATTTACTCTTTACGCTACTTCTATTCAGAAAACACGCCTTTAGTAAATACTAAAGTTATGTCCCAAATAATGTGCTATACACTTACACTGTGCACAGAGTACTCTACCATCTAATGCGAAGGCAATTGACGTCACACACACGTAATGCTACAACGCGAGCTTTAGCCTCAGAGTCATTGACACTGACTTTCTTCAGTTTACTGTTTCTGTTAGTGTTATCTTTTATCCCCAATACAACCTCAGTCCTCATCAGACGGAGGCAAAATCGTCACATGACTGAGGAAGAAAGTGTGAGACCTCGAAGTCCTCTAAGGCATGGCAGCATTTTATATTAAACACCGCAGAGAAGATTTAGAAACTTTATAAGGCAGAGGTTCTGCAGAACGGAAGTTGCTTAAAAGGTTTAGTTTAATTTAAGTTTATTGTCATTGGAGGGTTTTCAAGCGTCCACTGCTTGTTTAAGGTCCTGTCACAGCATCTCGATTGGTTCAAGTCCGGACCTTGACTAGACCATTCCAAAACTTTAATTGTGAGTTTTCTGAACAATTCAGGAGTGGAATTACTCCTATGCTTTGGATCATCGTCTCGCTGCATAATCCAGTTGTGCTTGAGTTTCAACTTACAGTGCTGTGAAAAGGTATTTGACCCATCCTGATTTCTTATGTCACATACTAAACTGTTTCAGAATTTAAAATAAAATCTAAGGTAAATCAAAGGCAACCTGAATAAACGCAAAATATAGTAAATGATAACTTAATTATTGAAGCAAAAAAGTTATTTAATAAAAACTGGGCCTGTGTGAACATTTATTTGCCCCCATAGTTACTAATTCCCCAGATCTGTGAAACTGCACTTATAATAGGGTTCAGCTGTACTAGACGTAACCAGACATGATTAATGCAAACACTGTTTAATCAAATCAACACTTAAATAGAACTTTTTCAACAGCATGAAGTTGGTTAAAGGGTCTTAGCCAGTAACACACTATGCCAGAACTTAAAAAATATATATATAAAATTCCAGGAATGAGGAAGAAGGTGATTGATAGCTTCTTTATATAACCTTCCCAGACTGCTGTATTTCAAAGGCTCTGGAACTCCACAGAACCACAGTGAGAGCCATTATCTCCAAATGGAAAAACTCAACACAGTAGTGAACCTTCCCAGAAATGGCCAATCTTCCAAAATTCCTCCAAGAGTACAGCAGCTACTCATCCAGGAAGTCACAAAAGATCCAAGGCTCTTGACTTCAAGGTTTATGACTTCACGATCAGAAAGATTCTGGGTAACAATGGCATCCATTGAAGAGTGGTGAGGTAAAAACTACTGCTAAACCTGAGGAACATTAAAGCTTGCCTGAATGTTGCCAAAGCACACCTTGATGCTACTCAAACATTTTGGGTGAATGTTCTGGGGATTGTTGAGTCGAAATTGGAACTGTGTGGAAGATAGGAGTCGTGTTACATCTGGCGTTAACCAAACACAGAACTAGAAAAAAATGAACATCATGCCTCGGTCAAGCATGGTGGTGGCAGTGTGATGGTGCGGGGATGCTTTGCTGCTTCAAGGCCTGGGAAACTTGCAGTAATCGAGTGAAACATGAATCCTGCTCTCTACCAGAAAATCCTAAAAGAGAATGTCCGGTCTTCAGTCCATAAACTGAAACTCAAGTGCAACTGGATTATGCAGCCAGACAGTGATCCAAAGCATAGGAGTAAATCCAAATCCTAGTCGCAAGTTAAAGACTGATCTCAAGCTATCGGAAGGTACAACCAGATTTTAAAGTTTAAGAGGGCATGTTTTTCAAGTTCAAATGTTGATAATTAGTGTAAAAGGCTGAGAGTATTTTCTGTTAATGTGATGAAGCAGTGATTATCAAAATAGCTAACTGGAGCGTGCTATTTAGCCCAATAACTAGCATCAGGCAATATGAAATAACAAGCAGTGCTGACAAGACTTATCACACATATTACATCAAAACAGCCCATCAAAGCTATTTAATTCAAATTTATTTGGATTACAGAATTCCCATTAATGTTAACTAGCTAGCTAGATATTTCCAGAAACTACCTTAACATTGGTTAACATTGGAATTAACCCTTTGTATTGCTTTTTTGTTTTGGTTTTTAATCGTTGCTATGGCATACTGTTGTGTAAATGCCAGAAAAGGACTAGAGACTACAATTCCCATCAGCCACTGCACCTGATCACGTCAAACGACTATCTGCATCTGATTCAGCTTTGTGCCATGTTTGCTTCCTAGCCTTTGTGTTCTATAGGTCATGTTTTGTTTTGTATTAAACCTTATCTGCACTTGCATCCACCTTCGTCTCCATTACCTGACACATAACCTGTATACCTCAGTTTGACCAAGTACAAAATAAAAGCAGCTTTGGTGTAGTTTGCTATTTTCCTAGGTGCTTGTAGGAAAGCTAGATACTTCATCAAAAGAGTACTTTGGCTATAGCTTAGCGACTATAAATCATGATTAGCTTGAAGCTTGACAAGTTATTTTTAACTGCAAAGTAGCTTCTCAACACTGCACCTGAAATAAAGCTATTAAGCCTGAAGTAATCTTGTAAACACTTTTTATCTAGATGAAAGCAAGAACAAAAATCACATACACAATTCTACGAGACAGCTGTGATTTAGTGCAGCTACAATGAAAAGATTCACATTCTCTGTTTTCTTTCGTGAGGGGGGAAAAAAAAAATAACATCTCTCCTTAATAAGAATTTCAAAAGCAGACTCAACAAATAGATAGGCTGCTGAAAATGTTTAGGCTGCTAGGGCTTTTAGTTCACATCCATTAAACAGTTCCTCTACAACAGAAAATTGCACAAATAATAAATAATCAAGCTGTGAGGCTCCTTCATATTCTGTCAACAACGAGCAGAAACTCAGGATGATAAAATTACTTGCTGATTCCTTCCATGATGACTGCCTTAATTATTCTATTAAAATTAGAAAAAACATGCTTAAAAAAAAAGTGTAATTGTTTACATGTTGCATAAAATGCGTTTAAAATTAAATATTTTATATTTACCATAAACATAAAATATGAAAACACTGATTTGCATTAAAGAAGATATAATGGAGTGGTGGAATTTAGAAATGTCCACAATAATCAAATCAGGGTGTGTGTTATAAGCACAAACACACTAGATCATGATTACACAACAATGCAAGCAAAAGCTGTTGTTCTGGTTTCACGTAACAGAGTAAATGAAAACAACTTTATTAAAAATGATTTGTTCGAGCACATATTTGTCAGCTCTTCTGTTTGTAATTGCATAGCGTCAATTCCCAGGCGCCTGGAAATTGAATCAGTCCTTCTGTTTGGGAAAGAGGAGTACCGCAAAAACAAGCCAATGAAGGTCCTCTGGTAAATAGAAACACTATGGAGACATGACAAGACGAGGCCCTTAAGGTACTTTATGTACTATCTATCTTCATATTCTGGACTGAATCCAGATGTTGTTCCATAAATCACCACAGCTGGGACTTGACTAAAATACATAAATGATTGACTGCCTGCCACTTTTGGTATGAAGGTGGAAACACTGAAGTATATTTGTAGATACAGTGATTCTTGGTCAATTTCCTTTGCATCAGTATTGTTGCAAACAAAGAGCACGACGTACAATTTACATTCTTATGGTCATGTGTATTGACTTACACTTATACGTGTATGGTTAGCACGTTCACCTCACACCTCCAGGGTCTGGGGTTTGATTCCCGCCGGGGCCATGTGTGTGCGGAGTTTGCATGTTCTCCCCGTGCTGCGGGGGTTTATAGTGTATGATTGGGTGTGTGAGTGTGTATGCAGGTTCCCCGCGACTTTGAAGAAGGAATAAGCGTTAGAAGATGGATGGATAGATGGATGGTTTTTATGCCCCAAATGTTTAGCAAAAAACAACTGAAACTAGTGAAATTAATTTAATTACCAGATTTTAAGCAAACAGATTTTTTTCTGAATGAACAATCCTGTTTTTTTTATTGTATTGAATTGATGCAAGCTCCCCCCCATCCCCCCCCCAAACAGTTCACTGCAGCAAAAGTAAACCAGCAAACGGAAAAGTCTTAGGAGTGCATTTGTTAAATTCTTGCTTATTTTCTGACCAATGATTTCCTGTTAAGACCATGAAAAGTTTCATATGTTGCCATTATGGGCTTGACCCATTAGTTTTGCAAGTTCAGCTATAATCACACACATATGACATTATGCTATTACGTGCAACTTTAAAGGTGATGGAGATGCAGTGTGATCCATTCATTTAAACGACTTCAGAAGAGGAATAGTCAAAAAGCTTTTAAATGAAAAAAAGCTTTTTTTTTAGACTAAAAAATTTTGCATTTAAATGGTGTTGAAATAATTATAGAAATTTTTCTTCAGTAACTTTTCAGATGGTCATTTTAACATGGGTACTTTTTACTCTTCGTTGAATACTGTAAATAAAATAACTATTGAATGAATGACGTGTGACACAAGTCAAATGTGGCCCGTGTCTTTGCCTAAAAAAGGAAATTGCTGTAGTATAAAAAAAAATAAAACACTCAAGTAGAATCATGAGGCTGGAAGAACATAATCACAAAACCACTGTTTTATGTTCCTATAGCCCTGTTGTGTTCTTCATTATGTATTACATCACTACCTGCTTCTGTATAATAATAATAATAATAATAATAATAATAATAATACCTAGAAAATCCTACAAAGAAAGGTCTGACAAAAAGTGGTCGTTGATGATGCGTGCAAATTGTAAGTCACTTCAGATAACAGCGTGTACCAAGTGAGTAACAGTGTCTAATCCTGATATGATTCACCGTACATAAAGCCTACTCTCATCATGACTTCTTTACATGTCCTTGGCACAGCTCCAGCAGGAATCTTTTCATCTCCTAATAGTGACATTATATGTGTCAGCGCAGATCTAAACTTAGCTCCAATGTGTAAAGTATCAGAGCGTTCACCTTCTGCCTCCACATTTACCCACCCTTCTGTCATCACCTTAACCGAATCACAAACCATGTCTCTTTCCTTTCAGCTCTATCAGACCAAGACTTGCAGGAAATGTTATGAAGGGTTTAAAATCTCACGTTCAGAAAAAGTCCAAAAATGAATGAATGAACAAACAATTGTGCTGGCATTCTGGATTTAGATTTTATATTTATTATAAATGTAACTTGAATGCAAAAAATGATTTTGTATTCAGTCCTTTGGGAAAAGAAGTTGCAGCTGGTCAGGACAGATTTAGCAGGCCTCATTGCTCTTGTAAAGGAAGAACAGCATCGTTCATTCTCCCTGTGCATGCTCACATTGCAATAATTACATACTCTTTCTTCTCAGGGCAGAATAAACTCACAATATTTTAAACAGTATTTTATTAAAAATCCTGTTCACTTGTATCTAACCTCATGAGATTGCTTGAATTTATTTATGTCACTGCCTTCTCCAGATTTGTGTTGCTGAAATCAATTTTGACCTAAATAAGGAACTTTGAAGACAGCTGCCCTCAGGCTAAACAGTCTATCTTAGGAACACAAATATTATCTACCGCTGAAGGAATGACAAAGTGTCTGTGTTATAAATATCCTATTCTGTAGAATCAATCACAATATTATTGTGATATTTATATTACAATATCTCATCAGAGACTGTTGGTACAATACCAAATCTCACAAGAAATGAACATGCAGAGAATCTTCCAAAAAAGAACAGGATAGAGTCTTCAATCATTGGATACTTGGAACCCTATAAGGGAGTGTTGTCTTTTCAGAGAAGGTTCCAAGTAGAAATGTTTAAAAAGCTCTGAACCCTTAACTACCCAGAAAACTTTGCCTTTGTCTTATCTTTATCTTGTTTTTATTGGTTGCCATGCTAAACCTTGCATCTTGGCCCAAATCTGCGGTAATTTTGTAAATTGCAAGCTCCTGAATATTGCAGAGTTTCCTTGCTTTTGCATTCATTTCTGCAATCGCAAAATCCTGGAGGGACTGACTGGGCTCTTGAGCAAGGCCCTCAACTGCTCAGCTGTATAAAATAAGAAATGTAATTGGGTTTGGATAAGAGTGTCTGCTAAAAACTTGTGTGCTTTGTTCTGTCCAAGTAATCAGAAATTCAAAGTTATTTAATTGAACACAGCATTATTTCTGCCCCCAAGCTTGTGCTGATTGGCTGAGTAAGCCCAAGATTAAGCAATAGAAAGAGACTATAAAATGTTTTTTTTTTTTTTAAGGACAGTTGAACATGAACAATGCGACAGCAATGAAACAAAATCAAATTTCCATAAAAAACACAAAGGAACTGTTGGGATCAGTGAAAATGTAAATGATCATGCGGTTCCACACAGGATCGATAACAAATAAGGACTGAGATTGGAATTTCTCGATGTGTGGCACGTTTAGGTAAAGTCACCTTTTGACTCTTACAAATCCTCATTGATGCATCAAATCTCTACACCTGTCTCTAGAGGATTCCTGTATCTCCGTCTCTGTGATCAAACTTCTCCTGAGGGACCGGCCATGACTCACATCCCATCTAAACCCAGCAAATCAGCAAGTCTCGCTGACTGCCATCAGAGTAATGTGATAGCAGTAAAGCACGCAATCATGGACACTGAGGTCCATGAGCTGCCTGAAGAGACAACAGGGGGAAAAAAAAAAAACATATGGATGTAAATGTAGTGAGAGATTTATAATAATATTTATTATGATAATAACAACAACAACAGCAGAATATCTCAAATCACAATTGTACCCATGTAAGCATATGGTGGGTATTTTTCAACAGTTCATTGACAACTACAGCCCTTTTTTTGTCCAATTAGTCAAGCAGGACACTATCTAATCAGTAAATGAGTATTAATGCATTAAGAACTGCTGAGGTAATGAGGTCATTATAAGGGTAATAACTATATACATGTCAGTCTATGCTGGAAAGCATGACACCATGATTGTGGAGAAATAAATGTGATGAGTTAGCTAGCTAACTAGGCAAGTCAAAGCTCCAACGTGCTGCCCAGTCCCATGTTATGATTGCCTGGAAGCTAGAAATCTGTAACTGACATTCAAAACTAACTCAAAAGTATGACAAGTATATGCATCGATGCCATAGACTTCATCCTCTCCTGATAATGTCTCTGGTGAGGACACATCATGTTCAACAAAAAGGCTAATATTTCAGCTATGGGCTGTGGTGTCCGCGTGTCGCATATAAAAACATTATTGGAGTCTGGATGCTGCCTTCATTTTTTGCTCAATGAAGCATTTAAATGAGAGGTAAATGTGTGTCGTGCTAGAGTTATATAACCGTTTTTGTGCTGCACTCTTGTTATTTGCTCAGTTTAGTCATTGTTCCCCATTGCATTCCTGTTTCTGGAAATGCTGTCGAGTATCAGTTCAAATCTGTTCCAATTCATATGCCCAGGTCATCAACATACCATCCTAGGTCAACCTCACATACACCCTCACCTATCAATTTTTTTTTTATATTATCCCCCCCCCCCATTATTTAAAAGTATGTAACAAAGCTTGATGGGGAAACTGCACATTGAAACTCACTGTACTTTCAAAATTTACATATCTACATTTATTCATTTAGCAGACACGTTTATCCAAAGCAACTTACAAATGAGGAAACACAAGCAAAGTGATCGATCGAGTGGAGACAAATACTAGTGCTATCATACAAGTGCGCAGAGTAGAGGTGTGTAAGAGCCAGAATTTGTTTGAACACAGGTTCTGCTGTCCAGATTGAGGTTAGAACTTCATTCCACCACTGAGGGACAGTCAGTTTGAAGGTTTTGGAAAACGGCCTCGTGCCTCTCTGTGTAGGTACTACCAGGTGTAGGCTGTTGACAGATCGCAGGTTGTGTGAGGGAACATACACCTCATGGAGAGTGTTGAGGTAGGGAGGTGCTCTTCCAGACAAGGTCATGTACGTGAGCATCAAGGCCTTGAATTTGATGCAGGTGGCCAAAGGAAGCCAGTGGAGGGAGATGGAGAGGGGTGCATTCTTTTGGGCTGGTTGAAAACAATTTGCAGAGTTTTTTTTGGCAGAAAACTACTTGAATTAGTGAAATTGCAATTGTACAAAATTGTTCTGCAGTCTTTTATAGTGATGTTCGTGGGTAAATGAGACCTTTTAGCTGTACTCATGTTTGACGCACATGAATTGAAGGGGGCTTTGGCTGAATGCTCATTGTAATGACGTCATATGAATCGCCTTGAACCAAATCAGTGGAAAATCTGCAGTAATTTTGAAAAATTGCAAGCTCCTGTGAATAGTCATTGATTTCGGCGAACGCAAAATCCTGGAGTGACTGACATTTACAGTAATTAATAGTTTCCTACAAACAGCCAGACCAGATTCACATGTATAAAAAGAGTAGGTTTTTTGTTTTTGTTTTTAAACAAGGTTTTTTTTGGTTGTTTTTTTTTTTTTTACAACATGGATAATATATTTCAAGGTGTAAAAAAACACATTGATTTTTTTTAACTACTCTTTAAGGGTGTGTAAACGAACATATCAAATTAAACATTTTTCGTTTTGCTTTGAGAGCTTTTGTGCAAGTCAAAAAGGAAGTGATTTGTCCTCCCGTGCACATGAGAACGATCATCATCTTTACTATGCATATAAAGTGCAGAGCATGTTAGATTAGTTCCGAGATCTTTGTTCTAGAATCCCTAATTATCTATCCAAGATTGGAATTAGAGTTATATTTAAGAAAAGAACAATTTATAATCAAGAATAATCAAGAAACCAAATGGAATTTTAGTCCAGAACAAGTGAAGAAAAAAAAAATATATTGTGAAATGCTGTGTGTATCCATTTGACCGGTTTACAAAATGAAGGCATACTAATGAGGGACCCCGGTAGTCAAGCAGCAGTCTGCATAAATATTTTTGGCTGGCCGAGCTCCGAGCTCCGAACGCAAATAAAAGCCTCAAGACCTCTGCACTTCAATATATCTATTTGCATTCACCACGATCTAACAATAGGAGAAAATCCATTAGCGAACTCACACATAGGGAAGTCAGAGTGTGTCTGGTAAAACAGTTCTGCAGGGAAACTCAGCATCCCGAATGCAGTTCAAGTGTTGGGTAATTAAAAACTTGACTGAGGTGTTTTACATTAACCGCCTCAGAGAATTACAGCACAAGATAAAACAGAGGGTTCTCAGTGGATATGTAAAATCTGCTATTGTGCAGACTCGGTGCCATTAATCATCTGCCTTCTAGCAAATGTTCCACTGGACTTCACACCTGAGGAACAGTAGATCTTGCACGGTTTATCAAATTTCCAATACAGCTGGGGGGTTTTATTACGACTGAGCCATTACATAAACACAAGTCTTCCACAAGTCCCACTGATACTACATTTGCAAAGTAAATGTACTGTATAGAAAGTAAAGGTAAAACACATGGTGACTATAAATATCCCGAGTCCTTCACAACAAGCCACACGTTTCAGTTACAAATCTTAAAACATTCATAAAAATCTGCAGTACACAGAAAACAGCATTTTGCTCATCCCATCCCACAATAACTACACTTCAACTTGAAATATGATCCTTAACTTCAAAATCCATCATCATCAAAACTATTATTTCTTGCATTAATGTACAAGTCCATTTACCATCTCATGTTTGAAACCTCGTTTTCCATGGGTTATATATTCTATTTTTTTTTTTTTTAGTGCCTCACAGCACATTCACACACATGAAATTTTTGGAACGTTCCACAAGTCACATGTTTGAACAGGAAGTTGCATCATCTGAATATTCTGAAGATAATGGAAAGAAGAAAAATGCATTCTTAAATTCGTGTTTTTTTTTTTGTTATTTTAAGTATTTTAAGGACAACCATGTTACTCAAATTATACAGTGTTAAAAAGAAATTAAGAAAGTCCATTATACCGTGTTAAATGTTCTCATGTCATTAACATGGATGCTAGTTATTTCCAAGCAAAAAAAAAAAAAAACCCTCGAGCCTCAACAGCCAAAATGTACAAGGAATCTTGTTTAAAAAAAAAAAAAAATAAAATAAAAAAAATAAAAAACATTGTACATTTTTATTAGATTGTTGCCTGGAACAGGTTAACACATTTAACAATTCGAACACAGGTTCGAATTTTTAAATGCATGCTTTCTTAGGTTCAAGGTTGGAAAATAATTTTAAAAATTCATTGTTAAAGAGTTACAAGGGCTAAATGGCACCCCAGTCATGGAAACACCCCTCACAGCTTTAAACAAAAGGCATGAAAAAGCCAACAAAAAAGAAAAAGCAAACACCATTTGTCGCAATTGATTCAAACAGGTAGACTGGACCAGTACATTCCAACTTCAAATCACTGACCTTTACAACCACCAAAACTAATAAACCATTTCGGTGGCCTACCTGAAACACATCCCTGAACAGCAGCTTATTACTTACAGTTCAATAGATCAGTGCAATATATTAATTAAAAATGCATGAGAAGGCAGCAACCTACCATTTGTACAGCATACAAACAAATCCTATGTTAAGCAATAACACTAATGGGGCAGGCTATTGAGTCAGAAATTTATTCGAGTGTATTTTATTGCTCTTGTTGTTTGCTTGCTCTTGATCTTGTTTTAATAATCAGATATATGTTTCACAAAGTACGGTATACAAATACACCCAGTGGAAAAGAGGCTACTATATTCATTGCGAAATCCTGTACGGATTGATATACCTGGATAAGAGTGGAGATACCGATAATTCTCTTAATATTTAAGCATTTTTCCATAATTGGATATCAGTTTTGTAATATCGGATCCACCGATAAATGGCGCCATCTTGTTGGCGTCTTTAGAAAAGCGTGCAGGACTGCAATTGCAACCCAGTATCTAAGGAGAGAGGAGTCAACAGTGGTATACACGTGTCAAGTATACTTGTTTTGCTTTAATTAATAAACTTTATTTACCATAACAGCCATTAATGCACAAATGAGATGTGTTAAATGATTGAATTTACTTCAAGCAGCTTGGCACTAAGAAATCGAGACAATCTCACAGAGTCACGTGATCTGTGTACCTCCTCAACAATTTTTTATTTATTTATTTATTTATTTATTTATTTATTTTTAAAGAGTTTATTTTTTATTTTCTACACTCTTTCAGACCCCTCTAGTTATTTGTGTATAAATGAGAGCTTTATTTTGGATGCAAGGAGGAAGTGAAATTGACAAAATTATTATTAATAAAACAGTTAGTCAGTTCCATGGTGTTGCCATCAAAGTGTAAAAAAAAAAAAAAAAAAACTAAGTAAAACAAATAAATTCCAGTTCTGCATATCGGTTATCAGGCACATAAACATGCAAATAATTGATATTAGTTATATTTTATTAAAAAAAATAATAATAAATTAAAAAAAAAATCTATATCTGTTTATCTCCAGTTAAGAGGAACTATCTAGTAGTGTAACCCACTGAGAACCCGTACCTTCATGCCCAATGCACGTCTCTTTACAACTGCTGAGAATTTCTCATGTTTATTCACTCTGATCTACTCCCCATTATTGAGGACAACCGATTTCTACTATCCTGTCAGAGATTTCCTCCTAGATGAACATCTTGGATCCTATAGTGTACCCTTAATCCTATAGTGAAGGAAATTCTGTACGAGATGGCTGTCTAGAAGAGTTTTACTTGCCTACTCTTCTGAAATAATAAAAAGTGGTGACAGGCATTCCCCAGTTCTAATCAATGAGTAGGTGTGAATGGCCAAAAAATAGGTAAAAATGACTGGGTTTCTGTTACTCTTCCTGTTGGTCAGCATGCAACACATCTGTGTATTAGCACATCCTTATGTAAGGAATAAAACACAATAGGATATGCTGTTATAGGAAAATAATCAATATCAACAACAGGAGTTACGATGTGAAGCCAAGTTACTGTTACCTACTGCTAGTTCTAATGACAGCATATACAACAGAAATTTGTCAACACTAACTTTTTTTTTTTTATTATTATTTGTTAAAAGGGCAACATTTTTGTACATTGTATCCCGTTTATAGTTCATTTTAATGTTATGGAATGTCCACAAAACAAGGTAGTTGCTGTTATCACTTACATTATAGCAGCTATAAAGTCACATCGTTGTTCCCTCACCAGACTCATTAGCTGCGTTTACATGGACAACAATAATCCACTCTTAAACCGATTAAGACCATACTTTGCTTAAGAAACTACCATGTAAACAGCAATTTTTACTTACCTTAATCTAATTAAGGTCATACTCGAATTAAGCTCTAATCGAATTAAGACAGGTGGAGTATTCTGTTTTAGTCGCATTATGGACGAGTATTAATAACATGTAACCACCTTAATCATATTATTAACGTCGTGTGAGATTTTTCCACCGCATTTTGCGACAGCACACGATCACACACGGCAGTCTTACGCGAACAAGAGAGTTCGGCTGCGTCCCAAACCGTGGGGGAAAAATACATGCATCTCGGCTACTATATAGACGGTAAATATGCTATTTGAGACACAGCCCGCGGCTTTAAGCAGCCGTCTATTAGCACGTATAGCATGACAAATAGTTAACTTCACTTAAAGCGTTCGTAAAAAAAATTTAATAAAGACACCCAAAACTGTATACGGTACCACAATGAAGATCCCCATACCACCAGCGAATGTTGATATGTGAAATTCTGGAAGGACGTCGGACGGCGTGGTGCGGTGACGTAATGACACGGGCTGTTAATCTAATTATGTTCTATAACATGTAAAAACGGGAACATGACAGGAGTATTCTAAAAGCGACTCATTTAAACACCTTAATCACATTATCTTAATCAGAGCAAGTTCAATAATTAGATTACTGCTGTCCGTGTAAATGTACGTATTGTTCTTTCTTTTGAAGTTACTAAGACAAAAACAAAAAATGCAGCTTGTCATGGTACTTAAAAAAAAAAAAAAAGCAAGCCTGTATGAACGGCTTTCCCATATCAGAAATCTTAAAGTTATATCTTCATTTCTGTCCAACAATACACTAACCCTGGAGAAGCCTTACAAAAGTGTTTTTTTTTTAATTAAATCCTCACATAAAACTTGACCATATCAGTGATTACATACATTCTAATTCATTTACATGGACTACCTACCATACAAATTATAGTGCACGTTGTTATATCAGAAGCCATAGTGTATTAGAACAAGTACATTAATATATACCTCGGACTTGCCTACCAGCCAGAACTACTATAGAGTTTAATCAAACACCTTCTGACCAATCAGAATGGAGAACAGCACTCCTCAAAATTTCAATAGTTTGCAATAGTTTGGCACGGTCTTTCACAATGTTTGTTGGTAAATGAGACCTTTCAGCTGTTCAACGCACCTTACTCATGTGCAACGCACATGAATCGAAGACATTTGGCTAAATGCCCAAATCTGTAGAAAATCGATGCAATTTTCCAAAATTTGCCAAGCTCCTCTGAATATTGTGAGGTTTGTTTGAGTTTGCACTCATCTGATGAGCCATTTTTAACCAAAAGTTATACTCCTGAAAAATACATTGTTTGCCATGTCTGCTGATAAAGTCTGCTGATGATGTCACCAACTCTACTGTAGTAACCGTTTTGAATTATTGCTAGAATTTTTTAATCTATGTGGCGAAAACAGATGAGTGGAGTGATACATCTGTGAAACGTCTCGGTGCCGTTATACTAAATATACTCTTGGAATTCCACCCATCCTATAAAATGGGTAAACTGGAATTACCTACTGTATAGTAAGAAGCATTTAGCTGCACCAAAAGATGAATAAATAAATACAATTCCATCAGCTAGGAACATGAACATACAAAAAAAAAAAAAAAAAAACCTCAGTCTTAAAGCAATCAACACCAGACTGAAGTATGACATATGGTTGACCACAACCACAGGTTCACATTTCATCCTTAAGTGATCCTCTCCACATGGTTCAAAAGCTTGGTGGCTGCCTTTCTCGAACACAGTTAAGAAACTTGATCATTAGCAGATTAGCACAGAGCAGGTGTGTTTGACATGAAAAAAAATAAACTGTGCTGAACTCTTACTACACACAGCTGGACCTCCCTGAAGGGTCATATCTGAAAACCAGCAACCATCAAGAGTTTAGTTACAACCCAAACTGAACACATCACATTTAATATGTGGCTACTCAATATGCTTGTGAATTTGGGTTAAAAAGTACATTTTGAAAAATGGCTGATCGTTAGGTTGGTCATTACTGCACTAAGCCATTACAAAAGCCAATGTTTCTAACCTGCATTCCTGTGAACCTACTAGTGTTTCATGTTTTCACTACTCTTAATCCAGATCATCAGTCTACCTGATTTGTTGAAGCAAGTGTGTTAGATTCAGGCTGGAGCTCAATTCTTGAGCTAGATTGGGTTACATTGGACGTGTTCCGAGTAGGAAAACAGTGAAACCGTATAGGCCAGTGAATCTCCACGGGTCTGCTCCAGAAAGCAGGATTTGTGAGCTAGCCTGATAATGTAACCGGAGATTAGCCAAAATCCTGAGATTTGTCTTCCAGATTCAAGGAATAAACCAAGTCAAGATCAGTTACCTTGAAAGTCTATGCTCTGAAATGAACCGGTAAAAAGATTCCAAGCATATGTTTTATTAGCATTGGAAATTTACACCAAAAAAAAAAAATAATAATAATAATAAAAATAATAATAAATAACCTTTAACACATAGCTTCCATGTTAATGTTCTGCAATCCTTCACATTTTTGCTTAAATCAATGTGGTAGCTTTTATTTTATACAGGTATGATATACACTTTTTTTTTTTAAATAATGTTTATCCCCCCATAGCGTTGACAAGATTTCGCTGGTTTATGTTTAGTCTACATTTCAAGTCCATTTACAGAAACAAGAAAATCTACTACGGTTTTTTTTTGTTTTTACAGGATTTAATTTTTTTTAATTACTTTATTATAGACTCAATTAATGGATCTTGTATAGTAGCACTACTTGTATTGTTCTCTGCTTGATAGATTGCTTTGCTTATTTGTAAGTCGCTTTGGATAAAAGCGTCTGCCAAGTGAATAAATGTAATGTACTTTGTTATAACAAAACCTACAGAACTTTACTACGTCTACCTGAACGTGTACATTAATCTGGATAGATCTGAAAAATGCATTTTTCATTTTAAAATGCTGTCCGTCTACACTGGCATTTTCAAACGTTTTCCAAATATTGCTCGTCCACACTGAAACATCTGAAAACGCTTATATCCCTATACTGCACATGCATAGAAACTTGGTCTGCGTCACTTCCGTCAAGCGTTTATTTAAAAATGCAATCTGAAGGTTGTATAAAGCGACATTAATCTTTAACAGCACTATCAAACTGGATAGCAGACAAAACAACTGCAGTACAATATCGTCCACTATCTCGTTTGCTTCTAGTTCAAAGGGTCTCATTACCACGTCACATGACTTGAAAAGTACGTCACTGTTTTTGAATAAGATGCAAAAATGGCGTTTTAAAATGGATCCACTTTTGAGAGCATTTTTCGAAAAGCTCCATTTTTACTGGAGAAAAACGCCTCTCGGTGTGGGTGGAATTCCAAAATGTAAAGTGCATATGGTTCAGGGCTACTGATTAGAAATTGGCTAGTTCAAGCCCTGGATTGCAAGCCGCCACCGCTGAGGCCCTTCAGCAAGGCCCTTATCCCTCTCTAAGAAGGCACAAGGGTGCCAAATTACTCCAACCCTTCCAAACAAGCTGGGCTACATGAATAGTTTCACTGTACATGTATATGTGAAATAAAGGCACCCTAAAAACAGGAAGACAAAACTTTAAATAAGCATTAATTTGCCAGCAATTTGTTGAAAAAAAGGCTATATGCTGTATACGATTTCTTACATAGTCTTTGTAAGAAGTCTACTGGTCTCCTGCCAGGAATAAAAGTTGATCTTTCATCACTGGTAAATTACTTTAAAAGTCCACAGTGAAAATGCACAACCCTGACCAATATGGGGTTGTGTTACCTAACTAATCTGGTTTTTAATTAATTAATTAATCCAGAAACACTCAATTCGGCTAAGTCAACTAGGAATTCCAGATAGAGTTTAGGATTTTCAAAGCCCTCGTGCTGGAACAGACACCAGAAGTGAAACTGAGAACACTTGCCTTAAAAGGTCAGGTAGTCACGTAGTTCTGAGAGTACCTTTATAGCCAACAATGGACATTCTGGTAAGGTTGTCCACTGTTTAATCATCAGGGATTGACACGGCTGCCAGAACCACCAGTCTGAGAATAGTGCTGCAGGTTTCGTGAATGGTTATGATCTGATAAGTATAAGAATTGGGGCCCAATACTGGTCTGAAATGCTGGACTGGTATCAGCTTAGATTGGCATCTTTCAATCCAATACAGTGTTTTGTTTTATGCCATGAAAATTTGACCAGATCATGCACAGAGGACATAAACTGTCTTAAAGCACACCAGCATCATACTCATGATGTTTTCCCAAACTTGTGCCAAGTAACTGTGCCAAGTCTCTACAAGCTTCTGTAGCAAAAAGGATGGCAGTATGAGATACAAGCAAATCCCTAGGACTCATATTGGTGTAATACTGAAAAGGGAAAACGTGGGATTGGTGCATTAGTTAGCCCTAGTGCAGTGTCCTCTGAACGATGAAGGAAACATTCACAAGACAGACTACGCCCTCCCACCAATTATTAGCCTCATCACAACCATTCTCACACAATTCTGACAGTTGATATTTCCCCAACATTACTAAGCACTCATGATTATCATACAGTATCCACCACTACTTCATCAAGTGCAATCCAAACATGAAAGTGGGCATTGACGGTACTCCACAGAGTGTAGCAGGTAGGGATCATGTATGATAAAGCCATCTTTAAAAGGCTTAAACATGAAACAAGTTATTTCAACATTTGACAAGAGGACATTTGAAACAGCAAATGTTTTTAAATGAGGATTTATTTATTGATTTTAAAGCCAGCATGATGGTGCAGCAGAGCATTATCGCCTCATCGCCTCACAGTTCCAGTGTCCCTGGTTCGAGCCCGAGCACGGGTTACTATCTGAGTGGAGTTTCACATGTGCATCTTGCATCCGTGCGGGTTTCTCCTTCCACCTCACAAAACATGCGCGTGTGTGTGTGTGTGTGTATGATGCCCTGTGTTGGACCTCCTGTCCCATTCGCCCTGACTCACACCCAAATGTTCTCCCGATGGGTTCCCGCTGGAATCCACTGCAACCCTGACTAATGCAGTGACTAAACATGAATGAATGATGAATTTTTCCAGAAATGATCTACAATCTTCACATTTCCATCCAGCAACACACTGCTTGGTTTAACATCTCACTTTGTGGGGAAAACGGTTCTTTAGATTGATCAATGGTTCTGGCGCTGTAAATATTTTACTTATAACCTTTCTGTATAAAGGATACCCTATATTATCAGATTCCTGACAAGACCTTTAAGGGCTTTCCTCACTGAGACACACCAAGGAACTCCTAAGGATGTTATATTTAACCTTCTATGTATGGTCTAATATTTGGAGAAACATGCTGGTTAAAAAAACTGATTAAATAAGTGGGAATTATACAAGGTTTCATGTGATATATGGAACTCTTGCATGCTACTGAGACAGGTGTGTGTGTGTGTGTGTGTGTGTGTGTGTGTGTGTGTGTGTGTGTGTCTTCCCAAGTCATACAGGGGAAGCTCCCTGGGAAAACATGTTTGTCTCGAACATACAATCTACAGTTATCCCCTTACAACAAATGACTTTAAGATCCTGCATTATCCTCCTTCCCGAATCTAATTGCACGCATGATGCAATTGCAATTACAATCTCGTGCACAACAAGTCTCCCGATTGCATTAACACGGAAATAAGATGTAACAAGCAAAGCACGCGACGCACAATGGCAGGTTGCAAGAACCACAACAGCGAATCATTTCGTCCCTCCGAGCTCGCGCCTTATATCCTCTTTCAACTTACCGCGCTATTGCTGTCTCCTTACACTCCAAGCAGGATGCACAATCCATCAAAGAAAAATGAAGAACTACTCCATGATGGTTCGGGTGCCACAGTGTTGCCTCCGAGTCTGAGCTCGGTGATTAGACGCCGTAGTGAACGCTAGAGGAGCTGATATTCACCCACAAGCACGAGGAGAGAGGGTGGTGTGTGTGTGTGTGTGTGTGTGGCGGGGGCGCGGGCGCGCGCACACATATATATACACACACATATGAACTCTGCTCACTCAGGCATACAAGCAGAACATCCCTGCGATGCATTCAGAGATGAAAAGGCATTGAAAGTGACCCGTCGTTTCCCAGTGCATAGTCGGTAACACCGCAAGTGAATTTTTATGCTATTATTGTTACTTTTGATTGGCGCGCTGGCACCGTGCACGCGATCACGACGTGTGCATTAAAGGCTTGGTTTAAAAGACTCCACGGTTTGGTTGCTGTCGTTTTGAGACCAGTTCGTGACTGCAAATGAAAGTCACGCGTCCGTTTAGCATATAAATGCGGATTCATCAGGATTAATGTTGCTCACCAGACTAATACTGCACTAATATTGCTCGATTCGCGAAAGAGTCGGTTCTTCGTGAACGACTTTCTGAATCAGTTCAATTCCAGTGCGAGGAGCTGTAGTGCCTCATTCCATCCATGCTATGACCCAACCACTATATTATAGTGGGGTAAGGTTGGTTTAAGTTGGTTGATACATGGTTTATTTTTTAAATAGAAATGAGTTTCCTCTTGGTTCTCTGGTTTCCTCCCACCTCTCAAAAACATGCAGGTTTGCAGACTTTACACTGTGTCTCCTTCACCCATTCACACACCAATGGTAGCAGAGCTGCCATGCAAGGCACTAACTTGCCAGCGGGAGCAACTTGGGGTTCAGTGTCTTGCCCAAGGTCACTTCGGCATGTGGAGTCATGTGGGCCAGGAATCGAACCGTTAACCCTACGATAAGTGGACAACCCGCTCTACCACCTGAGCCGCTGTGCCCGCAGATGCGTGAACACTTACTTTGGTAAGTGAAATAGACTGATGTCATTAGCATTATTATAAGTTTCATGAAAGGGACTTGATAGTTTTATAACTTTGTCAAAGTACTCAAATATGTGATGTGTAGAAACTTCATACTGTAGGTTAATGAGATCAGTCTGGTTAATTGATTTAAACAGGTAAGGTGTCTGTGTGTAAGCTACTGATTTAGTTCAGTTTAATTAAAGAGACATTATGGTGGCCTGTAAGTGTAAAACACATTAACAACCAAGAAATTATCAGCAAATCAGAAAAAAAACAAACCAAAGCCATAAATGCTTTTGTGTTTAGAAATTTGTTGATGTGTTCTTAGTTTTGCTGTTGAGTTTTTGCTGTTGCAGCATTTGGCAGACTCCTTATTCAGACCAGTTTACCAGAACAGACTTCCTTATTCAGACCAACTTATCAGACCAGACTCACTTATCCAGACCAACTTGGATCAATTACCAGACCAGACTCCCTTATCCAGACCAGACTCCCTTATCCAGACCAGACTCCCTTATCCAGACCAGACTCCCTTATCCAGACCAGACTCCCTTATCCAGACCAACTTACCAGACCAGACTCCCTTATCCAGACCAACTTACTAGACCAGACTCCCTCAACCAGACCAACTTACCAGACCAGACTCCCTTATCCAGACCAACTTACCAGACCAACTTATCAGACCAGATTCCCTTATCCAGACCAACTTACTAGACCAACTTACTAGACCAGACTCCCTTATCCAGACCAACTTACCAGACCACACTCCCTTATCCAGACCAACTTACCAGACCAGACTACTTTATCCAGACCAACTTATCAGACCAGATTCCCTTATCCAGACCAACTTACTAGACCAACTTACTAGACCAGACTCCCTTATCCAGACCAACTTACCAGACCACACTCCCTTATCCAGACCAACTTACCAGACCAGACTACTTTATCCAGACCAATTTACCAGACCAAACTCCCTTTTCCAGACCAACTTACTAGACCAGAATCCCTTATCCAGACCAACTTACCAGACCAACTTACCAGACCAGACTCCCTTATCCAGACCAACTTACTAGACAAGACTCCCTTATCCAGACCAACTTACTAGACCAGAATCCCTTATACAGACCAACTTACTAGACCAGACTCCCTTATCCAGACTAACTTACCAGACCAGACTACTTTATCTAGACCAGACTCCCTTATCCAGACCAACTTACTAGACCAGAATCCCTTATCCAGACCAACTTACTAGACCAGACTCCCTTATCCAGACTAACTTACCAGACCAGACTCCCTTATCCAGACCAACTTACCAGACCAGACTCCCTTATCCAGACCAACTTACTAGACCAGACTCCCTCAACCAGACCAACTTACCAGACCAGACTCCCTTATCCAGACCAACTTACCAGACCAGACTCCCTTATCCAGACCAACTTACCAGACCAGACTCCCTTATCCAGACCAACTTACCAGACCAGACTCCCTTATCCAGACCAACTTACTAGACCAGACTCCCTTATCCAGACCAACTTACCAGACCAGACTCCCTTATCCAGACCAACTTACTAGACCAGAATCCCTTATCCAGACCAACTTACCAGACCAGACTCCCTTATCCAGACCAACTTACCAGACCAGACTCCCTTATCCAGACCAACTTACTAGACCAGACTCCCTCAACCAGACCAACTTACCAGACCAGACTCCCTTATCCAGACCAACTTACCAGACCAGACTCCCTTATCCAGACCAACTTACCAGACCAGACTCCCTTATCCAGACCAACTTACTAGACCAGACTCCCTTATCCAGACCAACTTACCAGACCAGACTACTTTATCCAGACCAGACTCCCAGGTCCCATTTACCAACAAACATTACTGTGAAAGGTCATGCAAAACAATTTCATGCAATTGCAATTTTGCCAATTCAGGTAGCTTTCTGGGGAAAAAAAAAACTCTGCAAGTTGCATGGCAGATTTTTTAAAAAGCTGCAGCAAAATCAAGCATTTTTGGCCGCAACAAAAAACTCAGTGACATGCTGTACTGACTGCCCGTAGTGGTAGCTTTATGATGGTGGAAATTGAGCTTGCAATCAGATGTCCAATGTCTTAACCACAGGGTTTTGCTTTAGTTGTTGTATTTCTGAGTGATTCAAACGAATCAAACTCGTGAAAGAGTCGACTCAGGAAAGTGAGTCGGCTTGCCCATGGCTGCAGCAGGCGCGAGGACAAAGAGCGGAGGAATGCAGATTAGCGCGTGTTGCTGTTGTTTGAGCTGGCCACGCCCCCAAGGGCTTCCCCTCCTTTGTGCTTAATCATTACTCTAGTGCTGGTGACTCCTTGTATCCTAAGGCTATGCTGAATACTGCATAAATGCTTATTAAATAGTATAAACTCATACATCACAATGCCCATATCACACTGCAGAATAATTTATTTGGGTATTATTGCAATATTTTTGCCTGTTTATTGGATCAGTATCACAGAAGTCAGCTGAGCCCTCTAATCAGTCATTATATATGGTGTGTGCTGTGAATGTACTGATCCACTGATTGCACTGATACTTCTCCAGTGTTAGAATACCATATTAGATTCTCAAATCTGATTGGTCAGGCGGTGTTTATTAATTTTCTGACATTAGTGCTCGCTCCAAGGCAAATCACAGGGTTAATGTGTTCATTCTGATGCACTGTTATTTCTATAGTAACAATTATGCACATAGAGACTTTTACCAAACCAACTACAACTTGTGTGGTAAAGCCTACTTTAACAACCTGCCAATGGCTATTTAGAGATAAATCCCCGAATGTTTGCAGCTCTCGTACATTGATTTGAGTTATTCGTATGAATGTATTATAACCCTGTAAAGTACTGGTTCCAGAACCGGAGAGAGTCAAGTACGTATGTAAAGTGTAAAGAGAAATGTTAAGCTTTTGATGGTCAAACATTTAAGGATATTTGTTTAGATGGAATTAAAAAATACTTTTGGTCAGATCTTTTTGTATAATGTGCAAAAATGTGTAAGCAAATAAGTAAATTTAGCACGCAGTTACCCTGGAAGTGTACTGTTTACTGCAAACATTAATAGAACCGTTGATGATTGTTGATGGCATGCGGAATACAAAAGAAATGTCAATAATTTTACTCACTATGTTCAATGTTACAGAGGAAAATAATTTAAAACAAACAAACATAGGTTTATTTAATGCCAGCCATGCTTTTTTTTTTTTTTTAACATTACTATTGATGTGTTCAAGATTTCTATGTTTTAATGATCCAGTCACATTATCTGTGTGCTTTTAGCACAGAATGAATATAAATTGTGCCATTTAAAGCTAACTAAATTCAGTGAACCTATAACATTAATCACTTTGTCAATGTCAGGGCCAGCAAGGCCAAATGGGTAATAGAATGATGGAATAGTCTTAACTTAATTTATGGTTTACGTTAACTTTTTGAGTGGTGTCCATATTTCATGCTAAATGTCAATAATATATGAATTCGGACAGGTTTGCTATATTAAAGAAGTCATATTAGAAAGCTCTTTTGGATGCTTATATACAGTAAGAACACTCATATCCTTAAATAAAAGCAATGTGATTAATAAACATAGTTATTTTCCAGCCTCTAAAGTTGTAAACATTCTCTGGAGTATTGAGCTTCAATTATGTAGTAAGCAAATAATCCATGTATATGATGATGTATAATATATTACAATATCAGACTAATTAAATGGTAAATTATGCTACAGCAGCTTGTATTACATTACTTGAGTGTGCTTTTGACTGTAATCACACATTTTGGGCAGTATTACATTGCAGTACATTTACTTGAGTCCATTTGCAGTTAAAAGATCCTTAGGGTACAATGCTGAAAGCCAAACTAAATGAACCCATGACTGAAATCTAATAACCTACAGGTCTGGCATCAACTGAGCAAAGGGTTCTCAAACTTTTTTTTTTTTTTTTAGCCTCAGAGCTCTTTACTTACAGATTTATTTAATGAACATTATCCAAACAAAACGTGTATAAAAAAAAAAGAGCTCCGTATTCCTGAATGCAAAGTGTTCTTATTACAGAAAACTCAACTAATGAGCAATGAATCTTTGCTAGATAGCCACCCATAATTAAATCGATATCAGCAAATGCTGAAATTAGCTACTTTTATGTCATATTTATCCATGTCTACATCTTGTAAGGGGAGCTGGTTTTGTCTTCCTGGTCATAGCATTGTTTACGTTGTCACTTGCAGTAGGCTAGTGGAACTGTGGTGGATTTTAATAGGAAAAAATACTCCATCAGTATGCATCTGCATCAATTTGAACACATGCTTACAATTAACTGACAGCATTTCAGATAGTGTTTATTTTAACCTTTCTGTACTGCACAGCATAGCACAGTATATACTTGGTATTTCATACACTTGACCCATTTCCTGCAAACATAAGAGTAAAAGAATACATTACACTTCCCATTCATGTAGTCAATATGTTGTTATTGATTCATTTGTTTCATCACAACCGCTTATGTGACCGCATACTTTGTGATTTACTTTAAAATCTCAGTAGGTACTACTAACAGAACCCCCACCACATGACATGAATATGATGTATAATGATCAAAAATGCTAATGCCTTCAATAAGCATTCATATTTCAGTACACATTCAAACTTCTTTTATGAAATATGTGTTGTTCTTCTTTGCTTAGTACAGTTCATCTATCGACAAATATTACTAGCAATCCCAGAAATAGAAAACCAGCAAAAGTAGAAATAGAATGGTGTCATGGCATCGCCCACTGACTTTTCAAGAAACAAGACATTGATATGGTAATCGTACCGTTTCTAAAAGTGTAATATAGATATTAGCTAACAATATCTACTGTATCTTCCAAACACAATCCACATTGCTAACTTGTCCAGGTTTGTCTACAGCTTGATGATAAGAATGAATTAGAAGAATATCCACTTACTATATAGTGTTCTGCCTGTGTGGCACATCGAGTCCAGTGCAAAGGTCTGAGACCACATTGAAAATCTGGGAGTTAAAATTGGAAATAAACAGAAGGTTTTAGAATTCTGAAATATCTCAAACAAGTAAAGTAAGTGTTTTAATATCTTGAATATTGAATTTTCAAGATTCTGCACTTTTCTTTGTCCCTGTTAAAATGTAAGCAGCTCTGTGATATTGACCATGTTACCTGCTTTGTAGAAAGGTCAGATTTTCCTAATCTCTTCTATTGAAGCGTGTGTTCAGACGACACTCCAATAGATTAGCACTAAAAAGGGATTATAAGATTTTGCACAAACTTGTGGAGTCCATGACAGCTCGAGTGCACACTGTCATTGGGACACACCGAATACTAAGAAACTCTGAAGTTCATGTAAATATTTTAAATGATAATCTTTTCACTGAAGTAGTAGTCAATAACAGAATTTATTATGAAAATTGTTGCATTGAGTTATAAAGGAACAAAAAATAGATGCATTTTGACTATTGCTCTCAGACCCCACCATAGACTGTCTATATTGTCTCTACTTTCTTTGAGAATCTTGTAAATTGTGGTAGTCGGAAGCTGCACAGAAACGGAACAATAGCGCAAGAGTAAATTACTTTCCCACGATGGGGTCCAGTGCAACCCATTTCATTTTTCGCTCCATCTAAAAAATATTGTTTGTATTATACGCATAGTGTATTCTCTCTTATGTTGCTTTCAAATGGCTCTTGCACTTCCACAATAAACCCAGCACTCAGTAATAATCAGTCTATACTCAGTGTAGTTAGTGTTGATTTAGCTATCGAGTGGGTATGGTGTGGATCTCAGCGGTCCCGGTGCTAAGTGGTTACTATGGTGATACACGCTGGCATGGACTGAGGGATCTCTGGCCTCGGCTCTAAATCAATGTGAAGACAGGTTTGGCTGAGCCAATATTTTGCAAACGAGACTCTGGAGACGCCGGTCATCCATGACAATGAGGATTCTTTTTCACACACATTTTCTCCCTCATACCAGAGCTACATTTCACATGCTGTCCTGATGCTTGTAAAGAATTTTCAGCTTTGCATAGGTCCATCCTTTTATAATGCCTTAAAGTTCCAGCTAATAGAACAAAACATTTGCAGTATATTCGATTTTATTTTTTCAGTACTATCATGTTGCTGAACCTGTCCCTAGACTAATACGTAACATATTATAGTTGCTGAGGATGTGTTACAGTATTATTATATATTATTTAACAAACTTAATAATTCTTTATTAGTAGTATGTACACCAATGCTTATAAGTTATTTTATTGGTTGGTTGAACCCTAGAATGTCAGACTTAAATTCAACGTGAATCAATTTTTTATAAAATGTTAATAATGATGATGCCAATGATTAGATAACAAATGAAAAGCATAATACGATAACAAAGATCATGGCAACAGAAATGTCTCCATGTGGGAAAGAAAACATGCCTTGGAAATAAATGAACTTTCCCATGATCCACTAACAAACAAACCCCTCTGTGACTAATATTGGGTCTGCTGCATCTGCAGGGCTCAGATCATGTGAAAAGAAGAGAAAACCAAATGTCATTAGAGGAAGAGTGAAAAAGAAGAGAACAAGACAGTAGAACACATATTTCTGTCAGTGATTATTTTTGTCATTTTGTTACAAAATTGCAATCATAAAAACCAATTAAAACATGAATCTAGAGGGTGATTCCATCGTCTGGGTGCCACTTAGCCCTTGAAATTCAACCTGATCGTTTTTCAGCATTAAAATCTATGAAAACATCTATTACAACACGCATACCATGCGTCACAACACAAACCGTGTTTCACACATGTTTACAAGGTTTCTTTTCTGAAAATGACTACCGCTCTTAACCGAATAAAAGAGGTTGAAATGAACATGGTTGAGTTTTTTCAGCCTATAACTAGCAAATATGCAAAAATGTGGTTATCTAGCATCCATTTTAATGTCATGTGGATATTAAGGACATTCTAAGGATTTACTTGTAAATTATATTATAATGAACCCTTTCTAGCAGTACTCTGCTGTTCCATTCCACCGGCGGAATGGAAATTGACTTATCGGACATTTTCAGTCAGTATAATCAAATCAATAATTTTATTGCTGCGAGTCTGTTACAAGATTAGTCAGGACACTGTTGGGTTTCTGTGTGTAGAGTATCAGGACTCTGTGTTTAGCTATGGTGAGCAGGGCGATGGGAAATCGGAGGGGTGTGATCACCCTGCTGGGCATATAATTCACACCTCTCCACAAGAACACTGCTACAGACATAAAATGGACAGCTCTAAGTGTCTACTTTCACATAATGAGGCATTAACCATTACACAGTGTGATATCACAAATAAATTCAATGCTGGCACACCTAAAACGGGCAGAAATGACATTTTCTGGCTTCTGGTTAAAAAAAAAAAAAAAAAAAGAGTTCATAATTTCCTTTCAAGCTATAGTTGGTCAATAACCCACTGAAAATCTCGTTTTCTTCTTCCCATAATCTAAAGGAAATCCGGACAATGCAACTTCCTGTTGAGCATGTAACTTGATGATTATTACAAATATTTCATAGGGGTGAATTGTTCAGGTAACAGGGTTGAGTGAATTTTCACACCAAAATCAAGTCTTTTCTCCTAAAAAAAAAACAAATGAAACAGAAGCAAGATAAAAGGATTTGATTTCTTGTTTTGTGAGAGGCTTTGTTTCTTCATGATAAATGTTGGCAATAAAACAAATGAACTCTACTCAATTCTGCAATGTAACTCTAATGGTTTTTCAACATCAGACATCACGTGATGACTTGAAACAAGATTACTCCAGTGCCTACTCTGAGGTAACTGATATACAGCATAAGCTTTTTCTTTCACTGCTGATCATTAAGTCCGACTTAAGGACGAACAAACAGACAAACAAAAAAACTTGGGACTAGATGTATGTTTGATATTTTATTTATGATTGAATTTTAATATACATTAAGCTGATTTGAATGTGCATAATATGTGTTTGGATGAACATTTCCTGTTTCCTGTTTGAGTTACTCCAGCTCCACCTCCATCTCAGTCATTATTATACTTGTTCCTTATAATTAGTTTTCTTAAGTCTCATTAGTCAGTGTATTTATATTCATTTGTTGTCCCATACTATGATCTATTGAAAATGTTTCCTGAAAAATCAGTATACACAACATATACTTTTAAATTAATTATCTCAAGGGAATTTTGTTCAATGCGTATGCTAATTTATATATTGACAGTGTAATGTGCTAGACTGCTTTCATTGCTGTCTGATGTTAGCTAGCGAATTCTGTCAGGAATGTAAATTTTTTGTGTTTACTTTGATGCACTTCATTAGCAGCTAAAGTTAGGAGACAGAGATAAAAGTAGCTGTGTCTGCTTTATCTATTATCTGAAATAAGCTCCACCCCTTTTCCTAGTGGCACATGAGTGGGAATCCATGAACTTTCATAGATTACCCAGTTTCATTTGTCCTTGTTTCTTAGTTTCTAGTCCTTAGTCCTAGTTTTTAGTCACTATTCCTAGATGACATGAACGTAGTACTTTATTGTAACAAATTTTTACAACCTTTAGTTAAGTGGGGCACAGTTCAGTTCATCTCCAGTATTTATTGCATTGCTCTTCTTTATATTCCCATGTACTCCATTTTTGGCTACCATTTTGGCACAAGTACACCTCTCTAAGAGGTGAAAATATCAGCTTGTGGTGAATGCTGGCAGATGCTATAAATAACCTGGACTGAGAGGAGGTAGCCATGGTAACACCACAACCGGCTAGGGGCTCTTCACAAAACACTGCTGAATCGGGGAATGGAAATTGTGAAGCTTTGTTTCTCAAACACACACACACACACACACACACACACACATGCTGCTTCGATACTGCATGTCCTGCTGTTGTAGCTTGTGGTGTATCACATGGGTGTATCATGCAGATGGAAGCATTATTTCAGATACAGAGGACCAGCAGCAATCGTGAACAAGTTTTTAAAAGACAGTTAAGGCTTAACAAGTGTGGATAATGTATCATATAAATGCTTTATATGAAAGTTACTTTAACTTACATTATTTGTTTGGTGCCTGTTCAATTGAATTGTTCCATTAACTAGTGCTTATTTCATTTCATTTATGACTGAAAACATGTCAACATAAATTAGCATTAAATCAGCATGTTGATGAATTTGATGTATATAAACCTCAATGTGCAGCGTTATTTTATTACTAGTCTCAGCCTCAGAGACTCCGCCCACAGCTCACTGAGCATCTGATATCTTTTGTTTTTTGGATGTTTTTCTGGCTGCGTGCTTCAGAATCATATTGACTGCTTTCTTCTAATTGGTTTTCCAAATACGATGAACATTTAGGAGCAAGAATGGACGACATCCCATCTTCAAAGCTTTTCGGGAGTTTTGTTTGAAGTAGTTAGTGTCTGGTCATCTGTCACGTCGTTATTATTGTCTTACTGTGAACGTAGGCACGTCTGTACCAGGTTTACTGACAAAACATATCATGCTACCATATGAGCATTACCATAGCCAACATTGTATTATGTAAATGAGCAGAATATAATTGTATATATAATATAAAATATAAGTGTATTTTCGAACAATTCCAGCACCTCACCAAATTGTCACAACTGCCCAGTATTTTCCACACCAAGATACTATTGACTAGTTTTTACCTGTAGACTGATGTCTCATTGTATATTGCATATATTTTCCAAAATAAACTTTAACTAAATATTTACTATGTCATCTTCCTGAAGATTCAATGTGCTTTATTTGCGTGACCATTACAGCAGTTACAGTTACTGTTCAGCACACCTTTCCTCACCATCCAGTGTTTTGATCTACTTTAGCGAATGTGCCTTGGTTTCTGAATTACCACACGGCTTAAAAAGAAATCTTATACAAGGCTTTAATGGGCTTTCATTCTTAGAGGTTTCCATTTGGCCTCGAGGGATTAAGTGTGTATCACACTATTTGTGTGTTAAAGCTGCCTTATCCCTCTTCTCTTGAGATTACTCTGCGGGTCATTCACTTCAGGTTTTATCCCTAATTCTATATGCCTGAATAAAATCACATGCATATTTAACACTGCTCCTTATTTCATTAGATAATTATATATGACAAACAATGCAATCTGTTGATGTAGTAATTACATGAGAAATCTGTTGTTTATTTTATTGCTTATAAAGTAAATTAAGGCTGCTTGATCTGGAATGGTTCAGGGACAGTAGTGTAATACACCTTTAGGAAGAATAAAGTAGTTTGTCTTTTAATTGTATTCTGAACATTTATGTCTCTTTAAATAATATTTTGGCAGCATGATGCAGTTCTCTTGGTTCTCCAGTTTCTTTCCCAAAAACACACCAGTAGGTGCATTGGCTACTCCAAATTTTCCCCTTGCTTCCACATTTATGAGCTTAAGAGCAATTTATGAATAATGTCATCACAATCAGTTCTGTCTGTGTTATTAACTGTTCAGTGATGAAGGCTTGAGTGCAAAACTGTTAGTAGCAATTGCAGTCTATCCGAGGAAGAACATCAAAAGCCACCTTTTATGGGTTCTATGTGGTACCATCTACAGTAATCTCATGGTGATCTTTAGGCTGTCCTTGTGGGGCCAGCTGCAGCGAGTGATTTTCAGGTGATGAAAACTCCAACTAGAAGCAGGGAATCAGTATGTATCAGGATCACTGGTATTTCAGGAGTAGCATGTGTAGCTTGGTGTATTTACACAAGCAGAGAGAGCGAGAGAGCGAGAGAGAGAGAGAGAGAGAGAGAAACAAACACAGATTATATGATGTCCTTGGATTAGGATATGGGATAGTCCCTCACAATTGACTTAATACAAAATTGAAATTCTTATACTACTTCACCATTTCCAAAATTCTTAATGTTTCTGATTTTCTCATAACTACAAACACAGATGCTACACGAGCCACTTTCAGTGAGTGTGAAACTGCTACTACATCTTTTTCTTTTCTTTTCTTTCTTTTTTTTCTTTTTTTTACACACCATTTCTGAACCGTTCAACTGTACCACATAATTATTTCAACCCCAGATTGACTCATTATATTGTAATGAAAGGGGGGGTTGTTAGTTGCTGTCTCCCAGGACTCATTTCATACAAAACTGTAGTGCCAAGATACATGTTTGCATTATGTACCGTGCTTTCTCCTCTCCTCCTTTATTCTGCTCTTATAGATGACTCACAGTGATTAAAGTGTGTGTGATGAGGCATGTGCTGTTGTGTGGATCATGCAAACAAGATCTCGTCTGAATCATCAGAATAAAATATTCGATTTTAGCACCCTCGGATTTTGACTTATCTATGTATCACTTGTTATGTTTCATTCCATGTTTAAAACATGTTGCGTGGAAGTGCTGAGGGAAAACCAAAAGGGCTAGCGATTGTTCTATATGTTATATTGGAGACATAATTTCCCAAATATTACAATTTAACTCCGCCAGGTCTGAAGGCATGTGTAGATTAGTGTTGTCATATGCAATGTCTTTTGACCTTAGAGAAATCCCTAGGAAACGCCCACATATAAACCTGTGCGGTTGCCATTGTTCCAGGTTACTCTAGATATAATTATGCACACTGAATTTTCCCCTTTGCACAAATAATTAAATCTCCGTCCGTTGGCACTTCATATCGTCTATGTGGTCTTTTGCCTTCCTCCATTGTTGTTGAAAGTAAAAAAAATCCCAGGAATCCAGTTTATGTCCTTGTTTATGTGCCTCCATCTGCCAAGTGAAAGGACGACCTTTGGAGGAAGAGAGAAAGAGAGGTGCACTAAAAAAAAGACAGAGGACAAAAGAGACTGAGAAAGAAATGCATTTCCGGGACGCTTTTCTTTCAACCTAATGATCGCACAGGCAGAGTGTACTCACATCCCAGCCTGTCAATTTATCTGATTAAAATCACAATTCAAATAGGAAGGAGCAGTACTATTAATCTTCATTATAGCAGGAATGCAGTGGAAAAAAAAAAAGAGAGAGAGACAAGGCTTTGACAGAAGACTGATCAAATAGCACCATGTGACTCATCAACGCAAATGAACTCTACTCAAAGCTCTACAAGGCGCCACATGAAGGCAAGTGAGAATGTGCAGCAGCTCAAAAGAGACGCCAGGTTCATTTAGAAGACCAAACTGCCATTGAGCAAATAGAGTTTGCCAGGATGGATGTTTCAGGGTGCAATCAGTCGCTCTGCTTGGCAGTGGCAGTGACAGTGTGTTCAGTGGTACACTGTAGTTACAGCTATTTAATGAAGTCAAATGATGCTGATTTTCGTAAATGGCAGCAATTATATGATTTATTTGTACTGTGTAAATCAGGCTTTTATAGTTCTTAGGAAGAAACTGTGAATTAACAGTGTTAAGGATGTTCTGAACACCATCAAGAGAGGATGTTACATTTGGAGCGCTTTCTTATTGCTAGATGAAACAGACTACAATACAGCCACGTTGGTTTACAAGTGAACTGAATCATATCAAATTAGTAATGAAATTATACATATTGAATTGTTACTTATTTAACTGTAACTTTTTGGTATCGTATAGTAAACTACATATCAAGATGTGTAGCATATCTGAAAGAGGAGGATTCACACCTGTAATCCATTCATTTTCAATACCTCTTATCCTACAAAGGGTCACCTGGAACCTATTCCATGGAACTCAGGCACAAGGCTGGACTACCAACCCATCGCAGGGCATGCGTTCATACATTACGCACAATTTTGAAATGCAGAAACTCCGCTCACACAGGGCAGAAGCGGGATTCGAGCCCCAAACCCAATATGTGCGAGGCAAACGTGCTAACCACTAAGCCACCATGCACCGCTAACACACAATACAAAAATTATATGAATTATTTTTTTTTTAAATATACATATTATTAACCGTATAATAATATCTGTGTGAAGAAATTGTTGGTTAGAAGCAAACCTATTGCAGTACTTGTCTAGTGGCAAAGTCATAAACTTTAATGACTGCTTTAGCATGGCTGGGGTGGCAGTGACTCCTGAGCGTAACCCAGCAACACTGAGGTGGGTTAGGGACTGGAACAATATGTTAGACTCGCTCCATTCTATTTAGGTTCATAATGCACAGGTACTAAATCGGCTGTGTTCGGACCTTCCCGTATTTTCTGCCCTAACACAGGTTTTATAATGCATAGCACATTTCATACACTCCCTTTTAATGCTACACTTCATTAATTATGTAATTAATTTGTGTATTCATCCAGATCCGAATCCAAAGCCGATCTCGGGAATACTCGGGGGATTACACAATGGATGGGACTCCATTCCATCACAAGGCACTGTGCACACAAATTCACACACACACACACACACACACACACACACAATTTAGAGTGGCACTGACCAGCATGTTTTTTTTTTCATGATGGGAGGAAACCAGAGAGCCTGGAGGACATGATGAACATGTTTAAACTCTGCACACAGTTGCTCCATCGTGACACCCTGATACAGCTAATAACCTTAAAAGATGAGAAATTAAACATGAAACATGAAAAGTTTAAAACATCATTCTGGAAAGGGCAATAAGTCTGCAGGATTTCTTTTAGGATACTTTTGTAACAATGTCAGCAGTAATCCACTCATAAACCCAACAGACCTAAGGCAAGAGCAAACATCAGCTTCCTTCCATCCATCTATCTATTTTCAGTGCTTATCCTACGCAGGGTCACGGGGAGTCTGGATCATATATCAGGAAACTCGGGGTACAAGGCAGGGGACACCCTGGACGGGGTGCCAACCCATTGCAGGGCACAATCACTCACCCATTCACACAATATAGACAATTTGGAAATGCCAATTAGCCCACAATGCATGTCTCTGGACTGAGGGAGGAAACTAAACCCCCGAATCACAGGGAGAACATGCAAGCTCCACGCACATTGGGTGGAGGCGGGATTCAAACCCACAACCCCGGTGGGGCAAGGCAAATGTGCTAACCAACAAAAATGTATTTTAAAAAGAGCTTTTTTTCATGCTCTGCTCTTGGCTATATAAACAAGCTCAGCTCACTCATCTGGGAGAGTGAGAAAGAATGACAGATCACATTAATATATGAAGAAAACAGGGATAATGTATGCCGAGGTTAGTCTAACCTATAGCGCACCCCAAAACAGCACTCTCTTGCTGCAGACCCCCGATAAACCATGTCCCCTCCTGCTACAAGTGCATTAATTACTTTATAGTTCTAGTCTGATTTTAGGGAATTGAAAATACTTATGGATTATCACATGTATGCAGAACTGTTTGTTGTAGCCTGTGGCAGCACACATCTGCTGAGCTCACTACAAGGTGAAGAACGAAAGAGTTGAATGTGCCTGTAAAAGTTAAATATAATGGAATTTGTGCCTTCAAAGCAAATAAATAATGTAATTTTAAATGCTTTATTGTGGTGAGATCTGATGCTCTTTGTCTTTTTTTTTTCTTTCTTTCTTTTTTTTTTAAAGATTGCCTTGTTGCTGTTTTATTTCTGGAACGTACTCTGTGTTCGTGTCTAACCTTCGTGGCATTCCTGTCTTGCCGAAATCAAGGGCAAAGCAGACTTTATCTGGCCTCATAACGGCCGCAACAAAAACGCTAAACAATGAATGCACCATGCTGGGGGGCTTAAACTGAATACATCAGCACAAACAAAGTGTGCTCATGCAGCGGAAAGAAAACACCTCTGAGCAACAGAGCAGAGTGGAAATGGACTCTTCCAGAGCAAAGAAAAATAAGATTCCGGTTTTCTAGGTTCATTATCACGGTCTACAACCAACAACATCCGAAAACAACTATTTAAAACAACTTGATGTGCCTGTTGAATGAACAAGGCATTTTTCATCCTTCTCCTGATGTCTTATACGATTATACATTTCATACGCATATATAACAGTCTAATAGCTCATCAATCAAGAGTGAAATGTTTAGAAAATTGCAGTCACATGCTCTTGCAACTTGAGGCATGCATTTATTTCAGAGTACATATTCAGTTCACTTCCCCTCCCAGACTCTATTTTCCCCCATGTGCTATTTGTAACCAATGCAATACTGAATTTTTCCTTGCATTCGAAAGTGCTGATTTTCAGCGTCATTCTGTACCTCATTTATGATACATAGCCCTGTTTCCCAACACAATGCCTCCGTGCAGGACATTATGCTTCTGTCCATCTAAACCCTAAATGTCACACATTAATAGTGTTCCAAGTCAACATTATACAGCTAATGGCCACAGAACGGCACTGGGCACCTTATTTATAATTCATGGCTTTGGTTTTTGTATGAGACTGTTGGTCATTTCACAAGGATTGAAATATGTTCCAGTGCTGATGCACTGGCAATTTCGCAAAGAGGTCTTGTGAATTAAATTCTGTTTAAGCTGTCTAATGCAGCCAGAGTCAGAGTCAAGGCTCGTTCATATGTCTTACACTAGAAGCAACAAAGCAACATTAGCTTTGCGAAAATGAACAACTGTGTATATTTGAACAGTTAATTGACTCATTTGTGCAGCAATCGTGTACAATTAACTGACTCTTAAACGAATTTTTAACAGATTGTGGTTTTCTGTGTGTATTCCAAATTTTCACAAACACAGAACACCAGATACAAGTGCACGAAGGAACAAAGTAGTACAAAGGGTTAAAAATGCATTAATAAGTAGAATGACAAGCATCCAGAAATAAACAACACCACGCAAATATTTGGAACTCAAATCAGAGATATACACATAGCATAATTAACTCTAAATGAGACATTTTTGGGACAGATAATATAAGAAACCAGTGAAAACAAAAATAATAAAATAACAAATGTACATGCTTAAACACAAGCAATGCATGCTGGGAAGTATGATGTGCTGTGAAAAGGGTCATTCTGGGTATTGGTGTGTAATTAAAAGTTACAGTTTACAGGGACAATGCATTTCATTTTTACCCCTCTTCTTCAGATTGTCTGTCTCTCAGTGTGTTGAGTACATTCTGAGATGCTTTTCTGCTCACCATGGTTGTAAAGAGCAGTTATTAAGAAATTTCCCTCCTCTATGAATAAACTCTTCTCTTCTTTTATGTGAGTTAATAATCTGGTTATTTTTTGTTTGTTGCACCATTCTGTGTACACTCTAGAGACAATTACTGTGTGTGTGTGTGTGTGTGTGTGTGTGTGAATCCCAGGGCATTATCTGTTCCTTAGATTATCCAGAAGAAAAAAAAAACTCACAGTCAAATTCACTGAAATCACATTTTTCTTTATTCTTATGATTGAGTGTTAACTGACGCTCATGACCTGTATCTGCATGATTTGTGCTTTGGCCGCATGGGGCAGTGGTGGGTTGGTGGTTAAGGCTCTGGGTCACTGATCGGAAGGTTGTGGGTTCAAGCCCCAGTGCCACTGTTGGGTCCTTCAGCAAGGCCCTTTCTGCTCTCTGCAGGCTGACCCTGTGCTCTGACCCCTACTTCCTAACATGCTAGGGTATGCGAAGAAAAGAATTTCACTGTGCATATGTATATGTGATCAATAAAGTATCGTTATGATTGGCTGAGTGGATAATTGCATGAATTAGCATGGTGTTCCTATTAAATTGGCCGGTGAGTGTATAGTTAAATACATCTCTGCAATCTCTTGGTTCCGTCTTGGTTCCAAGTCAGAGCAAAATGCCACTTTCGAACCTTTGTCACAGAGCGTTCACGAAAGAAAGAAAAAAACAGGTCTCGGTCCAGTGTAGCTGATCAAAATCTATAAGGACTATAAGAAAGCAGCCAGTCTGTGATTTATTGGTTGTGCCATTTGACCTTTTCAGGCTAGCAGTGTGATTAGATGCGGACAGTACTGTACATTGTAAAAGCTCAGCCATATCACACATGAGGTAGTCACTGTGTTGTGTTGGCTTTCTGACCTTGGGGACAGTGGGAAGAGTATGCCTTAGATTAAGCGATAAAGAACAGTATCAACGGATAACCCCACTGACAAGGGGTCAATAAAGATCTAAATGACACATTATCCAAATGAGGAAATGTTGCCTGCAGTCTAACCTTAACCCAAAGAAACATTGTATTCCGTCTTTTCATTCAAATGAAATGAATTCCTCAAAAACTCAATCTTTCAATATTATGACTTTTATTAAACCGATATGAAGCACTGTTCATGCTGGTTGCTTGCTATTGCTCAGGGTGAGTTTTTTACTCCTGGGGATAGATGCTCTATCTCTTTCAATGTCTGCCTGTCTAATAACTTACAGTATGTCAGATATTTCAAGACGTTTCAGTCCTTAAGCATATACAGTACTATGCAAAGAAATGCCAAATATGCCTTCACAAATAACAAAATTAAATGTTTCTACATTAAAAAAAATAATAATAATAAAATACTATGAAGAGCAGTAACCCGTATTAAACTGAACCAAGTGAATATTTGGTGTTTCAACAAAATAATAAACGTCAGTAGTCTCAGGCACAGTTTGTGCAGTTTTGTAAGGAAATTAACTGGTGAGCATTTTGGAGAATCGGCCACAGTTCTTCTGGAGAATTTGACTGTTGCATTTGTTTATTTTTTTTCGCCTGTGAACCCAGCATCCGTTAAGTACTTTGTCCGAAAAGTTAGATAATATGTCGCTTTCTTTACTGACATACAAACATTTCTTTTGGTGGCATTGTAATTTTTTTGTTGTTGTTGAAAAGGTGATGTTTAGAAATATAAAATGATTTTGTGCTGACTCATTATGGCAGAAGTAATAAAAAATAAACATCTATAACAAAATGTGTACTCCAAAAAAACATGTGCACAGTAGTGAAGCTGATGTTATACTCTTGTCCATCAAAGCCTCTATTAACATGAGAACCTGTTCCCACTGCAGCTGTTCTTAGTTAAAAGGAGTAGAACCCGATGTGGTCTTCTGCTTTTGTTGGTTTGACATGTGTGTTTTGAGATGCTTTGCTGCTCACCACAATTGTAAACAGTGGTTATTGGATGTACTATAGCCTTCCTGTCCACTCGAGCACTGACTGGCCATTCTCCTTTGACCTCTCTCATCAGAAAGGTATTTTGGGCATAGAAATGTAGCTCAGTGGATGCTTTTTTTGCTGTTGTTATTCCACACCATTCTATGTAAACTCACGAGATGAAAATCATGAAAGCATGAAAATCTTAGGAGATCAGCAGTTTCTGAAATACTCAATATTTCTTCTTCCTCTTCTTCTCCTTCTTCTTCTTCTTCTTCTTCTTCTTAAGAATAATATCGAAGATAAATAGAAATTTAACAAAGCACTGAGGCTGCTTCAGCCGTACAGCCTCTGACTGCTTTCTGACATCTCCATCCCTTGATAAAGCAAATGAATGCAATTTGAGTTACAACACCACAAACCTTTCATCAGCCTTTTATTGCCTGTTTCTCATCCATTTACCTCCTACAATCATTTTTTACTTCGTTAGGGATGCTGCTTTATTTCACTTTCACTGTGCTTTTTAGTGAGACATCACAAAGGGAGTGATTACAAAACGGAGTTTCCCTTTTAGTGCAAAGATGTCACAGTCATTGAAGGCTCATACTTGTTAAAAGCAAGATGGCTGAAATGATCCGAATAATATTTCCAGTGTTTCATCCTTTCCATTTAGTGCATTGGATTTGATTCGTGACAGAAGATATGCAGATAATTACAAAATTACATCTTCATTTGATGCCTTTTTCGTATTGTCGGTTGGTACCCAGACTTTCCGCATGGATGCTACAGCAAAATGTCTCCCATCCCCCGTTTCCTTTATTCCCATTACCCTGTAGCTTACCTACACATGGCCTTGTGTGTCCCCATCTGGAGAAAGCAGTAAGGTAATTCACTTCTTATCTCCTCTCAGTCAAATGGATATCGGGGGACAGTGAAAGTCCTAAAGGTCAGCTGGCTGCCTCGCTGCATGCTTATTCATCGAGAACAGAGGTATTCGGCTAAAATTGTGAAGGCCCGCCTATAAAAATTCCTTTAAAATATCTTGATAAGCAATTAAAATGATTGAAGGGTGACAACAATTACAGTGCACTCCACTAATATTGGCATCCTTGGTAAAAATTGGAAAAATTGTCCACAGCCTTCTTTGCTCTCATGGATATAAAAAACACAGGTTTATCAAAAAAATTTTTTTATCTTTGTTAAACAATTATTGGCACCCCTATGAGGTCACATGAGAAAAATATATTAGAAGTGTATTCCCATTGTTTATCAGTTCTTTGACAGTATTTTTCAAGTGTTCCCCGTTGATATTTGGCTGGGTCCTGAGAATGGTCCACCAGTTGATTCGTTTAGACCGCTGTTGTCTAAAAACACCATTACATCTGCAAATTCTTATACATTTGCAAGAGCTAACTCAAACGAACAGTTACAGACCGTTAATATTAAAGGTGAGAAACAATCTCTAAAAAAAATGTGTACAAATTGCGATGGTGGTCGAACAAATTGGGCTGATCTTGCTATAGAATTCCACTGAATTAATGACAGAATGAGGAAATGCAATAGCACGAGAATTTGAAAATGGTGGCAAACTGAGATTTATTACTGCAAGCATCTGACATCAGTACAGCTGGGGAGAAGGCCTACATCTAGCTGGTCTTTAAAATATATGTGCTATGTTTCTCTGGGGTCAGCTATAATCAATTCTATTTCTCTGATCTGTATCTCAGTTCATGAATATGGGATAATCTCTAGTTGTATTGTAATACAGGATTAGCTATAACCAAAGAAGCTTCTCATTAAAAGCTTCTCATTAAAAGTCTCGCTTAAGATTGTTTTTTGTTTGTTTTGCTTATCTCCAGAGACATAAAGCATATCTCAGTGCTATGTTAATTAAGAGTCACTGTCTCCTTAAATTCTTTTTCGAGAATATTGTACTCCTTAATATAATTCTAAGACAAATTAGAAAAGTATAACATCTCATTATACACTGATGTTGAAAGACTAGAATAATATGAGGCCATAACCAAACGAATACAGATACTTTTCAAAAAGCTCTCTTCCTAACTCAACGGTGGAAATTTGCTTTGTTTTTAAAATGGGTTAGGAAGTATTTCATGCACTTTCAAATGTGCGCCAGAGAGCAGTTGGAAAAAAAAAAAAAAAAAAAGATGCATTTTCTGTGATCGAAAATGAATGTTTGGAAATTAGACATTGTCACAAAGCAGCTCTAGAGAAATCTATGTGCTGATTTATATTTAGAGCCCTAATGAATAAGCCAGAGGCGATACTGGCAAAGAAAAACTCCCTGATAGATGATAAGAATCTTGAGAGGAACCAGATTTAAAAAGGAACCGATCCTCTTCTGGGTGACACCAGATAATGAGATTATAAATCATTACTCTTCTACAACAGTATATTATAAAGTCAAACAGTGCTGTGGGTTGAAACAGATGTTCAGTATGAGCATATTACGAATAAATGTACAATATCTAGGTGAGATTATCCATATAAGCAAAGGTGAAGTTTAGTCATAAACTGTTTAGAAAGGCAAATCTTTAGGGTATTCATATGGGACCATTCACAGCAGCAGAAATGAAGTCACAAGTATAGAAGGTCCTTGCAGAATTGCTCAGTGCTTTCAAATGCATTCGTATTATTTCTTTTTTTTAATGACTGACAAACCTTAGTATTAGACATACATTGGGAATTCAAAAGTTAACATTAATCCCTTTCTCAAGAGCAGATTTTTTTTCAAATGCCACACTGATTTCAAACAGGACTTGACTATGTATAGAAAAAGACAGTAACATTAATAGAAGATTCTATTTAGAATATTTATTTCCTCTGAGTGAGATACTAAAGTTTAAGAACAGATGGAAATAATCACACATCCTCTGCCTGATGTCGCTGAATGTTTGGCTTGATGCTAAACAGTTGAATTTTATTTGAAGTCTAGCTCGAGGCTATGAATGGATTTATCATATGGCTTTAAAATTTCTGTACACTAGTGATCGTCTGAAATTCAGATTTCATAGTTGGGCTGCTGAGCTGGAGTGTGGTGTGTTTTGGGAAGACAAGACGAATACCAAGAGGTTTGTTAGAGCAGAGCTGGAAGAAAAAAGAACTTCACAGCAGTGGCTTTGTTTGTTAGATAGTTCATGGGTTCACCATCCTATAAATACAGGCTGAAGAAATGTTTTTCATTAATTTTCCTTGAACATTTGAATAAAAAAGGTCTGGGTGCATTATAATAAATAATGCAATATTTACAGTACTATGCAAAAGGCACCCAAAATGTTTTATATAATTTTTTTTTTTTATCTTAGAGATTTATTTTTTTACCTTCTGGATTAGTGCATCTCTAGAAAAAGTATAATATTGAATGTTATAGAGAAATGTTGTTCAAAAAGGACATTAAGTATCAGACCATTTTTCAACTAAAAATATCTTCATTAACACTGTCTGGGACTTGCAAAGGCAAAAGCAGGTGAGAGCCAAAGATGCTTAAAAGAATCGAATATCCCATTTCCTTATAACACTATACCTGAGAGAACTTGTTTTTTAATCATCAGTTGATTTGAGTTGATTGAATTGATACAAACCAGTTGTACAGAAAGACAAGTGTAGCTTTAGCTCCCTACTGAGCAAACCAGAGGCAACAGGAAGGCAAGGAAAAACTTCCTGAGATAAAAAGAAGAAGAAACCAGACTCGAAGGGGAACCCATTCTCCTCTTGCAGACAACAAGTTTATAAATCATTACAGTACAGGTGCAGAAGAGTAAAGATAAACAGAGTGTTTATAGCAGCAGTTCTTAGAAAGTAAAATTCTTGTTTGTTTTTGACTTTGTACTGCTATGTATTTGGCTATATTAACAGATAGCATTTATTTTAAACCATCCAGCATTATTATGCAAATTAGGCATGTACTGTATGATAGCAAAAATAGAATTTGTGACTATGTTTTCATTACATTTACATTAATGGCATGTGGCAGACACCTTTATCCAGAGCGACTTACATTTTCTCATTTATACTACTGAGTAGTTGCGGGTTAAGGGCCTTGCTCACAGGCCCAGCAATGGCAGCTTGGTGGTGCTGGGATTTGAACTCACGACCTTCTGCTCAGAAGTCTGATGTACATTATTAACTGTACTACCACCACCCCATGTTTGCTGTTGTACTGTTAATTTGCTATTAAAGACTTGTTTCATCACGTTAGTCTAAAATGTACAAAGACAGTGGGGTGACATTGTGGTTATTTTTTTAAAAACAAAGTATGGCAACAATTAACTCATTAAGGCCATGTGTTAAGTTTATTTAATTCTATTTCATGGCCTTGAAATGCTTAATTTGTGGTGACTAGAATATTATAAAAATGAGTAAGACAGAGAAATCAATTGAATTAGACCATTGACCACATGAGCCTAAGCATAGAGGTGATTGATTATTGCACTTTAATTCAGTCTTGGAATGACATATAAAGACATTCCCTAACATAAATTAACAATAAGATATTAGCATAATTTCAGCATATTATGGACTCCAGTTACACAGTTCATGGCCACAACACAAATGAACCATGTGACCTCAGCAGCTCTGTAATCATTTAAATGACATTAAGCTCAATTCAGTTTCAGATGTATATTGTTCAAAATGCTATTGCATTAGTAGAAAGAAAGAAAAAAACTGCTCTGTCACTTGACTTGCAAGAGTATCTCCAAGTAGCTTTAAAAAAAATCTGCACTGATAGTCATTTAATGTGAAGTGTCTAAAGGCATTCAGGCCGTCAAGCTTCCTACTAAATCAGGGAATGTCATGAGAATAGCACTCCTCATGCATATTCATGAAAATTTAAGCACAGGGTAATACTCAGTGAAGCAGTGATGGGAAGCAAGTTTAAATAAGTCTTTTAAACAGGACAAGGCATTGATGGAGCAGAATAAAAGAGCCTGGGAAAGTATCTACTGGTCTTTTGCTGGGCCACGTTGCCTGGACAGTAAACATGTAAGCTTTATTTGGTTAGAGAAGACTTAAATAGAAACATGGGGGTGGACAATCTACTTCGGAAAGGCCCTTTAGAAAGCACTCAATAGCACAGCCAGTGGATCACTTGGGGGTGCTCCGTATTGATCCAGACTTGAGGAAATCAATGCTAATTTTCTCTGCTTGTCTTAGGAGACAAATTTAAACCCCATGGCTGAAATGGTCAGCAGTCAAGAAATATGTGTTGCTTACATATTTGCCTAAAAACTCAATATGACATATATCTCATATACCGCCCTCCCCAAGTGTATTAAATTATATGCTGTTGAATTCTTACATCTATTTGGTCAGAAGGTGATTCATTGATAATAGTGCCAGTCGTCATTCAAATCATAAGTTATATGAATGTGGTGGCTTAGTGGTTGCTCTGTGTGCACTGAGTTTGCATGTTTCCGCTGTGCTTCAAGGGTGTCCTACGGGTACTCTGGTTTTCTCTCCCAGTCCCAACACGCGTTGTAGGCTTATTGCCAGTACCAACTTGTCTGTAGTGTGTGAATGTGTGTGCGATCGTGTCTTGCAATGGGTTGGCCCCTGCCCTGAGTTCCAGTAATAGTAATAGGCTCCAGGCTCTCCTTGTAACCCTGTGTAGGATAAGTGGTATGGAAAATCGATGGATAGATGGTTATATTAATGCACCTGTTTTAATTTGGTATCATTTCTATAGCAACAACTGGTAAGGCAAATGCTCCACATAATCTAGGCCTAATAATAAAGAGATTTTTTATTCTGTTATTTAACAAATAAAACATTATAATAGTTGATATGGTGAAGTTTTCTGTAAGGAAATGTTTATTTAACATTTGGGGATGGAGTGCCAGCTCTTTGTAACAGTACGTTTCCCACCATGAGAGAATCTTCAGGATAGCCACAGGGTTGTCTTGCAGATGTTTCACAATATTAAGTGTTGTGTTTTATTCCTTAGGAGGCAGTTACCATGTATTAGCACTAAAGGCTTGCCATGCATAAAGCAAAACATCGGATAAATAGTACAGTGTGTGAGTACTCTCATAGAGTCATGTGGAAAAAATAATTACACCCCATGGAAACTGTTGAACAAAACCACATGGAAAATTAGCTTTGTCAATCATTTATGTGGAAAAAGTAAGTACATTCTAGGCCTCAGATGCTAGGATTAACCGCTTTAGCAGAAATAACTTCTTGTAAACATTTTGCATAATTGCCGGAATTTTTGACTACCCTTCCATACAATATTCTTTCAGTTGCATGTGTGAGGGTTTTCTTGCATTTACTGCTCATTACAACCCCCCCCCAACAACATTTTGATGGGATTCAAATCTGGACAATGACTAGGCCATTCCATAACCCCCCATTTCTTCTTTTTGAGCCATTTCTTGGTGGATTTGCCAGTGTGCACCTTTGGTTCAACATAAACTTTCAGACAGATGGGTTCACATTATCTTATAGCACTCTTTGCTATGGAACAGAATTCATAGTTTTCTTTCATAGCAGAATCTATGAACGCAAGCTGTCCAGTCCCTGAGGCAGTAAAGCAACCCCAAACCATAACATTACCACCACTGTGCTTCACAGTTGGTATGAGGTACTTCTCCTGAAAAGTTGTCTTTGGTCTGCACGGAACATGTCTGCTGTTACTGTGGCCAAACAAATCTATCTTTGATTTTTCTGTCCAGAGCACATTATTCCAAAAGGCCTGGTCTTTCGTTATATGCTCATTAGCAGACTGTTGTCTTGCTATGGTTTTTAACCCAGGCATGTCAGATTTTTGCAATCTCTTTCTAATTGTAGAAGCATACTCTCTGACACCAACAGTTGCAAGACTCACTAGCAGATCCTGTAATGAATGCAACTTCTTTTTGCATCAGACAGCCTGCTCTTGGGCTGAATTTGTCCTGGACAAATTGGCAGTCGTTTGAAATATGCACCATTTGTAGATGATTTTCAGTGGAATGATGTATTTCAAATAATTTGGAGATCTTTTTAAACCCCTTACCAGACTCCTATGCATCCTTTTTTCTGAAGACCTTACAGAACTCTTTAGATCTTGGCATGATGACACCACACACCTCAATAGCAAAGGGAACACCAGACACTAGATATGAGAGGGTATAATTAAGATAGGTTCCACCCACACTCCCTAAGCAGGCTCTAATCTTTGGCACCCAGTCCTGAACACCTGTTTCTAATTTTATGGATTTGAAGGTGTGATAAATGTAGGTATATACGTACTTTTTCCATGTGACTGATCTGTTTTTTGTTCATTTATATTGTGAAAATGACTACAAAATGTCATTTAAAACAGGCACAGTTTCAAAGAGGAACAAATGTTTGCTTGTCCAAATATGTAAATAAATAATAATAATAATTTATTATTTAAAAATAATAATAATTAAAATGGGGTGTACTTATTTTTTCACATGACTGTATGTCAACAGATTTTCACATTGATGTTGCACAAGTGGCTTGTGTAATGCATGCTAAATTATACGGTTCAAAAAGTCAAATCAATTGAGTATTTTAATATAGAAACGGCTTCCATTAAAGTGATTCAAAGAGAGCAGTGATGGTCCCAAAGCCCACAGCGTTCACAAACAGGGCTGTGGATCACACTCAGCCAGCTCTTAATGCAATGTGAAGGATTTTGTTTATGTCTCTGTGAGTGTGTGTGTGTGTGTGTGTGTGTGTGTGTGTGTGCGCAGTCCGTCTGTGGCTGTGAAGGCATTCAGTGTAACGCCTTTTACACACACCCTCTTTTTGTAATAGCAATTCCTTCAGTACTTTCACCGTCTTTGTCACCATAGCAACTGAAACCAGCGCAATGACATTGCTGTCCCTCGGGACTTGGCCTTGTTCTCCCACTCACACACATCACAGCTGTTTCATCCCCCACCGAAGCAATTAACACAAACAGGGATTTTCTCCTTCAGAATCGAGGCTCTCTCTGTCTGGCAAAGCCATCGTAGTGAGCCTTGTTCTTCTCCATCGTGGTCATATGGGCTTGAGTAATCTTGTCTATCCAGGATTTGGGTGGAAGAGAAAAAACAAAAAACAATGAAAAGCGGCAAAATGATGTTGCAGCATTTATTTTCCAAATGATTCCAAGGAACAGTCTGGGCCTCTGTGTTTGCCCGCAACATCTCCACACTGTATGTTGAACAGTAGCAAATAATTAGTTAATTATCCTGATGTGGTGCGGCATGTGAACAGAACAAATAGCCCCCAGCCATGTCGCCCTTTGGGATTTTAATTTGCCTGTTCTTCTGCCAACACATACTGAGAGCAGTTTGACATCCAAATTTAGACATTAAGCAAGTCAAGATCATGTTTATTGTCATGTCATAAACACACATAAAGTGCAAAGAAATATCTACACCCATGAAACACACCCATGAAACAAGGGAATTGGGTTTCTGAATGCCAAGAACAAGATTTATCCAAAGATGGCAAGCTATTTACATTCATTGAAATGTTTTATTTAAATACTATATTACCCTGAATGAAAAATGATAGACTGATATTTAGATATAGTGTCATTAAGGGTGTGCTCACACTAGGTAATCTGTAGCATGTTTGACCCTCAAAGTCCAGTTCGCTTGACTAGTGTGATCACTCCGCGCTGAACCGTGCCCAGGCCCGCATGATGAGGTGGGTTCAGGCACGGTTCAGTTGGACTCGGGCAGAGTATGCATCTTCTGATACGTGCAGCAAGATTAAGTGAAAATTGCTGCGCTGCATAATTGCTAAATCTATTATGCATGTGAGAGGGCCATGTGTCACTGCGCCCCAAACAACTCGAAATAAGCCATAATAATAATAAACTTTATTTTATATAACGCCTTTAAAAGTAGTTTTTCAAAACGTTTTACATTAAAAAAAAAACACAGGCATGTATACAAACAGTAAAAAAAAAAAAAAGGCAAGTAAACGCTAACCTTAAAAAGTATGTTTTAAGATAAGTAATATTACGATGATTTACGCCACTGTGCTGTGCGAGACCACTTTTCTTCCTGTTTTCTTCAAAACAAAAAGTTGCATCGTAAGGACATAAGCGTTCCCAGACCTGGAACGTTAATTGCAATGTGAGTGCAGGCCAGTGGGAGAGTGGGGCGAGGGGAGAATTGTGCATGGGCATGGTATAAGGTAACCAGGCCTATGTGAATACGCCATAAAGTACTACAATTATTATTATAAAGTTTAGAGGAATGGTAAATAGTTTTACAAACTAAACATTATATGTAGCAAACATAAACATGTTATAGAAAAAGGGCTATAATATCCATTGTTTCCCTGTAGATACTAAACTACCACATGAATGGAATTAGAATTACATTTCGTGTAAGGTCTAACATCTTTTTATATGCAGGCTTTTTATGATAATGATAATGAGCATAATGAGTCTTTATTTATCACATATACTTATGCACAGTGAAATTCTTTTCCTTGCATAGCCCAGCATGATCATTTTATGTTTAGATTAGCATTCATAAATATCTGAGATGCAATGAATTTTGTACGTTACAGTGCCCTCCACTAATATTGGCACCCTTGGTAAATATGAGCAAAGAAGGCTGTGAAAATTTGTCTTTCTTGTTTAAACTTTTGATCTAAAAAAAAAAAATACACACACACACACACACACACACACACTAAAATAGTCTGCTCTCATGGATATCAAACAATTGCACACACAACACAGGTTTATCAACAAAAAAAGTCTTGTTTAAATATAGGTGTGAAACAATTATTGGCACCCTGTTAGTCAATACTTTGTGTAATCTCCCTTTGGTAAAATAACAACTGTGAGTTTTCTCCTTTAATGCCTGATGAGGTTGGAGAATACATGACAAGGGATCTGAGACCATTCCTCCATACAGAATCTCTCCAGATCCTTCACAATTTGAGGTCCACGCTAGTGGATTCTCCGCTTCAGTTCACCCCACAGGTTTCCTATGGGTTTCAGGTCAGTGGACTAGAATGGCCATGGCCAGATCTTGATTTTATGGTCAGTAAACCATTTTTGTGAGGCAGAGGCAGTCAGGTTTTCATTTAATATCTGTTGATATTTTAGTCCATGATGCCATGTTTCCTAACAAAATGTCCAGGCATAAAAACTGCCCCAAAACATTAAAGTGCCACCAACATATTTAACTGTGGACATGACCCAGCTAGCAAGGTGACATTGATTCATGTTGAATCATCATTTTGGTTGAGGTTGAATATTGAGTGCTAAATAATATTGAATCAATGTTGATAATGCATTGCTTTTCAGTGTTGAAAAGACAAACAGTGAATCAATGTTGATTTTGGGTCAGCTTCATTTCCCCACTGGTGAGGCTTAGATCCATCAGTCCTCTCACTCAACACACAAATCAATTGGGTACATTTCCATGAAATTTAGTGTGCATATTCATGCTCCTAAGAGGATGAATACTGTTAATTTTTTGGCCTTATGACCCTTCCCTCTGGTTGAACAAATATTGATTTATTTATTTTTGGTCCATCTTGATCTATTTTTCATCGTTGAAATAAGATTATTTCAGGGTACACACCTGATGTAAAACCAGTGCTAAATTTCAGATTTCAACATTGATTCAATGATTCAAGTTTGGTTGATGCATTAACATTGATTCAATATTGATTCCATGTTGGTCTGCTATCAGGGGGGTACTTTTCCATATGGCTCCCTCTTTGTGTGCGCCAAAACAACCTCAAAAGAACCTCAAAAGAACCCGATCCCATTTGAAGTTGTAGTAGTGTCTGGCAAACTGAAGATGCTTGAGTTTGTTTTTGGATGAGAGTATAGGATTTTTTTCTTGAAACCCTTCCAAACAAATTGTGGTGATGTAGGTGACTTCAGATTGTATTTTTGGAGACTTTCTGACCCCAAGATGCAACTCCTGCAATTCTCCATCTGTGATCCTTGGAGATTTTTGAGTATTGAGACACTTTAGACACACGTCCAATTCCAGGTTCACTCATAACATTTCCAGTTGACTGGGTACTTCTTAATTATTGCCCTGCTGGTGGAATGTGGAATTTGCTATGCTTGAGCTATGTTCTTATAGCCACTTCACATTTTGTGAAGCTTAACAATATTTTGCCGTGCATCAAAAAAATGTATTTAAGTCACAAATGTTAAATTGGTGCACGAAAGCAAAGAATGTAGGAGCTACAGTAAGACTATTAACAAATTACTCTTTTCATAGCAGCAGATTGATGTCCTGTCTTTATGTCATTTGTAGATTTTGAATTTGCAAATGCAGTGAGGAGGAAGTGGAGTATATTTTTGTAGAGTTTGTTCAATTTAATATAAATGGAATGCTATCCTTAACTGTTAGCTTAACCTTGTCAACTAAGTGGTGTATCTACTATCTGTTGTTAGAAGCATATAAAGAACATACATAAGTCAACACTACAGTTAGAGTCAGAGCCCTGCATTACACATGAGTCCTCTTGTGTAATAAAGTGTTGCAGGGAATAGTTGTATTTCTCTCCAGTTGACTGGTGAGACAGAACACGACTTTCTTTGAGTACCTGCTAATGAAAACGATCAAATCAGACCACGTCCATAAACTCAGTCTTCCATATCTGACAAATAATTGATGTGATGTGCAATGGCTAATGAATTATGACTGTTATCATTGCAAGGTAGCATGAACTGTCAGTCAAAATGTGGGAAAGCCGTTAATTTATTTCTCGCCATTCATTTATCAAAGCAGATCTGCAGGATGACATTTATCGACCCTCTCAATCTGCCAAAAAACCTGCCCATCATACTTGCAGTTTTCATAACACTTTTTTTTTTATCAACCGTTAGCCTGAAGAGCAAAGTATTCACACGGTTTATATTTTAGCCTGAGCTGGTAAGTCTTTTTCGATACAAATAACATGAGAGAAGAGAGAAGTCTGAGGCAAATCTTGGCTCTTGAGCTACTTTTACTTCATGTGCAATAATAACAATCCATCCTTTCTGCAATCACCTGCAAAGTACACATCCTTTGTCATATTCATTCATAGAGTTTCTATTAGCATTAGTGGAACAGTTCCAGCTAGCATCTTTTTTGCTAGTTCTCAGTAATACACATTTTTTAAACCTTGTTACAAATCATGTTTCTTTCAAAATTAGACAATGAACAGTGTGCTTTCCTAAATATCATTTTGCTGGGTCTGTGCTGCTTTTTTTTGCAATCTATTCCATCCACAGCTTCCTAATTGCTGTTGCTAACTTGCCACAGCCATCCATAGCCAGGAAGCCAAGAGAGCAAAATTGGCCATGATCTCTCGGTGGGAGAAATGGCATACTCTTTATCCCATATCAATCACAGCAACACTAGCCAATCATGGGTGCATTTGAGCTCATGCATATGGAAGAGGGTGGATACCACTGGCCTCTGGGTGTGTTACACCATGCAATGAAACATCGAGAGCAGCAGTTCAAAAATATGGGGTTGGTGGCTTCACATGTCTTGGAGGAAGCACCTGTTAGCCTATCTCTTCCCAATTTGGTAACTGTTGGGAGAGTTAGCTGGAGGTGCAAGGCAAACATGCTAACCACTAAGCCATCGTGCCCCCTGGTAGCACTATTCCCTAAAATAGAAATGACCAGGGTAAAGCAAGATGACTGAATGAACTTGATCAATTTGAATGGCTTGATTAGTTCTCTTGTGGTTGAATGCGCAAATCACCACTGTCACACTTCAAAATCTATTGGAAAGCCGTCCTAGAAGGTGATTAAGCACTTGAGTGTGATTTTTCAGGTGTTGTTCATGTTAGTTGAATAATTCATATTAGTTAGTCAACAGATGAATAATTGTATAATACGGTGTTAAATCAGAGGGCTTTTTGTGTGATTCTTGGAGCCAAAAATTATTATTATTTTTTTTGCAGCATTTTTTCAAAATTTGCGATGCAATTTGCTGAGATTTTGTGCTTTTTCGTGGAAAACTATTTGAATTGGCAAGAAATTGGTTCGTACTGTCTTTCACAGTGATGTTTGTTGGTAAATGAGACCTTTAAGCTGTATGCACGTTTGATCCAGGTGAATCAAGAGGGCTTTGGCTGACTGCACGTTGTGATGACGTCACATGACACGTCTTGGCCCAGATCTGCGGTGATTTTGAAAAATTGCAAGCTCCTCCAAATATTGCGGCGTTTCCTTGAGTCTTGTGTAAGTAGATAAGTAAATTTGGTCGGTTGACCAAAGTGCTGTCTGAAGTGTTATATTCAAACAAATATTTCTGCCAATTATTATGTACACACAAAACATGGGTGAATGAGAAACAGTGTAAAGCCCTTTGTAGAACCGCTAAGGTTAAAAGACGCTACTTTATATAAGAGCAGACTACTTACATTTACCAAATCATACATACACATGCAATATACACTCAACCATTCCCAAAGGCTATGGATTAAAAGTATACTTTAAGCTCTGATTTGAAAAGGGACAGTTAGACTGGTAGAATGTTTTCAGAGCCTGTTTTTGTTTTTGCTTTGATTGAGCAGTCAGCAGCATCTGAAGGGTCTAAAAGCAGTATGTATACCAAGCATGTATGCAATGTCAAAAGGGGCGAGTCCATTTACTGCTTGAAAAAGAAACAATAAATTCCAGGCTAATACTGAATCCTAAACGTGAACTGGAAGCCAATAAGACAATAGTAGCAGGTGTGTAGCAGATGACTGTCTGATCCCAATCCCAGGCTTTACAATAATCCTAATGGGATGAAATAAAACCAGGAATAACTTTTTCTAGGCCATGTGAGGAAAGAAATGCTTTGTTTTTAGTGAAATGTTTTCTGTTCATTTTTCAGTACTGGGGAAACATTTTTTCAATTCTTGTCAGTTATAATCACACATAAGTTAAATAGGGATTAGTTTTTATATATATTTCTAAAGTCATGTGAAGTTACACCTACACTTCGTGTCACATGGCCAGTCTATACTTCTTCTTCATGCATCAGTACAGATGAATCATTTACTGGTGTTCCAAGTGACTCTGAATCAATATCAAAACTAGACACTTCAGGTTTTGACTAAATTATTCAGGCAGCATGATTTTGGACTGTCCACACTGTGTGTGTGTGTGTGTGTGTGTGTGTGTGTGTGTGTGTGTGTGTTCCGACTCTGGGGTCAAATCAATAACAAGACAGCAAGGTGAGATGTACTGAAATATGTGAGTGTAGTGTGATAGGCAGAGCTTATGCAGACTATAAACCTAGAAAATGTGCGTTACAAAACAGCCATATGTTGCGCAGTAAGGATCTAAAGATAAAGATATTAAAATGATCCAGAAACTGATCTGAATTCAAATCCAAAAAGGCCAGCAATTTAAATACAATTAATTATTAAGCCATATACTCATGCATATTTCATAACACCAATGAGAGAAAGTGAGAAATAGAATTTGAGAATAAGTGCTTAAAGCTCAATCCACACCTCTCCCTGGGGGTAAACTAAAATGTTGGATCTACTGAATAGCTGATTTACTGAGCTAACTGATTCAGTTTCAAATCTTAAAGAAGAAGAAGAATAATTTAAAGGAGCAGTTAGTCATTTTTAGAGCTCTATGCTGCCTGTGAGCCAATGAAAATCAGAGCCTGAAATGAAGGTTTCCAATAGTATCTTGGAAATCAGGTCGGTTTCTGAACTATTGGAGGTCCTAAGCACCAACATATTCAGGGGCCCAAAATATTTTCTTAAAGCACCTGAAAATGACCATTAGACCATTAAGCTACTCGACATGCTAAAAGGTTTGAACTCAACAAAATAATATTTTCATTGGTCAACTACGTTTCTATGGTTCTGAATGAAACTGTAGGTAATTGATTCTTTTAAAGTCCCCATTAATTCAAAATTGACGTTTTGTGGCTTTAAGTTAGCCTTAAGATGATCTATAAACTAGCATGCTCCAAAACAATGACAAAATTCACATTTAGAAGATATATGAATTGCAAATTTACAGTCTCTCTCTACCACCAATATGGTTCAACAATTTTGATGACCGTGATGATCATTCTGCACTTCTCATCAGATTTTCCGTCCAATCAAATGCTCTCTAGAATCTAATGTGTCCCATGCACAACATAATATCAATGACCTTGCCGAAATTGCAGTTGTTGAGCAAGAGAAATCATATCAGCAAGCAATGAATTAATTCACTTTATTGCTAAGGTTCGTGTCCAAGAGCCAAGGGGGAGGAGCCGGTCGATATGTTCTGTCCTGACTTCCTGTTTCAGAGGAAATTATGTCAACCCATCAAATAACCCTGCACTCTTCAGGGAACTTCACGAGGACTTTAAAATCAACAGGCTACATACAGTAGCTAATAGTAATGAGCTAGCAACATACACTTTTCTTACTCTAGTTACTGACTAGTAATTTATCACCTAACTTTTTCCATTTCATCAACATCAACAAGTAGAAGCAAGAAAGTGGATAGATCGACTAAATCCAATTAAATATCATTAATTTCTTACAAGACTTTTTGGTTCATTTCTCCTCTTCTGCTTTTTCATTTATTTATGCATTGTTCTGTCCCAGATAGATACAAACATTTCTTCCTGATCTTCTGACATTGTTGTTAGTTACCTAATTTAATCATTTAAATGGCAGACTGTCTGAATTACATAAACCGTGTGAGGGTAAACTGAGCTTTTTTGCATATCTATTTTAAAAGTCATGGAGCCCCCTAGTGGTTTGGAGACTCTGAGTGACCACTGTGATTTTAGAAACACTTTTAAACATTACAGATAGCAGCTTTAATATTATACTGAGTTAGAAATCATCATCTTGGCCAGTTATGATTCACTTATCTGGATTTTGATTTTGCAGTCACTAATATGGACATAATAATTTAAAAAAACAAAAAAAAAGTAAAAAAGTATGTACAGAATTACAAGCAAATGATTTGTGGTAAATGAATTTGCAGCCAAATAATTTAATCTAACTGAATATATAATAGAAGTCCTAGAATATATAATAGAAGTCATAGCCTCTGTTGCTGAATCACCAGCACATGGTGTTAAACTGATTGCATTATTTTTTTTTCATTGTGTGTGTGTGTGTGTGTGTGTGTGTGTGTATGGCATTGACATGTATTTGGAAAGAACCAAATGTGACAGTTGGCCTGAGGAGATGCGTCACACACTGGCAGAACACACACACACACACACACACACACACACACACACACACGTTTCTCCTTGTTTTTGAGGCTGTTAGCCTCCTGAGACCTAAGCAATTATTCATTAAATAAAGCTTAATCACAGTAACAGCTTTCTAATATGACAGGAGCTGAACACTCAAGTTCAGTCTAGGGTAGAGGTTTTCTGTCACGTTGTTCATATTTTGGTTTATTAAAAAAAAAATAGTGTGTGAAATGTTCCCCGTCCATGGTGTCCCCTGCCTTGTGCCCCAAGTCAAGATCAAATCATTTGTTTGTTATATGCAGAATCAATTCCGTCTTTGATGCTGTACATCATTATAGAATGTAAATGATTTTCAATAATCATGCATCTCATGCCACTACTAAAAAGTGCTCATTTCTGTGCATGACTGTGTGATTACTCCATGCACCATATAAACTGATCATAGAGAGTGCTGTGATAGCTCAGATAGCTATGCCTTCTGCATATTGTGGCATAAGATTATGAAAAGCTTGTGACAAGCCCTTAAATAAGTGCCTTGCCAGCAGGAATCCACCCTTTAACTCATGGCCATTTCCTATAAAGTCATAGAAATGCTGCCCTCTTCTGTTGATTTGAACTATGTACTGACCTAATCCCAGATGTCAGTAACACTGATGATGTACGGCATGTATTATAACTACTATGTATATTGTCATGTTACTATTATAATAGATTCATGTAGTCCTTTGCATATTATAGCCACATGGTCTGCATGGAACAGACTTATTTGTCACATGTTGACTAATATTTGAATTAGTCAGGACGTGACTGAACTGGATCTTTTTCACCCAAATGTAGATTCTGAACCATCTGGCAATGCCGTGACTCTGTCCAGTGTATTAGTTATATAATTTTATACTAAATGGTATCACACATTCTTATCACATTACTTAAACCTTTTATAAAACAATGGTGAATGATGGTTTTTTTTATGTAGTGTATGACTGTCTACATTAAAAACAGAAGAAGTCTTATTTGTTGTGGGTCAACTGTGCCAGATTGTTGTAAAACAAACAAACAAACAAATTAAACAGCACATTCTTTAAACTTTGAGACATCTGCTATGAAGTGTTCACGTAACATTTTCCCCTATAGACTGTGTGTTTACTGTGTGTATTTTATATAGGAGTATGATCTTTTATATAGGATTATGAAATAGGTGAATTAATTCACTTGAACTGGTGTGCATTTGCATTCAATGCTATTATGAAGCACCACTGTTATGTGACTTCACGTAGTTCCCTATGATAAACCTATATATGCATTTACAACACACTTATTAAGCACTAATGTATCCATTGTTTAATATATTGACATATATGTCAACTAAGTGAATACAAATAGAATGAATTCCTCATACTAGATCAATCACGCTGCTCATAAAGAACACATCGAGTGTTATTTTCACTATCAAACATTCATAAAACTTCGAATTTCACTCCTCCAGTTTTGAAATAAGCCTTTCATAGATCCACCACTCAAATACAATACAATAAGTACATTTTCTGTGCCGCTTATCCTACACAGGGTTGTAGGGAGCCTGGAGCCTAGCCCAGGGGACTTGGGGCACAAGGTGGGGGACATTAAATGATGTAGATGTTTTATACAGATATTGTCAGAATTGGTCATGACACTTCATGTTCAGTCATGCAACGGTGCCATGCTATCCTCTGAGCCTTAATGTCTGCTGTCATGAAAGCCTCTTATACATGCTCTTTAAGCTAGTTCAAATATTTGCACATTTGTCATTACCATTTTTTTCACTAATGGTAACATTGCCATGAGTTGGCATTTGAGTCGGCATGAACGTTAAAAAAAAAAAAGAGAGAGAATATTTAATCAAAACTGCCATAGCTTCCATGTCATCAGACATTATAGCATCTGTCATGGTGATAATAACATTGCACAAACTTTCATGAAAGCACTTAATGTGTTTATATTATTAATGTGTTTACATGCCAGTCTTATAGAGCGGGGTTAGAGCAAGGTGTTGCATGTAAATATTTAATGTGACTCAGTTAAATATTCATTGTGTTTGCATTACTTTTGTTTGTAATACCATGTAGAAACTCAGACTTGCCTAAGTGTTTATTTACACAATTTAGCCTATAATAGCCATTTACAAAAGCTAATATTGAAGTAAACTCTTACAAACTATTTTACATCTCTGGTTTGCATTGGTACTGTTAAAGTAAAAAAAAAAAAACATCTAATGAGAGTAATTATCCAGTGTTCAGATTTACTTTTTATTTGACATTGAGGTGTTTCTTGCCTGGAGACTCCGTTAAGTTTTACTTGTGTCTTGGCATTTTAAAGAGGATTTTTTGTTGTGCTCACAACCCATATGCTTTGCTCATTAAACTTCAGTGTGATGAAATGATGATAGTGACCACAGTGGCGACGTTAAGATGGACAAACCCTTTAAACAAATGCCACATTGTAAAGCAGAGCTTTAAAGGAAAACTAATGGACCATTAAGAGGAAAAGTTGATATAATATACAGTTGGCTAAATTAAGAAGTCTGAGAGCTTTGAGACAAAAACCCAAACGGAGCATGACAACCGGAATCGCTATGAAAGATACTGTATAATAAGCTTTGAACAATAACAGTTCATCAAAAATACAAAATTGAAACACAAAATAAATGTGTGGTTTGTAAATATACATATTATAAAGTCAACTGCTTTATAACAAAAGACTGGCATTTTGCCCCCAAACAAAACCGTAGTGCTCATATGCATCTAACGACTCAAACATTCCCCCAAATATTTTTTCATCACATTTAGCATTGTTTGTCTTTCCTCTTCTATACCCTATATACTATAACAATTTATAATTTCACTATCCTACAGAGTAGGAAGAGTTTGCATGAACATCAGCGTAAATGCAGTCATTTGTTCGATTCATATTTGATTTCTGACCCTGGATTTGTTTCAAATGAGGAAAAAAAACAATCATCTACCTTAGTATATACGTTATAAACTCAACAACAACAACAAAAAAGAAACGTCCTCTCACATTCAACTGCTTTTATTTCCAATTACTTAACATGTGTAAATGTTTGTATTAACAAAAACATTCAACAACTGAACAAGTTTCACAGACATTTGACGAACAGAAATGGAATAATGAATTATTCCTGAATGGGGGAGGGGAGATCAATATCAAAAGAAACAGTCAGTATCTGGTGGCCACCAGCTGCTTTAAGTATTAGAGTACTGTCATATATCAAGGAAACGCTGGACTTCAGTTCCCATCAGCCACTGCACTGCACTACATGTCACATGAGCACCTGCACCTGATTCACGTTTGTTAATGAGCACACTTGTGTATATATAGCCATTGTCTGCACTGTTATCTTGTCTTTCGTATGTCCTAGACGTCCGTGTTCCATGTCACCATGTTTCTTGATCTGGTTAGTTTATGTTTAGTTTTGCCACAGTATTATGCCAAGTTGTCTTAGTGTCTTTGTTTTGTTGTTTGTTTATATAACAAACGTTAATTATCTGCGATTGCTTCTGCCTCAGTCTTGAAATGTGACAAGTACATCTCATCCTCATTGAACCCTAGGCATCTTTCTTCTGGTGTTTTTCAGAGTCAGTAGAAAGGTCTCTTTAGCGTCCTAAGTTATTGTAACTGTGACTTTAATCGCCTCCCGCCTGTAAACTGTTCGTGTCTTGAGGACTGTTCCACAGGTGCATGTGCAGTAATTGTTTATGGTTTATTGAACAAGCATGAAAAACATCGTTTAAACCCTTTCCAATAAACATCTGTAAATCTTATTTGGATTTTACAAAATTATCTTTAAAATGCAGTCTCTTGAAAAAGGCAAGTTTCTTTCTTTTTTCTTTTTTTTTTTTTTTTGCTGAGTTTGTTATTTGATATTAAAATTCAACAGTACAATATCATTATCACACTATCTTTGGATTTTCTCTTTGAATTTAGTCTTACTGATGCATTTAGATTTTTTATTATTTTATTATTTTGGCATGGTAGCAACATGTAAGCACTGCATTTTCACATTACTGACAGAGCAATACAGCCATATGTTTTCTGATGAAGTAGCCACTGTTCAAGTTCGAAAAATTTGATTTGATTGCCCAGAACCAAACAATGACTGGAATGACCAGCTGGACCAAATGGTGCAACACATGCACTCACATTACATGCAATGAAATCATAACTGCATAAATAGCTGAGTGAAATACAGCATCACCAGAACAAGTGAATAGTTTTACAAAACATACTTCTGAAGTACTTATTTTGCAGCTTGTGTTTATGTTTGCATGACTAGTTAGCTGCAGATTAGTTAAATCATTTAACATGTACATCAAGCAAAATATTTTTGCAAGGTTTTTTTTGCATCTCCAATAAATGAGCAGCAGAAAATAAACATTGCGTTTTAAGCAGAAAACGTCATAGTCTTATGTTCAGATAACATTTACTTTATGAGTATAGTGTGTTAAATGTATTTTATGAACATTCTAAATCTTTATTTCAATTCATTTATCCTCAGTAATTGCTTTATCAGGGTCACAGTGGATTCACAGTTTATAGCAGGAACAACGGGCATAAAGCAGGAATGCACCATGAATAAGTTGACAATCCATTGGCAGCTCATTATTAAACCATGGACTCAGGTTGCTACTTGCTGTACCCGTGTACCACCCCATTCCAAATGTATTGATGTTTTTTTAAAAAACTGTCAATCTATTATTAATATAGTTGTATTGCTAGATGAAATTGAAAGCTAATAAACTATCAAATGTTTCCTTCATATAAATAATGAGAACAATGAAACCTACTGGAGAATTTGGTAAATGGTCTGTACTTATATAGTGCTTTTTTAACATTAGAGGTTTCAAAGTGCTTAACACTGTGTCTCATTCACCCATTCACACACACCAATGGTAGCAGAGCTGCCATGAAAGGCGCTAACTTGACATCTGGAGCAACTTGGTGTTCAGTGTCTTGCCCAAGGACACTTCGGCATGTGGGCGGGGAATCGAACTGCCAACCGTACGATTAGTGGACAACCCGCTCTACCACCTGAGCCACAGCCACCCACAAAATGAATCATTTGAAACCTACTGGAGAGTTGTCCACCACCACCATCAGTTCACCAACTGAGGTGAATTTCTTTTCAAAGAACAGTGTTTTCAGTGTCAACAGAGAAAGAAAATGGCCAGATCGGTTCAAGCTGACAGGAAGTGTATAGTAACTCAAATAATCACTCATTACAACTGGGATGAGCAGAAAAGCATCTCAGCATGCACAAAATAGCAAAGCGTGTGGTGGATGGGCTACAACAGCAGAAGAACACATCAGGTTCCTCTCCTGCCAGCCAAGAACATAGACTCACCCAAAATGAATAGTTGAAGATGAGAAAAAAAACCCATCTGGTCTATTTTCCAGTCTTCAACTGTCAGTATAATATGTTATCACTCATTGTGGTTAAAACCTTGGGCGTCGGTCTGCCCTCTTGTTTAATTTACGAGCTCTCATAAATACTGTATGAGTATCAAAATACTTTTTTAAAGTGACCATTAGTAGTGTCTTCCATTTTGTGTCAAAAAGGAGTTAAGCTACTAGCTGAACGGAGTGAAAGTTAGCTAGTTAGACTTATTAACACCAAATTTCAGAAACGAATGCATATGATCAAACAGAAGTTTACACTTACACTTTACACTTGTAATTTAAAATATTTACAAATTACACCTACAGCAAGCTGCAAGAGATTCCAACTGGCTCTGATATGTTTAAGTTTGAGATGTTAGTCATGTTCATTCCTGATGTAGTAATTGGCATTCGGTTTACCAATCTACCAATCCGCATATGGAGAAGCTGTGCGTCCAGGCAGGACACGCACTGTTCGATAAAGTTAATGATTTTATAATATTTCTCTGTGCAAAAATCACCCGCCCACCCTCCATTCACCCCCAGTGAACCCTGTGTGACAGGGCGGGGCTCAAAAATGACGTGGTAAAAGCCTGTTGTCTCATCCCATTAAAACAGAGAGTACACAAACGCCATAGACACTCACTCAACAGATACTCACTGACGCAACAGCTTCAATAGCTTTGTATTAGTTTTCTATTCATATTCACCAAAACATGTTTCATTGTTCAGCAGAAACACTCTGAGTATGTTGCAGTGAGATATTTGATCATTTGATTTGCTAAAATATTAAATTCCACAGGATTGATGAATAATAAAGACACTTTGGTAAACATCTTGTTGCTGTATTTTTAAGGACATTTTAGATGAAACTGGGCTTCCCGTGTAGTCTTTAAGCAATCACCTGTGTTTAAAAAAGAAATGATAAAAGAATTGTTCCTTTATGTGTACAACAAGGTATCCAAGTGAATCTCGCCGCCCCCTAGTGGCTATCCAGTGAACCACAGTATTTTCAGAACCATAGTTACATAAATAACTAGCATTATGTTCCTATTTATGAATTTATTTATTTTGTAATGTTTTCTTCTTTGTTTGATTGTTTGTCTTTGCACCACTTCTGAAGAATGAGCTATGTATACTATATATGCATAACCAGTCTCACCAGTGTGCAAAGAAAAAAACATTCTGATACAATGATAAATTCACACAAGTCCACAAGATGGAGACGACGTACTACAGGCACAGTGTGTGAGGCTCTTTAAAAGCAGTGAGGACCTGATAAATGGGGCAAATGGGGCAAATGATAAATGGGGATAAATGGGGAGTGGAAAGATGTTTCGTTTAACAATGAGCTCTTGATGGAGATTTATATAAGTTACATGTTTCATTCAAGGCTGCAAAACGCCGTTTTTGTTGTTTCTCAGTGACATGAATATCTTATACAGTGGGGGAAAAAAAGTATTTGATCGTAGGTTTATTTGAACAGCGAGAGACAGAATAACAACAAAAAAAAATCCAGAAAAACGATTTATATAAATTGATTTGCATTTTAATGAGGGAAATATGTATTTAACCCCTCTACAAAACATGACTTAGTACTTGGTAATGACTTAGTAATTACTTTTCATTTTCAATGCCCTGGCTGAGGGAAGGAGGTTCTCACCCAAGATTTGACGGTACATGGCCCCGTCCATCGTCCCTTTGATGCGGTGAAGTTGTCCTGTCCCCTTCGCAGAAAAACCCCCCCAAAGCATCATGTTTCCACCTCCATGTTTGATGGTGGGGATGGTGTTCTTGGGGTCATAGGCAGCATTCCTCCTCCTCCAGACACGGCGAGTTGACTTGATGCCAGAGAGCTCCATTTTGGTCTCATCTGACCACAACACTGTCACCCAGTTGTCCTCTGGTGAGACCAAAATGGAGCCCTCTGGACTTGTAGAAGTCACACTAAGCCTGAAGTGACCTTGAACAGGTCTCAGATGAGGTGACAGCAGCCACAATACACACTTACTACTTAAACAAATCAAAAGCTGCCTACCGTCAGAGGGAGAATTCCCCACAGGGAGGAAAACAATGCTAACATTGTATCAGACAGTGATATTTGTTAGCTCTTGGTGTAACAGCCTTGTTACTGACAGAACTATTTTACAGTTTGTCCATGTTTTGTTTTTTTTTTTTTTTACTGCAGACTCTACAACGACTGATTGAAACATGAATCCTGCCATCGAAGACAAAATCATAAAAATAAACAATAAACAACATGATATTTATGAAAACTAGAGCCAGGTCTGTATTATTACTGCTGCTTCTGGCATGTCTCTGTACGTGTGTGTGTGTGTGTGTTTGTGTGGTTTGGGGGGGATGTAGATGGGGTGAAGCTTTACGGGAAAACATAGGAATGTGGGACCTGTAGGTATGCAGAAGGTCATGTAGCACTCCAGATATCATGGACATCAGCTTATCGGTGGACCTGTGAGTAGCTGCTACTTCAGCTCCTGTTTTGTTTGGCCTGCTCACCAATTCAGTTATCTCTGGCATGCGTCTCCGTCTCTCTTTCAGGTGCATGATTAATCAGCTAGCATTCCCTTGGTAAAAGTGCCTTCTCTCCCTCCAGTCCGATTAAATAACACAGATTAAATAACACAAGGGTCCCTAGAGTGCAGTTCTGGATTCCACATGATTATTAAAAAGGAATCACTAATATGGTGTTTCTTTATTCATACTTCTGTGTGAAATAACAGCCCATACAAATTACAAATGGATGTGATAGAATGAACTCTTATTTAAGTTAGTAAATTGGTAGATGTCAACAAAGGACTAATTTACATTTGCATTACATTTAGATTTATTCATTTAGCAGACGCTTTTATCCAAAGCTACTTACAAATGAGAAAATACAAACAAATTTCAGGCTGTGTTGTTGGAAAATACTCAAATTTAGGGTGGTATCAGTAACTCCACTCCACGCACCACGCTTCCTCGTCATTGATTATTTTCCTATCTTGCGTATCCTGTTGTTTTTTTTTAACCTTACATAACAAATAGTTAACATAAACATCCATCCATTTTCAGTACTTCTTATCCTACACATGGTTGTGGGGAGCCTGGAGCCTATGCCAGGGAACATGGGGCACAAGCGGGGAGACACCCTGGATGGGGTGCCAATCCAAATAGGATTGACTATAACTGATTTATAAATAAAACAATTAACTGATCAAAACTGGTATAGAGGAAATGGTTCCTATATTTACTGTTTTTTTTTTTTTTTAATTCATTGTCTTTCTTTCTATTTTTTAACGCTTTGTAAACAGTTGTAAACAGGTGCCACTGATCACATAATGCATTTTTTTTTTTAGTTTTTGTGGAAAATGCCGCAAAATCGCAACTTTTTTCAAGGTTTCAGATGTTATTGTGTTATTGAACACATTTTACACAGTATCATTGATTCTCAAACAACCTCCATGTTCAACTTTAATGAACTCCTTTTCAGTGGCATTACTTACAGACTATCACAAGATATTTTTCACTAGGTCTATAGCAATGGCGATATGATAGAAATAAGGAAACGTAACTTTCCATAATCACACTTTTAAGTACTGTAGTACATTTGCTATATATTAATTTCTTTACATTTTATATCATCATGGGTGGCATAATTTTGAATATAATGCAAAGCATAAAATAAAATAACCGAGACATACTGTTGCATATTTGCAGCATTCATCAAATATGGCCCAAGTTGGCGTATGTACACACTTTATTTAATAGCTTTATTTTAATATCTCTAAACATAAACTTAAGGCCCAAAATAATCACTGAAGGTTTCAGCAGGAGGAGGCCATGTTGTTTGCTATTAGCATACTGTGCAACTCAGCCTATAAATATACTTGGTCATTGTGTTCTCTTAGTGGAAAGTTCATACATAAAAAAACTGTAGGGCTCTAATAAATATTAGCATATAAAAAAAAACGTATATTAGCACACACATTTGATTGACGTTTATTAAATAAATCCGTACTAAGTGGGGGCTGTTTAACATCTGAAATAGGTTCCAAACTTTTTGAGGCAATTTTCCAACTAAGGGTTTCTGAAGGTTAAAAGAGCAGTTAGCAATTTTTTTAAGTCCCCCACTGCTTAATTACAATTGCAGTGAAAACATTGTCAAGATTTCCCCTTAACTCTAACCAACCCAAACCCCATTTGTAGAAACTATGTATGGTTTGTGAATTGTCTTTTAAAGAAAAGGTTCCATTCAGAGATCAGTAGCCATTTCCAGCATTTTTCAGCAACACTAATTTGAGAGCATTACAGATTTGCTAAGGCATCAGTGAAATTGTATTATTATTTTTATTATTATTATTATTAGTAGTAGTAGTAGTAGTAGTATTTTAGCATTTTATTGGCTAAGTAATATTTTGAGTTGGTATACCGATATGACACTTAAATATTACACTCTACACTTCTTTTTTGAAACTAGCCAGTGATTATCTTTGACTCATACAACACTTAGCAGGCGATTAAGGAACAACAACCACTTAGAAAACCCTTACTCTTGCATTCCAGACAGTATGATAACTTTCTCCTAAATGGCTATCGTAATCTCAAATGTCTGATAGACTGACACACGGGCATGCACGCAGCCTCGGTCATTAAGCTAAATATGACCTTGGGTTTGTTTTTGAAGAGCATTTAATCATAAAGAAACTGTCTGAAGGACCTTATTTGTGAAAATAGCCTAGGACTTGCTACAGACAATAAGCAACATTGGAATGTAGCTGTATGTCTTCATAGTTGTATCGGTACTGAGGAAGTAGAGGAGTGTTTATAGTTTTGAACAAATTGTTTGTTTGATCTCTCCTGTAAAGTTGGGCAAATGTCACTTATACAGTTTTGGATGTGAGCCATTGCTAGGTTTTCAAAAGCAATATTGGAGTTATTGATTCAAGAAGACTTTGGAGAGGATATGAAGTATTTGTCTTTATAAGACATAGGCTTAAACTGAGAAAGAGGCCAGTATAAAAGATCAAGCTTAAATGATACAATTTAATAATGTATGATTCCTACACTCCAAGAAGAAAAAGGGTTCGGTTTTTTTCTTTTGGAAAGTTATGGGTTCCTCACTCCCAAAGAGGTTCTATTTCTAATAGGAACAGACTCTGTTGTAGAACTTTTATGGTTTCCCATGAAGAACCATAAAGGGTTCTAGTTAACACTATTTACAAACTCTGAGGTTGGGGGGTCGAATCCTACCTCATGTGTGCGGCGTTTGGATGTTCTTCTCTGGGTACTCCAGTTTCCTCCTCAGTCCAAAGACATGTGCTGCAAGCTAATTGGCATTTTAAAATTCTCTGTGGCATGTGAATGAGGTGTGTGTGTGTGTGTGTGTGTGTGTGTGTGTGTGTGTGTAGGTGTGTGATTGTGTGTGTGATTGTGCCCAGTGATGGCTTGGCACCTCATCCAGGGTGTCCCCTGAGTTGTGCCCAGAGTATCCTGGGATAGACTCCATGATCCCCATAACCCTGTGTAGATGGATGGATGGATAGTTACTTATGAATACAAAGCATAAGATCAGAAGATGATATTTTCAAATTCAGGACCTAGTGCTTTAATCTAATTTTGGAAATGAGGTTTTAAAGTACACCTATGTTAACATGCGATATCATGCTTCTCTACATATGCTCAAGATTTTCTTTAAACAACTTAAGAATGAGTCCTGACACTGATATCACCAGTTTAGATGTCTCAGATTAAAGTTTTAGGCAGTAACATATTTCATTCAGAGCTAGGAAATCGTAATATTTTTAACCTCCTTAAGAAGCAAACCCATAAATCCATAAAGTACATGGCAATATGACTGTTTTCTACTTAGTTAAATCAAGCAATTAGTCATCATGGTTTCCTGTATGTGTATGTAAGTGAATGCTTGTAATATACTGATTCACTGTATCCATAGCCATGAGACAATTCTGCAACATCATCTTCATTCTATAGTGCATAAGATGGTAAATGTTAGCATATTGTCTTTAGTAACAATTGTAGACCCCTCCCTCCTTTACTCCACTTTCTCTCTTTCTCTCTTGCTGCAGGCAAGTCTGAGGAGATGCTCAGCGCTCGCTGCCACCCAGAGCCTGACTGATTCTGCAGGAAAGATACACCGTCTCTCCTTCTTTCAAAAACCAGAGTGAAAGACAGGACAACACGAAACATTGCGAGAGAGGGGAAGGGAGAGACGAGGCAGCCATAATGGGCACACCCCTGAGGAGGAAAGCCCCGGCTTCTGAGTGAGTATTTCCATTTTCCCATTACCTTCCTCTGGAGGGTTGGACATGATGGCCGAGTTGCCTTAGCAACAGCAGCCGGGGCAACGGGAGTATAGTGATGTGATGTGGTGGTGGCTGTCTGTTGTCGTGGCATCCTGTATTTGACGGTGTTCTTGTTTGTGTGTGTGTGTGTGTGTGTGTGCATGTAAAAACCATGAACATGATGCCGGGGTTGTCACGCTGTATTTATATATATGTATATACAGAGAGAGAGAGAGAGAGAGAGAGAGAAAGCTAAGACTGCCAGAGGATACTCTTCTACCTGACATGAAGGAGGTTAAAATGGGGCGTTGTCTCCATTCAACTTATTGACCCATGCTTATCGAAGCATTCTGGGATTCAATTCAATTTCAAGGTGCAGTGGGTGCACGGTGGCTTAGTGGTTTGCACGTTTGTCTCATACCTCCAGGGTAGGGGGTTCAATTCCCTCCGCTGCCCTGTGTGTGTGGAGGTTGCATGTTCTCCCCGTGCTGCGGGGTTTCCTCTGGATACTCTGGTTTCCTCCCCCAAAGACATGCATTGTAGGCTGATTGGCATGTCCAAAGTGTCTGTAATGTATTGAGTGGGTGTGTGATTGTGTATGTGAGTGTGCCTTGCGATGGTGTACCCTGTCCAGGATGTACCCTGCTATGTTCCCCATTCTCCCTGGGATAGGCTCCAGGTTCCCTGCGAGCCTAAAGGATAAGCGGTATAGAAAAGGGATGGATGGATTTCAAGGTGTAGTGTATACTAGCAGGCATGCTGCACATTAAATATACCATACCATGTGTGAGAGTAGCGACAGATCAATGTGTATAGCATTACTGAAATGTACATTCAGCATATTCAGCTTTTCCACTCTAGGTGGTCAATATAATTTGGGAATCTTCTGCCTATCTGTTCTATTTACATATATTCTTCTTTCCTATACATAACCAACATCCTTAATAAAGATAAACGAAATCCATCTTGGTTTAACAAAACTTCCCTTTGCTTATTAGTATCATTGTAAAATGCCTTCTGGGATGGAGGTCACTAATGAAAGAGATATATTCGAGCAGTCAAAATAAATACTATTATACCTCAACACTGTTCAGTTCTCAAATCTGATTGCTACAGAAGATGTTGATTAATTTTCTATAACAGAAAATCTGGCTGTAATTTATATTACAGGTATCCGTATCTATTCGTGTGTTTGTTCTATTTTGTTACTGTTTCTATAGTAACAAGTCATTCATAGAGACTTGCATAATGTAAGCTTAATAGCCATAGAAAATTGTTGATACGGTGAGGTTTTCTGTAAGAAGATGTTTATTTTTGTTTATTTATGGATGTAGTATTTAGAGTTAGCACTTTGTACTGATCAGTAAACGTTACAATGCAGAAATGTTTTCAGGACAAAGGAATTTACACTTTCTGGTTTCTCTGTCAAACTGTGTTTTTTGTTGGCTTGTTGTTTGTTTGTCTTATTAAGAGCTAACTTGATTTGTGGACATTCCATAACATTAAAAGTTGCTATAAATTGTTAAACAGTAAGTCTTTCATTAAAGAGTTTTAAAATGGTAATCGTTGGGAAAATGCTGTGCTGTAAAAAGGTACTTTTTCTTTTTTATTTAAAGAATTGGTCATCAAGTCAAGTCCAGTGGCTTTTACTGTCATCTCAAACATATACAGCTGGTACAGTACACAGTGAAATGAAACAACATTCCTCCAGGACCATGGTGCAACATAAAACAACATAGAACTGCACGAGATTACACAGTGTTACAATTCCCTCGTGCAGCAGCGCGCTGGTGCGCATGCGCATGCTGCTTCTGGGTTGACGTCATGTCTTCGTCCCGTCTCGTCATGGGTCATGTGTGTTGTGGAATTGCCCGCAGCTGTTAGCAGCTATGGGGCTAATGACTATGTTTACATATACCGTGAGGCGTGCTTCACACGGCACGGTTAAATGAATATATGAATGTATCTCTGTATGTTTGCCATTTATAGCTCGAGTGCGCCTATAGCGAATCGTTGTTTCGTGTCATGTTTAGGCCATAGCCATAACCTTAGCCCCATTAGTGTTAGCCATAGTTGTAGTTAGTTAGCTTAGCTTAGTTTATTGAGAGAGTTATGTTTCTTTTTCCGTTTTGGTTTTGCGTCCACCACGTTGTAAATAGAACTCACCGTTCGACTGCGATTGTATCCTGCCTGCTTCCTTCCCGTCACGTCCCGTAACACACAGACCTAACTAAGATTATACGGACCTGCACAGGACTACATGAAGTGCATGTGTGTAAACGTGTGCTAGACAGTCCAAATTTACTAAAAAATAGGACAATAGGCACAGCAAAGGACAGTGCAATGCCACCCGGTACACTGTTCTAGTGTGCATAAAGTGACATATGTAACAGGTTGTGCAAATAAGACATAACAATATAATAGTAAAATGCTGTAAATGTAAACATAACATACTGTGACACTATGATAAATACAGTGCGAACAGCAAGAGTGCAGGTGGTCGGTACAGAATTTTGTGCATTGTGCATTAGCAGCAGAGGGAGTGGAATTTTGTTCAGCTGAGTAGGATTGTGTGTGTGTGCTTGTCAGTCTAGACTCTGGGTATTAAAGAGTCTGATGGCTGTGGGGAAGAAACTGTTACACAGTCTGACCATGAGGGCCCAAATGCTTCAGTACCTTTTGCCAGATGGCAGGTGGGTGAAGAGTTTGTGTGAGGGGTGCGTGTGGTCATCCACAATGCTTTGCAGATGCAGCATGTGGTGTAAATGCCCGTGATGGAGAGAAGAGAGACTCCGATGATCTTCTAGGCTGTCCTCACTATCTGCTGCAGGGTCTTGCGATCCAAAAGGATAATCCGGTTCAATCGTCACTCGTGGAGCTTGTGACTGTTAGATGCAGACCATTTTATTTACCACAGGAATTCACCACTGAGTTCAAGGCTGACATCAAACAAAGATTATGCAAAAATGTCTATTAACATGGATCCACGAATACTAATTGGAAAGAATTTTGTACAACTAAACTAACAATCACAGTTTCTGCTAAGTCATAATATTTCCGATGACTACAGTGAAAACAACAAAAGTGGGCTAATTCCTTCACATCAAATTTCTAGGACATCATGTTGAATCCATATCTAAGCCAACTGGAGCTCTGTAAGTTCAGTCTGTCACTCCAGCACAGCTGCTGTCCAACAGGTGCTTAAAGAAACTCAGTGGAGATGACGAGGGCCAGAAGGTATCCTAGTAGTCGAGTCCAAGCTCCAAGGACATCACTGTAATTTATGACTTTCCATGTAAAAGAAAACAGCTGACATACTTCTTTAGTGTTCCTAGCTCAAATCTTAGAGAAAGGTCTGTTGCATTAATGCTTAAGGGCGGAATAAGAACCTCTGTCCTGTAAATGTCTGAAGGCTGTTGATGTTTTACCACAACATATTTAACAGATTAATATGTCATGTGATTTAATCTGGAACTGAATAAATTGATGTCTATCAATAGCAGGACTGTTGAATTTGTAGTGCTACTATTGTTACCTCCTGGTGCTACAATTTGCGAGAATGTACTGAAGTTTATAGTTAGCAGTTACAGCATTGCAGCTGTCACATTCCAGCCTTAAATTAGCATGAGTCATGAGATTAGCAACAGCCAAGACACAGAAAATTGTAGTAGTCTTTGGAAAAGCACTGTTTAATTTAAGCATATTATTTACACTACATATAAACTAAAGTCACTAATATAAGGAAGATGAGCTCTACTCTATTGTATGTACTAAAGCAGTGATTGCACAGTGGTTAAAGCTCTGTGATCAAGAATTATTGGGGCTTCTCTCGTATTTGTTAAGTGATATAAAACTAAATGCTATCAGTAAATCAGTAAGACAAGAAGTTGCATTATATTCCAATTAGGATATGTTTCAGCTGCAAAGTTCCCTAATGCTTAGTGATCAGTCTCCTTCACTAAGGAATTAAATAAGAAAATTCCCAAGTGGCAGCCAATTTGTGTTTACATTGAGTAGAGAGACACGAAACTATGCCAAGAGTACTGACAAGGTCCAGGGCAAATCCAACCATAAACACAGGGAGCACAAGTACAGGATTAGACGCCATGGGAGAAAGGCCAGAGTTACTGTGCGTCACATTTCCTGGGTCATGCCCTGAATGTTCCCTCTCTGTTAACTCTACCATGAATAAACATTGGTTAGAGAAAATATTTTCTTAGCAATAGACGAAAGATTGCAAAAAAAAGATTATTCATACTGTAAAGCATGTAAACTTACATTTTAATGTATATTTTATAAAATATTTTAAAGGTTCTTTTTATGTCATTTGGATAAAGCAATATTCTGTGAATTTAAGCAAAATCGCATGAGAAAGAGTGCAGTTATACTGAATATCGGAAATGAATATCGAGGAACTGATATTTTGGAGACAATATGGCCAAATAATTTGTTTATTTCGTGCCGCAAAGGGAAATAGATAGCCAAGAAGCCAAATTCACTGATAGCTAGCTTAAAATGATTTGCTTATTCATGTTAAAAGTGCTTCTGGTGAAATTGGCTTCTCTTCTACCTTTTCATCTTCATTTGATGAAATTTCATGAAGAAAGATTCATGAAAAATGTATCATTATATGTGGCGAGCACAGAAATTTGAATTTTTATTTGGCGAACACAGGCAAGTCGAGTGATACAAACAGTAAAATATCCCAGTGTGGTCATACTAAATATAGGCTCGCTTGAAATGTTACTCGTCTGATCAAATTGGTGGACCGGAACTAACTGTTGTAAGAACAAAATCAATTGATAAAATCAATATGGCAACAAACCTTAAGTGCATCAAAGCACAATTGTAATACAATTATTTGCCATAAGATTATTTTCATTAGTACTAACTAATCTTAATGGAGACAAAAAAAAATTAAAAGTGACATAATAAATTATACATTTCTGTATCTGTATAATAGGTGATAACATGAAAAATAAATGAAGGTGCTTCTTAACATGTTAAGCCCTGAAAGTGCATGTGAACTCAAGCTCTGAAGTTGGTGGATGTTTTCTGTAAAGGAGCTCAAGTTTAGAAAATGTTTCTAGTACTTAGAAAATGGTTCATAAGGAAGTAAGGTCAGAAGGAAGTAAGAAAGTATGTAAGGAAGTAAGGACAGTAGGAAGTAGGGATGTACATATGTAAGTATGTAATAAGAAAATAAGTAAGTACTATGTAGATAAGTTAGTAAAGAAGGAAGAATGTAAGGATGTACATGAGTATATAAGAAGTAAGTAGGTAAGTACATGTGTAAAAAGGAAGGAAGTATGTGCATAAGTACTGTATGTACGTAAGAAGTGATTAAGGAAGGGAGGGAGGGAGGAAGTCAAGTGTTTGATTTTTCATTAATCTATTGAAATTATTTTCAAAACAGCAATTTGCCTAACAAATCGTTTCATTAGACATAGGATGCAGTGACATCTCTCAACATTTTTAATGCATTACTTCACACAACATAAATATTACATACAGTAGGGGAAATAAGTATTGAACGCATCAACATTTTATTCAGTAAACATGTTTCCAATGAGGCTATTTACATGAAAATCTCACCAGACTTTGGTATTAACTGAAGAAATCCACATATATAAAGAAATCAAAACATTAAAGTCCAAAAATGAAGTTATGTGTAATAAAGAGGAATGACAGGAAAAAAGTATTGAACACGATAACTCAAATATATTTAATACTTGGTGGAGAAACCTTTGTTTGTAATGGCAGCTTCAAGATGCTTCCTGTATGAAGAAATAAATGGACCGCAGTATCCAGGTGTGATTTTGGCCCATTCTTCTGAACATATTGTCTTTAAATCTTGTTCAGTTGTATTCGTCAGGTGATTGACTGGGCTATTGTAACATCTTGATTTTTTTTTTCTCTGAAACCAATTGAGAGTTTCCTTTGCTGTATGCTTTGGATCGTTGTCCTGCTGGAAGGTCCACCCACGTCTCATCTTCATCATCCTGGTGGATGGCAGCAGATTCTTCTCAAGAATCTCCCAGCAAGGGGCTCCATTCATCGTTCCTTCAATTATATGAAGTCTGCTAGTACCATGCTATGAAAAACAGCCCCACACTGTGATGCTTCCACCTCCAAACTTCACTGATTGTATAGTGTTTTAAGGGTGATGTGCAGTGCCATTTCTTCTCCAAATATGGTGTGTAGTACGACAGTCAAAAAGTTAAATGACCAGACTACACTCTCCCAGTATTTCATTGGCTTGTCCAAATGAGTTGTAGCAAACTTTAAACAATCTTCAACTTGCCTGTTCTTTGTTAATGAGTCTTGCGGGGTGAGCGTGAGCAGTGAAATGCATTGCCTATTGTTTTCTCTGTGACGAAGCCACTTGCTGCCATCAAGTGTTTCTGGAGCTCTTTCCGAGTGGCCCTTGGCCCTTGGGCAACTCTTCTGACTATTCTCCTGACTTCCTGGTCAGAAATCTTGCAAGGTGCTCCTCTACATGGCTGTTTGATGACAGACTGATGTTGCTTCCACTTGAGGGTAATGGCCCCAGTGGTGCTTACTGGAGCATTCAGATATTTTCAAATATGGATTCAATATGTTTTGCAACAATAAGGTTGTGATGTCTATGTCTTTCTTTTGTCTTTCCTTTTACCCTTCATGAGATCTTTCTTGTCTGACACCTTGGTGTCCATCAATTTACTAACCCAGCTGACATTAATTTGCACAGATAGGGGGTATAATTACATACGGATTTCAGCTGGTTCCTTTCCTTACCATGCCTTTGAGAACTGCTTTTTCTTAGCATGTTCAATGCTTTATTTACGGAGTTGTTTGTTTATGTTGTGAATTCTTTGTATGTGTGGATTTCTTGAATTAATACTGATGTCTGGTGAAAATTTCATGTGAATAGCCTTATTGGAAATATATTTACTGAAAAAAACTGTTGATGTGTTCAATACTTATTTCCCCCACTGTATTTTAACCAGTCTGTGATCAATTTTCCGCAGTGCACAAATGATTTGACTGTCAGTCTGGCAACAAAATGAGTGCTCATTCATGAATTTTCTGAAATATTCATTACAGTGTTAGTACATTTACATCTACGTGCAGTAGTAATAATCTTTATATCTCAGGCACATTAAAGAAACCAGAGCAGGCATTAAAAATGACACATTGACAGTGTGACCGTAAAGTCGCCACTGTTTGAAACAGAGCTTGAAAACATTGGCACTGGCTCACTAGTAGTGTGTTTTGCTTTAGATGAGCTTAAGGGCCATTCAGTGTGTGTTTATTTGGTCTCTGATTCCCAGATTTTGCACATCTGGAAGGCATTAGCCTGCCTCGCTGGCTCATGGGATGAAGTCACTGTGCCAGAGGAACAAAGTTGCTTTTGTATCTTGATGACGGTGTGGTCAGGGACTGCAAGCAGGAAGATAAAGCAGCCAATCAGAATGCTCTGTTCACAAGAGCTGAGTTAGAACGAAGGGCTTTTCTTAGCACTGACCTCACTTGTATAGATGTGGCACTAATTAGATATACTCTAAAAAATAAATAAATAACAACTCTGGTGTTTTCCACAAATAGACAAGTTAAAGCATTATAGTTCTGTCAGGATAATAGCTAAATATCAAATTGGGATCTCGTTTCTCTGCTAATGCTTTTAGGCTTCATTCAACATGGTGTGTTAGGACATAGTGCTGACAAGTCAGCCTACTGTACTGGGAGTTTCAGCACAGACCTGGCCAAACAAACCCTAGAAATATGTTACACAGGGGCCTGCTGAATGATTTAACTCGCTGTTCTGCATTCGGCAGAGTCAAAAGACCTCTTAAGTGTGGAACTGGAGTGTACGGGAGCTGTATGTTTTGTGGCTTTTAGCCTGGTTCCAATAGTTACGTGAATGACCAGGAATTTCCTGTCCTCACCAGTGCAATTTATGATCCACCGTCCAGACAGACCTGATCTTTTTTTTTTTTTTTAACTGTGTGAGCAAGCAAGGGAATTTATATTACATCTATAATGGAATTTGATTATTTCTATTACACAGAACTGGTGACAGAGCCTGCTGTGGAGAGTAAATCTACCTCCTTGTCATCCCACACAGCCAAATACTCTTTGGCACTCTTCCATCAGGTCTAATACTAGTTGACTGCTGCTAAAGTTTGGTTGGAAGAGATGTCCCAGGATAATAATTACCCAATGCTATTAGCGCCCCCTCTCCCTCTTGGACGATCAGCCAAATGGCTTCTGCCACTCAATTATTAATGCTACATTAAGAATTACCTTGTGGCTCTGTGCGCTTTGGATGCTCCAGACGTGCTATTACTCCATCAGCTCACACTAGGTTCTACGCTTAGTTTAGACTTTCGCAATTTTTACATTTCCTTACAGAGCATCAATCATTGTCAAATATTAAATGCTGTATAGGTATAAGCTTAACAGGTGACTGTGATAGACTCAAGTGTAATATGCAGGCTAATACAGTGTACGTGTGTGTCAGCTTGGGAAAACTCTTCATACAGTGAAATGTTTGACATTTTCTACCATATTTAGTAGAAAAGTACAGGTTTTCCTGAACTGAAATACAGCATGTGTTCTAGCATTTTAAAGTCTGGTTACAATCAAAGAAATAAAATGAGAAAATTGAATTGAAAAAGTTTTTAAATCGATTCAGCTGATATCTGAGTGCAAACTGAATTGAATAGGCTTATGTATGTTTCATTATGACACATAGCTATCCAGCAACCTGATCGAAGCCTGACATTCACTGTGTGAGGAAATCACACAAAGCTATCAAGGCTTTAGACTCTATACATTATCTCTAGGCAGATTGACTCCTTATTCAAGATGATCTTTTCAGAAAGCCTTGGCATAATTAAAATGTTAAATAGAAATATTTACAAGTATATTTATGTTTTCTTAAAGTTGCGGTTGTAAAGTAAGCTGTAGCTCTCTCTCTCTCTCTCTCTCTCTCTCTCTCTCTCTCTCTATCTATCTATCTCTCTCTCTCTCTCTCTCTCTATATATATATATATATATATATATATAAATAATTTTGCCAAATTGGGTATTGGGTTCTGATATTTCACCTGTTTGAACTGTTCCATCAAGTTAGTGAAAATATCCTGAATATAGTCGAATGTGTCTAGAATTTCCCATTACAAGACTACATCAAACCAAGTGTAAGATTACTAAAACCTATTTCTAGACAATTGTACTAAATCCAAGCTTGAAATAATCTTGTTCTTTTGGCAGATTTATTTTGCTCATTTCAAGCATTTATTTCTAGACAAAAGCTAAACAATCTGCCAAGAAAATGTAAAAAGTTTGAAAAGGGTAAAAATGTCTAGAAATACGTTTATTAATCTTATATTTGCTTGATTGTAATCTTATAATGGGAAATAGTAGATATATTGGACTATATTTAAGATATTTTCACTTGCTAATATGTCATTTACATAGTGCCATTGGTTGATTCTGGACCATTAGATGAATAAACTTTTAGTTTAAATCACAATCTAAAGTGTCACTTTTTAAAGTTGAAATATTTTGTTTTCACAATAGTTTAAGGTCATGCTGCAGAGTGAAGCTTTCAATTAATGAACCTCAACCTCTATTATTTGAAGCAGTTTTAGCTGGTTATTTACATCAAGTGCTTTGTTGTCAGAATGCACAAGCAGCCATTAGCATGGTAATATTTTTGGCTGGAGGATGCTACAGACGCCCCTTCTCTGTTCATTTATAAAAACGTTCAGCATAACCGAATGACCGATAAAACTAGACCGGTGAATAATGCATGAGGAAAGAGGCAAGCCCTTCCTTTTTCTTTCTTTTTTTGCTACAGTACAAAAAAACTGCTGTAGTGCAGTACATTTATGTTGGAATCACATCAAGTGCATTTGTAACTATTCCCACAAGCTTCTGACACACACACACACACACACAGAAGCGCATAGCTCAGCCTTTCCCATATAAGGACTTTTCGTATTCCTCCAGCTGAGAGCATGGATGGAGGGAAAAGAGCCGGTTGGACCCCCGTCCTGTCGTCCTTGGCTTCACAGCAACAGTAGTAAAAATGGAATTCAATGATCATTGGGAAGCTGTTAAAAGCCAGTGGCTGTAACTGGCAGAGTTGTTGGCTGCATTCTTGCAGTTTTACTCCAACGATGATGACTGACCCATGCCTGTAATGTTAATTCAGTATCACATGATTTACAAGTTGATTCAGTCACTGTTTAGAAAAGGAGTCATGGGAGTTAAGGCAACTGAGAGCTATCTTCTTAAAATTCTAAACAGTGCTAGATAAATATGCTACATATATGCTAAAACAAGCATGGTTTTCAATAAGCAGTGATATCATACTTCATTTAAATAAGGCTATGTTCACTGTTTTTATGAGATCACACATGAATAGTTAACTATTGTGTCACAGATGAAATCTTTGGACATTTCTAAGTTCATATGTTTATTGGAAAGTGTTGACATTTCTCAATAGCGTATATTGCCATGCTAACAGCATAATAGATAAATAAAACCTTTTATCCTGTGCTTTAACTGACCAAAGACCACAGATTGCTCTCTTCTTGTGTGCTGACCAAGGGTTGTGAATTCACAGGATACATTTCACATAAAGTCAGAGTAAAGCAAAAGTAACAGCTACCAGAAACATGCGCTTGTTGTTCACATCCCATGTCCTTTCCACTTCAGTGAATGAGCTTTTCCATTGGGCGAATGGAATTTTATTTGTGTTTTGTCTGACAATTGCTTTAGCTGAGAAAGAAAAAAGGGTCTATTATTAATAATTTACCATCACATCTTAAGAAAATTTTCAATTTCTTTCTTATTTGGTTCATACTGTCCAGGTTCAAATTCAAATTTTATGGGTTAAACACGTACAACCACACACAGTACGACGTGCAGGGAAATTATTGAAATTTAACAGGTATGTATTGCCTAAATTGCTAGCCTTTGTGATTAGCGACGTTCCATTTCCTACTGGCATAGCTGCTTTTTTCTCAAGTTTGTCATGTGTTATTCATTTGAAAGCAGTATAAGAACAGTGCTAGATCTTTAACTGAAGGTGCGATATCCCCACCTCCCGTCAATTTTAATTTGTTGCCATGTCCAATTTATTTATTTCAGTTTATATTCTCCTCTGACTGCACTGATTGGCTGCTGGCTATCCAGAGAAAGAGTGAGAAATAAAGAATTGGGGGTTTGATTCCTATCTCTGTGTGCACAGAGCTTGAATGTTCTCCCTGTGCTTCAGGGGTTTCCTCCAGGTACTCTAGTTTCCTCCCCCAGTCCAAAGACATTCAGTGTAGGTATTAGCATCTCCAAATTGTTTGCAATGTGTATTGTGTGTGATGGGTTGGCACCCCATCCAGAGGGTCCCCTTCCTTGTGCCCTGAGTCCCCTAGGATAGGCTCCAGGCTCCCCAAGACTCGGTGAAGACTAAGCGGCACAGAAAATGGATGGATGGATGGATGGATGGAGTATTTCACTCATGCTGGAAAGATTTGTGACACTTTCCTATGGTTATAATTAATAACTTTGGACATGTGAAGTTTTCTTGTAAAGCTCAGAAGTAAGTGAAACTTTCACTATTACAAACCTCATTTATATTATCATTTCTGAGATATGAGAGAGAAAGTGAGCAGTTCTTTCCTCTTCTATCCCTAGTGTAAGGCACACCTCTCTTCTGCCTCCCAGCAGTCTCTCTCTAGTACACACACACAAACACATACTCAGCTGCAGTAGCAGTTAGACGAGGTGTGACATGCCGTTGTCCTTTTGCTCCTCCTCAGTGTCAGCCCTGCGTGTCTCCTAGCAGCTCTGTCTGAAACGTCAGGAGGAGGGAAAACCAACTATCCATCTTTCCCTCTCTCCCTCCTCCCAGCTGTCCTCTCCTGCTGCACATACATGGCCCATGACTGCAAGGGAGGGAGGTGGGAGGAGAGTGAGCCAGAGAGAGAGAGAGAAAGAGAGAGAGAGAGAGAGAGAGAGAGAGAGAGAGAAGCAATCTGGCAGGCACATGGCCAGTGAATGAGAAGAACTTGCTCTCAGCACACAGTCTCACTGGATTTGAGCAAACGACCAAAGCTGTGTGTGTGTCTCCATCTCCATCATTATCTTACTGACTTCCAAACGCGCGCACACACACACACACACACACACACACACACACACGCATACACTGGAAGAGTGTACCTTACGATTACTGAGACCTCTCACCTTGTCTTTCCAGGATGGCTGAGGCTGAACTTCATAAAGAGAGGCTCCAGGCCCTGGCGGTAAGTTCAATAACTTTGTAATTCTCTTGCAGTTTTCCTTTGTTCTGCTGACAAATGCTCACATCTGTTGTCAAATTAGACTTACCACTGGTTGTGGTTTTGCTCTGGAGTTTCTTAGCTCCATTAGAAGTGGTAGGCTTTGATAGAACTGTTGCTTTCCCACAGATTCTGGTGCAGATCGATCATCTAGCTCTAAAAAAAAAAAAAAAACAGAAACTGAAGGACAGTGGTTGTAGCTAGGTATGGACGTGTGTGGCTAATTTTGGTGGCAGCTGCAGGACTTCAGTGCACATTGGAGTGGTGAGCAACAGATGGAGAACTATTTTGGCTGCGTCGCTAGAATCTTTACGATTCCGAGGTGTACATGTCTCAAACAGAGGTGGGACTAATGTAGACACGGGCAGGGAGGACTCCATGTACAAAAGTGTTGGTTATTCAGTCTAATACGATAATAATATAGAAAGGTGAATACTTCATCTTTGTTGAAGATTAGAGTGCAAACAGAGTAATGACTTTAGGATGTTGACTGCTATGCAAAAGGTTAAGTATGGCGAGACAGAGGAAGTCTGAATAATTGAAGTTAAAAGGGGTCTGCCAAGCAGCTCGAGAGCCAAGAGAAGAGAGGAGGTTCTTTTCCACAAAGCTTTTTAGACTTTTTTTCTCTCACTTAAGTAGAACATTAATTGTATCAAACAGTCATCTCCGAAAACTCTGAGCCTGAATAACAGAAGTCCGGGAAAAGACATGAAGTGGTTCAGATCATTACAATGGTATGCTTGACCGTACCCAGGAAAAATGAAACGTTTTAAGTGAGAATGTGTACACATGGAAGGAATTACCACATGCAATACTGGGTACTGCGTGCTCATTTTGTGGAAACAAAGAAATATTGCTAGTTATTGCATCGTTACTGGAAATCATAGAACAGTGATCGCAGCTCATCCATTGTGCCTCAGATCTAAGAACTTTTTAGGTCATCCATTCCAACACACTCAGATAGAAAGCTGCAGACATAACTAAAGTCATACGCGTGCCATTACCCACTCAGTTTGAAATTCATTTTTGTGCATGGTCAGCCACAACAGCGTGGGATTGAAGTTGCCAGATTTTATTGCATTGCCTGTTCTGATGCCAACTCGCTGGAAAAAGGAAAAGAAAAAGAAAAAAGACCCACACACTTCTCTTAATGGTGCATGGCAACAAGGCTGAGTTATGTTAAATCATACTAATATCAATCCAAATATATAACGCTAGCCAATTAATTCCACTTTCCGGCATTCTGCAAGCTAATCTTTCTGCTTAATTACTGACATTGGCATGGAAGTATGAAATTACAAGCATTTAGAGCAGACCGCATAGCATGCTGCCTTTTTTTCATATCTCACTCAACCGCCTGCTGTGTTGAATGGTAATAAATAATTAAGAACTTTCCGTGTGCTCGTAGAATGAGTGAGGGGCTGATATTAGGTTTCTGAACAACAGCCAACAAAGTTGGCATGGCTGAGTAGCCAAGACAGTTTTACGACATACTATAGAAAGGAGCCTGAGGCTGAAAAAAGATTCAACCACCCTACCACCCTACTGTATATATACACACAGCAAAACAATGCTTTATTTGTTGTGTCTGAATAACGTTTGATTTGACTGAGTTTTCTAAGAAGTAGGTAAAGGATTACAGACTGTTTCTCTCACTTTCTCCATACAGAGCGTATTTTATCCCAACCATGTAGTTAATCTGAGCCTCCTTCTTTTCCCATGCTCTCAAGAACACCAAAGACTGTGGGCTGCTTGAAGTTCACCAACCGTCCAAAAGCGGCTGTGCTTCTGAAGCAAACCAGCTCCGAGGCTATATTTTAGTGGGATTTAATTTGACAACAATTATAATTTGCAGGATTTTTAGGCTATGAATTAGTGAATTTTGAAGGTTTTTCATCATGCAAGTGAACATTACATCACAGCATTACTTAACACTGTGTATACCGTGCCAAATTAGATGACTAACTGAATGTTGTTCAGTTTTCAGCTTGTGATTATCACATCACGGGTTTCTCAAGCTTTGTGCTTTATTTGTGAGGGTATATAGATCAGTCTCACAGGCTCTAGCGTACATTTTTATTGCACAACTTTCACCGTGAGCCAAAAACCAAAAGCCAAAAATTTTGGCACAGTTTGGCTGCGGAATGAGAGAATGTTGCTAGTCTAACTAGCAATCTAGTGTTTTGCTGGATGCAAAGCACTGGGTGGAGGAGGGTGTGTGGGTTGGAAAGCTAAACCTGGTCTACACACCTGCAGCAAGCATTCCAGACATACTTACTGCATACAGATGATTACAAGCAAACTGAAGTCCCATGTTGCATAGAGGTTTTGCAGGAAAGGGCAGGGCCACTATAATGAACAAGGTAAATTTAGTAGCAGCTGTGTTGGCCAGCTTGACTAGACGTCAGCATATTTGAAAAGGGTGGAGGCATGGGAGCTCCATTCAGGTGCGCTCAGCTTTCTGTAACACATTAACACATTATGTGGGAGTTGGAGAACAAACGTCAACACAGTCTAAGACCTTAAGTCTGAAGGACAGGCTACGAAGGAAAGGATGAATGCATTTGTGCTCTAGTCAGAGTAATTTGTAACACAAATATTCATTTGTACATTCGTTGTCAGGAGAGTGAAAATTCCAATCCTGACAATACCACAGCTATAGCTAGGAGTCCTAGAGAGCAGAATTGGCTGGGCTGTCTGGGTAGGAGTGATGGCATTGCTTTTTCCCCTGTCAATCACAGCAACACTAGCCAACTGTCGGTCTGTGAGCTCAGATGTGTGGAAGGAGGTAGAGAGCACTTTCCAACAAGTGTGTTACGCTGCCCTGTGATGCAGCATGAGCAGCAGTTTGAAAATATGCCGTAGTTGCCTTCACATGACTCAGAGGAAGCATGTGCTAGCCTTAATTCTCCCAAGTTGGAAGCTGTGGTGACAGCGGGCTGGTGTGTGGCATGACCGAATTAGGGGGAAAATGAGAGAAATCATTCTAAACATTCAGGGGGAATATACCAATTATGCTTGTCTTTAAAAGACTAAGAGTTTTTTGGTCAAGATGGAGCAGTATTGGTTTAGGACCTCCTGCCTACATAAAACCCCATTGGTGGCTTAGTAATTCTATTTATGCAGTTCTGGGGCTGTCAGAGAACTACTGCTAAGTCTTTGAGCAAGACCTATAACCCTCAGCCACTTAGGTCAATCATACATCACTTTGGATAAAGGTGTCCGCCAGCTGCCAGCTTTGAGATGTCTTTTCACTTCAGTTTCCCCAACAAACTTACCTTAAATCACATTTGAGTAGTCTGTTACTGTTACTGAGGGGTCTGTTAGTTCTACGCAACACACTCTGACTAATCCTATCTAGCTCATGTTCATTTAAATCATTGTTGTAGTGTTGTAGGAATTTTGATTGAATTCCTTAAGCATTAGGATATACTGTATAGTGCAACTATGAAGCCAATACAGTAATATCATCACATGACCATTCATTCTGCCTAAAGAACATGGAATGGAATGCATAATATGGTAGCTGAAGAGCTTAGTGTGCTCTTGGCCACCCAATATCTAAAACGGCTCTAGTATCTGCCCTATAAATAAATGCAAATAATCTATTAACCAGTGGCTTCAAATGTCAGCAATCTCATTATTCCCACATGGACAAATAAATGTTTTCTCTTCAGACTCATTCTTAAAGCGCTAATTAATGTTAGTAATTAACTAATGTTATTAATACTTGTATTGTTATTATGCATTAATTTGCAATGATTTCCATATAGGTACTATAATAATTAGACACATATATTGCTAATGCAAATGATTATTAATGACTAATTATGTTACTGAATTTAATTTAGCTGAATTTGGTTTATAGATTCAATCTACACTCTAGGTGTTTACTGACACAAGTCTATTTCCATGCACATAATGCAGTCCATGGTCAAGAAAAACTCATCCCTATTGCATCATTGTACTTTCATATTTTAATGGAAATATCTGTACAGTATGGCTCGAGTGATTTGATTTACAGATGACAATGTGATAGCTTTAATCGGATCAAAGGCTACTTCTGATCGTGAAGTTTTTTGCCGCCTGGGAAGAAAGATTATTTTAGATTTTGATATTTGATACATTTAAGTCAATGATTATTGTTATAACAGTGCTCATGCGTTGCAGTGTGAGGTTCTTTGGACAGGCTTCCACACTGTATTGAAATACTAAATGGCCATTTAGAAAAGCAGTCAGTAATAATGAGAGAAATGTATGTAAGATGTTGCATGAATGTATTATTAATGTTAAAGTATTCGTTAATTATTTATTTTGATGAAAAGCATTAGCATATCCCTTTTCAAAAAAAAAAAAAAAAAAAAAGAAAAAGCCCCCCCCCCTTCTCCCCTCCCCAAAACAAAAAAAAAAATTCCGTCACTGGAACTAAGTGAAGTTTGCCAAGGTTGGAGTAAAAGAACTCAAGTGTCCTGCACAGAGCCCTTTCGGGATGAACTGGAACTCTGACTGTGCCCCAGGTCTCCTCAGCCGACATCAGTGCTCGACCTCACTAATGCTCTTGTAGATGAATGGACAAATCCCCACAGCTGCAAAATCTAGTGAAAAGCCTTCCCAGAAGAGTGGAGGTTATTATAAAAGTAAAGGGGGAATCAATCTGTACTGAGATGTTCAACAAACACATAGGTGTGAGGGTCAGGTTTCCACACACTTTTGGCTATATGCTGCATCATAATCACCTTTGATAGAAAACGTTTGAAACAATAACCATGTCTCTTTCAAAAAAAAAAAGTAATTTAGTGGTTTCGCAGCAAAAGAATACTTAAGCAATCGAAACATTTATATTTTTTAAATCCCAATTATGGCCATTTCAGTTCCAGGTTGTAACACAATAAACTGTGAAATGAACACATTTAAATCAAGTTGTTTCTAACTCAATTGGTTACATCTTGTACAACAGTGTTTTAACATTATATTGGACAAAAAAAATATTTCTTCATACTATTACAGTAGATATATTAGTTAGCAGCTACTTCTGGCCTCAAAAAGATTTCTCTGCTTTGTATCAAAACACTATAAAACGCTGTTTCATTCATGCAGGTTAGCACGTTTGCCTCGCATCTCCAGGGTTAGCTGTTGGATTCCCGAGTGTGCCCTGTGTGCGTGTAGTTTTCATGTTCTCCCCATACTTTGGGGGTTTCCTCCGGGTACTCTGGTTTCCTCCTGCAGTTAAAAGACATGTATTGTAGGCTGGTTTACGTTACCAAATTGTCAATAGTGTGTGAATGGGTGTATGAGACTGTGTGTGTGATTGTGCCCTGCGATGGGCTGGCACCCCATCCAGTGTGTCCCCCACCTTGTGCCCAGAGTCCCCTGGGATAGGCTCCAGGCTTCCCGCGACCCTGTGTAGGATAAACGGCACAGAAAATGGATGGATGGATGGATGGATGGAAGGTTTCACTCATGCTGGACAGATTTGTAATTCTCTACTAGATTTAACACAAATGCATGCCTCATGGATGTAATCAACCACATACCTTCATTTGGTGGACAAAGTATGGAATCACTCAAGAATGAACCACTGATGTTGCATTTTTCTGTAGCTCTAATCAGCTATTGTGTGTGTGTGTGTGTGTGTGTATGTGTGTGGTTGTGTGTGTGTCTGTTTGAAATGGTTTGTGTTGAAGTCATGTCCTTGTTCACTGTAAGGCTTTTTTTGTATAGGCCTGGAGTTTGGATTTATTTAGCTGCTAAGGATCATGGGAATGTTGTTAACGTGCACATAAAAATGTTACTGACCAATAAATGGTAATAAGTTGCACTCACAACTCACATCTGGTCTCTTAGCTCAAACTAAATCATTTATGATTTACTGTATATTGGAAACGTTAACTCGGATCACTCAACTCCATTCTAATCCTATTTGAGCTGCTATGTCTTTCCGAAATCAATCACAGTGATCAGATTTGACTTTGGTACTTAGTGTGTAGTGTTACTGAAGAAAGTGTCAGGTCTTCTTTATCCAATCTGAAAGCATTTTTTTCTGTGTACTGCCTGAGGATACAGTAAACACCATAAAGAGGTTTGTATTTGTGTGGTTAATCACTACAGACATCTCACACAGCTAAAGCAAATATCTAAATTTCTTGCTCAATGAATTCTTGGTTCATATATTTATGGTTCTATTTCTTGCTTGGAGAAAAAACTGACTTAATGAATCACATATCCATAAAAACATCCCAAAAAAAACCTTATAGTTAATGGTTAAATACTGAACACCTATTCAGAACCAGAGACACAGAGACTTAAAAAGACAATATTTGGCTGAAAACATCTTTCATCTAAGTAAATAAAGTTAAAAATAATAATAATAATAATAATAATAATAATAATATAATAAATAAATAAATAAATAAATAAATAAATAAAGGGGAGTTCTAAAAAGGCATATCAGTGGTTTCCATTCTCAAACTGCTTTTAGTGGGAAATGTTTGTCTGCTCTATTTTAGTCCAGAGATGAGTGCTTGTGTTTGTTTTGATAACCTTTGACACCTTCACGCTTGCTGTTGTTATCTTCTACTGATACTGACTCTGGACAGGTAAAAGTGCTAGTAACTTCCTAGTTCAAATGACAAACCTGTTACAAACATATGGTGCTTGAAATAGCTAAGTAAATAGTGTGTAACCTGTGTGTAACCGCATAGCTCAGGGTCTTCATCGCAAACAGATACGCAACACTATTTTTAAGTAATTTCTTCTAGTCAGCTTGTTTATTCAAATCACACAAAACTTATAGTTCTGATGTACTACAATTAGACAATATTTGTCTAGTCTATTTACTTAGATTGTCTTCCAAAGGCATTTTAAGAATCACTGTTCAAGAAAGTAATTTTCTTTATTCCTGTTTATTACACTGCTATTGCAATACACTGGGGGTTTTTTTTATGTATTTTCCCGTCAAACAGATGGAAGGCTTAACCCTGTTAATCCATTTATCTTCGCCAGACATGATCATTGTCATGTGCTGATTGCAAAATATTCCATTATTACAGTAATACTATCAAATCATTCAGGCCAGTTATGTTATTGTTTGCCTTTTTCAGTAGATGAGGGAGGGACAGTCATTAGAAAGGTCAGCATAGTTGCCAGTGGAGGCGTAGAAGTTAACAATGACACATCGCAAATCTCAACTCCTACTTAATGGATTGTGTCATTGCAGAATGTGTCAAATGTAGTGTGACATACTGGCTAAATGGTCAGTTTTCTAACATGTTGGTCCCTCAATCCGATTAGATAAGCTTTCCACTCAGAACTCATGTATTCCATTTCTGAAGATTATAAGTGGCAGTGAACTGGTCTTAGTAAATCTAAACATATGCTTACTGTAGGTGTGTTAATCTGAAGATTAGGCTAATGAACCTTCAACACAATCTTATACTTTTACACTCACAATGTGGAAGGTTACAGTTCAGTCCTCAAGAGGAGCATCGTTTACACAGATTGCTGTCAAGAACATTGCCGAGATGCTAAAGGAAGCTATGGTTGTCATACTTGTTAAGTCTGGCTGGTCAGGATTTCAAACCACAGACCTTAAGCTATATTCCAAAGACGTTCTTGTATTTCTAAAAAGTGACTCTGGTGTTGCCAGCACAAAAGGAAATGTTGCTGCATTACTGCAAAACAGATGTTTTCAATCTGATCCCAGAAATGCCAGAAACAATATGTTCTTTGTTTAGTCATTATACACTCACCAGGCCTTGCTAATATGACTTTATTGTGAATATTACCTGCTGTCTTGCACATCCTATTTTACCCAAATCATTGCAGATGCAGAATTCAGTCTGGAAATTAAGCATGGATAAATCTCCAGTGACCTCATATTCTCGGACTGTATTTCGTGACATGCTTGTCATACCACCAAAGTCCAAGATGAAGAATGCATCTTGTATGTTGGTATACAGTGTTGCTCCTGGCTCGATTAGTATTTTAAGCCGATCTTCAATATGTGTCGGCGTGCTTGGTGAGAAATAGATCCTCCAGCGGTGTTAGGTTGGGTGTGGAGGCCATTGCCATTCCACAGTGAAATTTCACCGGCCACGTGGTGAAGAATGAACTGTTAAGCTAATTATAGCCTCTTGCTCAGAGTAAAACCATGCCAGGTCTCAAATGGGTGTTTGTTGTTGTGCTGTGCTGTAAGGCTTTAGGTTATGTGATCCATTACACTGGGTTTAACCAAATATGCATTATTTAGGCTTAGTCAGAGAACTGTGTGAACGTGTGTGCATGGGTTTTCTGCAATGAACTTGTGTCCCATCTAGGATATATTCCCAGCTCAAGGCCAGTGTTCCCAGGATAGTCTCTGGATCCACCATGATGCTGACCATGTTAAAGTGGTTAATGTAGAAGAATGAGTGAATGAAACAACACAGTGAAACCATGAACCATCAGGTTTTACCTTGACTATGACAATTACAATGAATTTGAGGAACTCTTGACAATGTAACAAGAAAAATACATGAATATTTGTCAAGTTTTACCTACGCCTGTGTGTGTGTTTAACATCTGCACTCCTGACAGGCTTGGAGGAAACTCTGCAACACTTCCATGTGTTTTTCCAACTCTGAAAAGGTTTAACATCAAGGAGTCAGAGTTTATATTGTTGCTGCCAAACTGGTAATCATCAGATGGAGTGTATAACCTGAGGATTAAACATAGTTCAGATGTGTCTGCTAGGACAGGGACAGACGTTGCATTGGGCTAAGAGTGTGTGAGTGATTAATCAATCTAGAGACAGATCTAGTTCCCCTTTAATGCTGCAGCTACTCTGTAGAATCAACAGTGCATGTTTGTAGATGAGTGTGTGAATATGTGACCAGTCCACGATGCTTGTTCAGGGGTAAATAATTACCAAGACTAGTCAAACTAAAATAATGAAGGTCCTTCCATGTCCTTTCTCATGTGACATCATCCACTGAACAATGGCCTACATTTAAAAAAAAAAAAAGCCATTTTCAGACCACATTTGCTTTTCTCTCACATCTGGATTCCATATTAGTTCACATTCATGAGAATGCCCAAGGGAGTACAAAATCCAGCACTGTAGCTCAGGTCTGGAATGCAGGCGTGAATCGGTGTCAGCACAGACATAGCCATTTGTTCCGATGGTAGAAAACGAGAATAGCCTACACGGGGAAACATGCTCTTTTTCTGGACCTTTTTTTTGGGAATTTGGGAGCAGGAAGTGAATCATGTGTGGTGTTTACTGTGGAAAAAAGCTTCATCTGTTGGACATTTGAACCAGTCAACATCACAGCCCCCACAACTTCCTTTGTACACACCATGCATCTCGTGTTTATAAAAGATTATTAGTGTCATTGAATTGATATTACACAAAGCACCATATTGTGTTGGGGTGTGGAATTTTAGGAGCTTGTCTAGTATTTTGTTATCATGTAAATTAAAGGTGCAGTTGTGTATATGCTTTTACTGTGAGCTAAAAATCTATGTTGTGCTTCCAAGAAATTTAACAAGAAAAGTAGTCAAACTTGATGAAATATTGCTTTTATAAGATCAATAGATTTATCACTGGTGAAGAGGATGAATGTAGTGTTATCTGCTCTACTGCGGTACAACAAATGTTAAGTACTTTTATCACCTATATCTAAACAGTGAAGTAAGGCTTAATATGCAGTCTACCTCATCTCTTGAAAGTGATGTAATCTCGATCCTTGGGAATCCTGACTCTAATCAATCATTTCTGGCCACTGTTGATTCTGGGGGCATGGCTTTGTGTACATTTGCAGGTATCAAAGATTAAAAAATGGTTCCAATATTGTTGAATTTCACCTTAGAGACCTGACCAATTTTGACTAAGCTAAGAGATCACATATTTCTTACAATTACAAATACATTTTTAAATGTTGCTGAATGGTCATCATAAAAGTGATTTATGAATGAGACCTCCTAGTGCGGTGACACGACACTGGCTTCCTGCTTATTTTTGTTTGTTGGTGTAAATTCAGTCTCTTTCCCATAGGAACATTTAACTTTTTACATCTTAGCCTATCAAATGAGGAAAAATGAGTTGAAAAGGGAAATATTTTCTTTCTGAGCCCAAAGTTCCCATCTAAATTTGCCCTCTTTTTGCTCATTTGAGGGTTGAAAGGAACTGTGGGAAAAACTGCTCATATGGAAACACATGACGGTGAGAAAGCAGGATACAGTGAGTGTATAGAGCCTCTCCAAGGGGTTATTAGACCCATGAGAATCCTTGTGAGATCCTTAATATCAGACATGGCTGTGTGTATAATGGATGAGCTGTTTGTTTGATTTCAATAAATATACAGAATTGTTATCGTTTATATTCGGATATAATAAACTAAGGAAGTAACTGAATATGAACATATTATTCAGTATAAACCGATATTGTGTTCTGAACAGATACAATTACAGACATGAATAGGAGGGGCATTGTGCACAGGGCAGCATCTCTCCATAATGATTACATAATTGAATGACAGTATTTAGAAAATCATACAGGCGTTATAATGAAATGCTGCTTGATTGCCCCCATTTTGAACAGCAGCTGCAGTGCATCCCAGCTTCATAGTAGATTCTGATCATCAATGCATCAGTAAAATTGTAGATTTTTCTGGAATGTAACAAATCCAAAAACTAAATTAAATCTGATAAAATATTATTAGGTGGCTATTGTTGGCAAGTATAATCAATAGTTGTCCTTTTTTTCATTGTTTTAAAAGATTAGCTTATTCAGTTGAGGAACAGTTGCTTCAGGAGTTGAAAATAGTTCTGCAAATTGGTACTTGATTTTATAATTTTATAAAATTATAAGATTTTATAATTGAAAAATGATTTTATAATTGAAAAATGACTTCTTTTCCAAATTCACGTTTAGTTATTTGTTTTTAAACAAACAAACAAACAAACAAATATGCCTAGTTCAAATCCACATCCAGATACATTTTAAAGACATAGGTACAAATGGTGGGATTATCTTATCTGCTCTTATCTTCAGATGGTCTCATTTTCTTATCTGCTCTTTATCTATCGCATCATAGTATATGAAATTAGATAGACATAATCGAAATATCTGTTCTTAATCACTGAAACTCAGCATTTTCCTTTTTTTCAGGAGAAACGAAAAAGACAAACGGAGATTGAGGATAAAAGAAGACAGTTAGATGATCTTGTTCTGCAACTTCAACATCTTAAGGTATGAAATACTTCTAAAAATTTAACGTTAAAAAAAAAAAAAAAAAACACCTTCAGTATTTTTGAGCATTGGCCCAGACTTGGCTAAGAAATTAACTGATAAGAACGTGTAATATGTTACAAGTATGAAGAAAAGTATGACGTTGTTGTAAAAATAATAAAGTAAATCTAAAAATCTGATTGTTAAAATATCCCTTAAAAATGATATTTTAATGTGGTAATCCTTTGGTAATGTGATAACAATCTGCTCCTTGTGTGATTACTTTACATCTCTGCAATTTCTTTTCTTTTTTTTCTTCTTTTTTTTATGTCCTGGTGGTTTGTTTGTAAAATAAGATGCTGGGGATATGGCAGATTTCCCACTCTATAAGGAGCATGGCTAACTATGGTCTGCAAACCTCTCCTTTAGGAATGCTTAATCTAATCAGATAGACATCGCTTTGCATGAATTACACAGAATAGCTTTGTGGTGTAATTGCTTGCACTTTATGCTAGTTGATCTCACAAAGAAAGAAATGGGCTACATTTTGTTTGACTCTCTAAAGGGTTTTTGTTATTAAGCTCTCTTGAGAAAAGACAACTTTAGGGCAATGAGGCACTTGTTTTGAGAGGCTGAGAAATATCTGATAAAAAAAAAATATGTGCCTGGAGGACATGTCTGAGGACATAAACACATTGGGCTGAGACAGGGCTTAGACAGAGAATAAGCAGTTAAGGTTTTCTAAGTCTGCTTTCATTCACACTATGAGTTTTTCTCAACCACTCATGCATATTTTACATGTAATTCAACAGGAAGTATTGCAAGGTGGGAGTACCGCAGACTTTCTTTAGCAATCTTAGCAAGGATTGCAGAGTTAAAAAAAAAAAAAAAGTTAAACTTTTTTAAAAAAGCATTGAATTACATAAAGAAAACTCTTATTTTATCAGGTTGCACGTCTGGTGCAAGCAGGAAAACAAACACAAAGGACAAAATGCTGGTTAAAAGATTTGTCTTATTATTGAGCCAGTATACAGAAATTATGACGTGTTAAACTGAAAATATTCCCGTGTTGTAATGTAACTAAATAATAACAAGTTAGCTCTTTTTGGGATGCTGCTACGTGATTTGATGTAGCACGTGAAGTGCCTATTTTTAAAGCACCCTAACAATACATTAGTGACCAGGAGCTAGCATGCAACTACCAGCAGCTTTTTGACAGCTAGTCTGATCCTCATACCAATTATCACATTATGAAAACTATGAACATCATGTAAAAGTAACTGAATTCACTCAGAGTGTTTATACAGAGACATTTGAGTGTGAAGGCTGGGTAAAGTAAAATGAGGGATTAGTTTGGGCTGGAAAAGAAGGACAGATCCAGGAAGTGGAATGTTGTTTTTTTATTTTTTTTTTATTTATTTTTTTAGCAGTGGGTGTTTACATAGTCTGAATCAAGTTTTCACTGGAAAGTTGCAGAAAAGGAAATTTCACCCAGTAATACATTTGAAAACACAGGCTTGGTTTTAGATATTTCCATTTGAAAATGTGACAGTTGATGCCCATTTGTACTTTTTCATGGAATATATTCCATTTTTAAACAAGACAATAATGAACTTCAAACTGTACAAGTTGTTTTCTCTCAGTAGTAAAATATTTGAACAAATATTTTACTTCTGCTTCTTGGAGGCTTCTTGTATCTAGCACTTTTACATCATAGAGAGCAGCAATCCAGTACATATACTTGCACATTATAAGAAATTGTAGACATTATTAAATCAACTCTTATTAAAGATACAAATCTTATATGATTATTTAATGTGACAAAGTAGACCTGGGTGGTCAGCAATTTATTTTGGTGATGAGCCGAATTATAACCTATGCGTGGTAAACTGTTATGACACTCTGTGCAATAAATGCAGCTTAAGATACTAGCATAGCCTTAGCACAATGCATTATGATGTTGGCTTTCACTTCTACTGTATGCTGATAATTCACAGGTACATTTGTCTGTTTGTTATAAATCAGCAAAGCTACATAAAATACAAAACTGTAAAAAATATATACTTTAATATTATTATATAATAACATAACAATACTTTTTTGCATTTACATTTACATTATCATTTGCTTGGTAAGATACTATAAAACCATAATCCAGAATCATAAACCATAATCCAAACCAAACATACTTTTTTGAACGTTACACAGCATGTATTCATTTTAGCAAACCTTTCAAGCTGCTTGATGGGTCAAACCATCCCGCAGGGTCTTCTTACACAGCAAGCAGGCAACCCTGAAATCTCAGAAGTTGTGCTCTGGTTGCTGCTGCATACCTTCTACAGGTTGTGAAATGGTCAGGAGCATTCCTGGGTTCTTAGGACTGACCGTCAACATGAGGCCTGCTGACTAGAGCCTTATGGGGTTTCACAACTCCAGCAAAAGCTGACCACAAAAACCCTGCCAATATAATCTCACCAGAGGGCCTGCTCACTATAACATCTATTATCTCTAGCAGGCTGCTTTGCATGGTGTTCCCATCAGATATTCACATGCTGAGTCCATGTATAAAATGTCCGTTGCTGAAAGGAGGGGTTTCTTTGATAGGTCAGGGAACACCACAATGATTAAGTAGGTTAGAACTGTCATATTTCTATATAAGAAATTAGTTTTATGCCAAAAAATTATAATAATAATAATAATAAATCCGGTCCTATATACCAACCTGAATAAATGGTGTTGTGTATTTTGTAGTCCAAAGCCATGAGGGAGAGGTGGCTTCTACAAGGTACTCCAACGGTGCCTGATGAGGAAGATGAGGGACGCAGGAAACAGGTTGAGCAGGATGAGCTACATGCCAAGAAACTAGAAGACTCCATTCAGAGGTATACATGCAGTGTGTTTGTACTCATACAGTATATCTTTTCTACTGTTAATAGTTAGGCCATTTTTTCAGAAGCCTCATAATTTTGGACTCTCACCAATGCTGCTGTAGTTATAGCTGTTTTTAGCTTTAAAAACAGTTATAGCTGTTTCATGTGTTTATGACCAGATTTTTTAGAACACTTTGCCAAAGTAGGTACATTTTGGGCCTACATAGCTCACTTCCTGTAATAGCATCCATTTAATGACCATTCACTAAAACATAGGAATTACTATATACATCCTCTGGTCAGAGCTGGGATCTGGTTTTCTGGTTAACTTGGCTTCTAATTAAGAAAACCTCAAAGGGATGTTGGATTCCACGTCATATGGTAAATAATAACGTCATTACATTAACGTTTGGTTTACCCAACATGTGATTGCAGGGTTCCTTCCAAATGATTCTCTGAAGTCCAAACAGATGGTGTTTTCCTTGTTTGTCCTTATGAATAATAAATACAGAGGTTAGTACAGTATGTGTAGCTGTCAGCCTCCAGATCTATGAATAATGCTATGTCTTTTATGTCAGTGAAAGGTTCATGGTTTCAAGGACACCGAAAACGGCTTTTAAATAGTCTCTCCAATGACAGTGCTGAGTTGAGTCCAAGAACCAAAATAAATGCACAGACATGACTTCATACAGTAGCAAGAGCTTTACTAAATAAACCCCAATGAAGAGATAGTAAGAGTAGATAAGTATACTCAGGTTTAGGGTTTAAACATTGACATATCATCAACATGTCTTACAAGATAATTTGGTAGCATTTTCCATGAAGACCATAATGCATTCATAAGGCATTAGACACATTGCTATAATTGTTCACAAACATGCATTACAGTTTATAGTAATGTTTATAATGCATTAAATTGATAACATAATGCATTATAAGCAGCATTTATAACACATTATATCACCAATAGTAAAGAAATCCAGTTTCTTTAGAGCAGTATGTTTAGTCTGACAAATGCTGATACCTGCCCAGATTTTTCATAAAACAACAAAATTTATATATTTTTCATTACTGAATATAAATTATTGAGGGACATATTGTTTTATACCCTAAATAGAATAACTTATAAGATGTATTTGTGAGTCTTAAATAAAGTGAAACTTATTATTATTATTTTTTTTAAACATTTATTAAATCAACATTTCCAGTGTATTAACAAGTGTTTTAACAAATGGGGTTGTTTTTTATTATTCTTTTTTAAAAATATGTAGAAATATTCTGAAGGCATCTTTGCTCTACAGCATTTCTTTGCACGTGCCTAAAACTTTTGGACAGTACTGTGTGTGTGTGTGTAGAGAGAGAGAGAGAGCGCACGGTGGATTAGTGGTTAGCACGTTCGCCTCACACCTCCATGGGGTTCGATTCCCGCCAGGGCCATGTGTGTGCAGAGTTTGCATGTTCTCCCTGTGTCGCGGGGGTTTCCTCCGGACACTCCGGTTTCCTCCCCCAGTCCAAAGACATGCATGGTAAGCTGATTGGCGTGTCTAAATTGTCCATAGTGTATGAATGGGTGTGTGAGTGTGTATGTGATTGTGCCCTGCGATGGACTGGCACCCTGTCCAGTGTGTACCCTGCCTTGTGCCCGATGCTTCCTGGGATAGGCTCCAGGTTCCCCGTGACCCTGAAGAAGGAATAAGCGGTAGAAGATGGATGGATGGATGGATGGATAGAGAGAGAGAGAGAGAGAGAGAGAGAGTGCACTGAATGTATAACCCAAAAAGTTTTTTCAGTAGTTGTAATGTTTTATAACATATTAATCTGGCTGGTGTATTTTATATAAAAAAAACCTTTACACACTATGCAGCACAGTTTCCTTTGTTACTGGTTCTATAATGTGTTATGAACACTACTTATAATGCAATATGTTAACAATTCACGATGTAGAGTAAAATGGGCTAGAAAGTGTAATTAATTCCACTATGGCTCGTTTGTCATTTTCTTTTTTATTGGAGATCAAATGTATCCATTCACGCATATATGCTGATGTAATACCTTCATACATCTGCTTACTAAAAGCACATGCTTCTAGTCTGTTCATCGGTGATGAAGTACACTTAAAATCCAAATCAGTAGCACTGTGAACACTCAAACAACACAGAAGCTGTTTGGTTGTTGAAAGCAGCTAAAACGCCCCAATTGGGGCTCATTATGTTTGCATGTGTTTTCATTTATGTGTGAGGAGACCTCGAGGCTGCATGGCCTCACAAGCAGTGATTAAACACGGCTTAACGGTCTGTAAGGATGATGTGTGAAGAGCCACAGAAGCCAGTCCAGCCATGGGAAAACCGTCTTGTTGCAGATTTTTATTTTCTCTGCTCTGTATTAATTAATCATTTGTGCATTAGTATCAAGTGATTTGTGTTCCATTACTGTGTGAGGAAACGTGAGAAGCGCTTTCTATTCGTGGTTTTGTGGAATGCATTAAAAACAGGCGTTGTGTTATTGTTTTCCATTTTGGCACCGTATCCTGATTATGTAAGTGATTTTATAATGAGGCTATGTCTGAGGGCGAGTCTTAATAATTACAGCATGTGTGAAATTCCTTGGCATTGTGTGGTAATGATAAATGCTATGAGGTTAAAAGGGTTATGACACGACATAGCATTGCTGGATGACTGGCTTGCCATTTGGAAGTGATGAATTCGTTTCAACCTTAAGATTATTTTCATTTCTGGGTGGGATTTCCTTTCATTTTTTCAATAATAATACAATCGTATACACACCTTACCATAACAGTTTCAGCTACTAGGTCCAGCAATTCCACAAGATTTTGACTACCATGATGAAGACACTAGTTTATACACATCTTCTCTGAATTCTGTAATACACACTGTGTATACTCTCACAATGAACTTTAAATGAAAGAATTGCTCTTAATACTATTAGCAAATACACTTTAATCTTTCAGTTTTATTTCAGGGTTGTGTAATAATCAGTGAATGAATAAGAACAGTTATGAAGTTGTTGGGGTTTTTTTTTTCCAACAGGTGTTTTTGTTTGTGCATGGTGGTGTTAGGACACTTAATGAATACATTATAAATTCATGAAGGCTTATGTGGGTGTCATATAGCTCTTTGAACAAGCTCATAGTGTAAGAATGACATTTAAATCCATTATCTGAAAAATGACTCCATAGTAGTAAAGCATTTTATCTTATTTTCCATCCTTCTAGCTTCTAGTTCGTCCTACTACCTTCTATTGTGGAAAATGAAAACACGAAAACACTCTCACTTGGTGGTCACTTAAAAAAGCATACAAATATCCTTGGGAACCCGAATTTTAAATTTCTGTAAAAGGAGAATTTTCAGAATACTGTCTAGCTGTGATTACAGAGGGGTTTTGGATGTGTCCTATAGACAGGTGACTATTTCTCAACTGAAATGGGAAAGTTTATGCTCAGTTCATGAGTACTAGAAGAACAGAAAAGCTCTGGTGTGACACAGAGGATATGACTATTAGAGTTTGTCCCCAAAATAAAATAGAGCACAATAAGACTGTTTTCACCACTAATAAAAACACTGAGGTGAAACAGTGAAGGTTGTTCTTAAATTGTCTTGCTAATTTATTTAAGGAAAAGCTGTTCTAAATAAGAGATCTGGAGATTAAAGAAAGCGCTTATATTGTAGTGGTTTTATGCAAATGTTTTCATCCACAGTGGATAAAATGAGCCCCATAACACCTTCATTTCGCTCATTCATTCAAAATAATTGAGGGAAGTACTAAATTTAGAGATGTTTGAAGGTTGGTTGTTTTCAGTTTTAGTTATGGACTTCTAGCTGGAAGTAGTTACAAGTGGTACCAAAAAAAAATAAGAATGTACCTCATGATATGATTCACATCCAGGACTGGACAAATCATCAATCCAAGTCCATTAGCTAGACCATAGAGTAAGTAACAGCTGCAGTGTTTTGTTCAGTCCAATGATTTAATTGCATGTATACTTCACTGACTGTTACAGCAGCTAAAATAAGTTATAATGTATAAACGTAATAAGTTATGGTGAGCTAGTTAAGTGCATTACTGCAGACTAAGCTTAGTGGTTAGCACATTTGCTTTATATCTCTAGGGTTGGGGGTTTGAATCCCATCTCCACCCTGTGTATGCAGAGCTTGGTTTCCTCCCCCAGTCCAAAGAGACGTGTTGTAGGCTGATTGGCATTTCCAATTTGTCCATAGTATGTGAATGGGTGTATGAATGTGCCCTGCGATGGGTTGGCACTTCATCCAGGATGTCCTCCGCCTTGTGCCCAGAGTTCCCTGGGATAGGCTCCAGGCTGCTCTGTGACCCTGTGTAGGATGGTATGGAAAAATGGATGGATGATTATCATTACTTTTAAACATAGCTAAGTGCCAAATGAAAAGTTGTGTTTTGCAAACATCAACATGGTGTATTTTTTTTTCTAGTTTTTAAAGTTTTGGGGTTTTTTTTTTTTTTTTTTACACTTTTTTAATTTTAAACTTTCTTTAAAGTTCTAGCTCTCTAAAAGAGACCTTTTCAGATATATATACCACTTTATGGGATTCTACAACCTTTTCCTCTAAGAGTGTATTATAGATCTAATAAAAACCAGAAGCAACATGCATGGTATCGAGGTAGTAATTTTAAGCCTTGTGGTTTACCACACTTCTTGAATTCAGGATTCCATTCACTGTCTGGGAAAAAATGTAAAAACTATCATGTTTATATTTAAGACACCCTGTCTGTGTTTACCACTGTGAGAAATGATTTCCTAATATGGTGAAGTAGCATGTTTAATGTCACCTGTTTCGCTGAAGTGAGCGTCAGTGGTAGGCTGTTTAAAAACACATTATATCATTTTAGAGGCAAACAGTGTCAGATATTTGTGTATGAGCTGTTGTGTTACGTATCTCCTGGATTGCAGTGAAAGGTCACTGTCATTCTCATGTATTAAAATAAATGTTGTTCTTGTTTTGAATTCCTCCTTTCCAATTATCTCTTTCAAATGGCCCCATATTGTGTGCTAACAGGCTTTGTGTGCCTTCTCTAGCACAGACTTTCACAAGTGATTGCTTCTGGTTGTTGTGAGTGAAATCCCTGAATATTATCCTTAGAGACATTTAGATCCAGGGTTCGTATAATTGAATAGGAAATGCACTGACCCTTGGTATGTCGTGGGAAGATGGCTGACTCTACTACTTGTGTCCCTGCGGTTAATGCTCCGTGGGTGAAGCAGATAGTTGTCACACATCTGCTGATCCAAAACCAGTTTTGCTCAATTTCAGTCTGGACTTGGAGGGAATCGCACTGATCTAGATGAAGTGATATGTCTAGCCAAGAGACTTTCTCTCCCTAAAGTCCAGATGATGACTTAATGTGGAGGAGGCCATTCCCAGTGACTGCTCCCACTAATCAGATACAGCTGTGACTAATGCCGCCGGGCAGACAGGAAGTGGGAACAACGGAGCAGGACGCCAGGAGTGGTCATGGGACACTCTGTAGCCAGATGAGCCTGGCAAAAGATGGCCTCATGCCCTTTGCATACACCATGGAAAATGAGAGAGCTGTACGCATCAAAGACTCAGAAACACCCACTCTAGGATGTGAGCTCAGTGGCACATAAAGTATACGGGGTCTCTTACTAGCAGCTCAGAGGAGCCTTTCTTTTAGAGCGTAGGCATAGCATGCTTTTCAGAACGAGCCCCCGCTAGATGAAAAAGAACATTGAAACCAGGAAGTAGTGCTTTAGCGGTTATTAACGAAAATATTGGAGTCTTAAACAATCCCAACATTTTTAGTGTACACAGTTCACTCTTTAAGAGGCACTGAAAGAAGCACTGTATGCCATTTACAGCCTGGCAAGGAGAGACACAGAATGTTTTACTTTTATTAGTTTCAGGCTATGAATTAGCAATTCAGCAGTTCTCTTTGTAATAACTATTTGTGGCCCAGGGTATCCAATGACATGGAACAGACCGATATATTAGTTAAATATGTCTACTTTGTACCAGATCTAGGCATTTTATGTGGTGATTCTATTGGCCATGGTAGAAAAAAGTTGGACAAATGCGTTCACATTTATATTCGAGTCTTCTTCAGGGTCTATTTCCTTCTCACACCCAGTGTTCCTGAGATGGACTCTGGATCTACCATGAATAAAACAGTTACTGAAGACTGAGTGCATGCTTATACTGGGAATTAGGAGGTGGAAGAGATAATTATGGGTGCCAAAAATGTGGGAACAGCACCATTCATTTTCCATTCATCCATCTATTTTCTGTACAGCTTGGACAGAAAAGACTCAAGCCTGGAGCCTATCCCAGGGAACTCGGGTCACAATGTGGGGAACACTCTGAATGGCGTGTCAAACCATTACAAGGCACAATTACACATACACCCACTCATACACTTTGGACAATTTAGAAATGCCAATCAGCCTACAACGCATGTCCTTGGTCTGGAGGAGGAAACCCCTGAAGTACGTGGAGAAGATGCAAGCTCCACACACACAGGGCAGAGGCGGGTATCAAAACCCCAACCGCAGAGTTGCAAGGCAAACATGCTAACCACTAAGCCACCATGCACACCACCATTCAATTTATAAAATATATAGAGTTTTAAGATAATTGAATATCAAGTTGTATATATCTGCCTTTTATTAATTAACTACAGTGGGGGGCAATTTTTTTTTTTTTTTTTACTATTTCAGTGTTTCTTCAGATTTTCCATTAACATATTTTTCCAGGCAAAAAATACATCACATAGTGAAGCAAGTTCCTAGACTGAAAGGATGCACTTGTAAACGTGAAAATGAAAGCATTTTTCCATACTACTATGTGAAATGCGATTATCACCATTGTGGCATGCTCTAATTTACATTTATGTCACATTACAGTACCAGAGTCTTGTTCCACTTGCTGCTCACATAAAGCTATGCTTCCTGCCTGCCAATTTAACCCATGTGATCAATTTTGGGCCATTTTTGTTACTATAGTAACTGAAATAGCAGTATTTTGCTAATCAAAATGTAAATGTTATGAAAATCCAGTTTGAAATACTAAAATCATTTTATGTACTGTTCTACTTTTATAATAATAATAATAATAATAATAATAATAATAATAATAATAATAATATTTGTCAAGATAGCAATTATCATATATGCTTTATTTATTGCTGAATTTATTTTTCTGGTTCTGTATCTCTGTTGCAATCCAAAAAGCTCAATGTTGTCATTGTTGATGTATTAGCATCAGTTCACCGCTTGAGGGCGTAAGAGAGTTACTGCTCTTTCAGTGCTGCTTTCAAACCCGTTCATTTGTAAATCCCCTCTCCTCCTGCTTCATACTACTCAAGAAATCATATTGTTTAATAATGCAGTGAACAAGTAGCACTCATTAAAGGCAATTTCAATTCAAATGTCTACAACAATGGTTAAAAAAGCCTCACTTTCCACAGAAAGAAAGAAAAAAACATACCAGGGTGAGTCGTTTCCTTCTGGGCCTTCTGACCAAACCCACTATTGAATTAGCCAAACCATTCATTCACAAACAAGATGCTTTGTTTATGATGTCATTCCGAAGTGAAACAAATATATAAACTATGAAGTTACAAAAGAACAACCTTAGGACAATGTGTTTTTTATTAAATATTCAATATTAAACAAGTGAAAAGCTATAGCCAAAAAGCTGTGTGTTCAACAACCAGTGATTTAAACACATCAGTAGGTCCATAAAAAGCTTTCTTCACACTATTATTGTTTGTAAAATAGCATTATTCATCAATACATAATTGGATTTTGGCATGTTTAGTAGCTGAATTATTACTGTGTTTCTGCAGGATTTAATGAGCATGAGAATACAGATGTTATGCAAAATCATCTCATTATATCATTAATTCTGTGTGTGTGTGTGTGTGTGTGTGTGTGTGAGAGAGAGAGAGTGAGAGAGTAGAGAGAGAGAGAGAGAGCAATCTGCTGCCACCAAATGTGTGAGAGGAAGCAGCTGGAAGCATGTGCTCTACAGTGGGTTACCCTTTGCACATCCAGTTCCAGTCGTATCACATTATCACCTGCTCAGTGTGATTTGTTGCTGAAGTTTTCATGATAACGTACTGCCTTCTCAATGGGTATGCTTTTGTGCATGTCAGGGGACAGGGTTGGAGTATGTGTCTGTGGCCATTTTAGGAACCTAAGTCTAAATGCAAAGTCAAGTGGCTCGGACAATGCAGTATTTTGAACCACGGTAATCATTTATCTATGTTCTTAGACAGTAAGTGCCTCTTTTTTTTTTCTCAGAATGATTGTTAGGTATCGTGGGAAGGCTCCGCTGCCCTTGTTATTATAAAGCACGTAAGCTCAGTGATGCTAACAATAGCAGGAAATTCACTAGGGTGGAGGCAGTATGAGTTCCTCGGCTGCTGCCTTCCTCATTGGCTGCCAGCATTCAGAATGAAGGAGTCACTGGTCCACTGGGAAAAAGAAAGAATTTGTGTGTGTGTGGGTGTGTGTGGGTGTGTGTGTGTGTGTGTGTGTGTGTGTGTGTGTGTGTGTGTGTGTGTGTGTGTGTCGGGGGAGAGATCTCATTCTTGTTTGCCCTCGATGACTCTCTATATGTCCTGTCGGGAAATGTAGCAATCTATTGTAGCATGTTTCATTGAGAAAAACTTCAGACTTCGGAAGCACTAGATTATCAGGGATTTAGCCTAATTCTGTTCACTATAGTTTACTAGCACTACAAACTTTATTCTGCAACTACTACTAGTGTATTATTATTACTACTACTACCACTACTACTGTATATCTACTACTATTACTACTCCTACTATTATTTTTACTACTACTACTACTGCTATTACTACTAATTCTTTTTCCAGTTTTCAGTACAAGTCAAAGAAGATACATTCCAAGCAATTGAGGGCTAAGGGCTTTAATGAAGAGCCGAACTCTGTTTTTTTGTTGTTGTTGTTTTTTGTTTTTTTTTTTTTTGGGGGGTTGTTGTTTTTTTTGGGGGGGGTAGCAGTCATTGGATTTGAACTTATAATCTTCCAATCACTTCCCTGATTAAAAAAAAGAAGAAGAAAATAAAAGTATCTAATCAGTTTTAATGTGTTTGTGGTGGTCTGAAATGGTATTTTAATGGAATGCGTCGCTCCTAATTGGTCCTACTGCTTTGTCTCATTTTATTCTGATGGTAATCATCCATTCATTTCATCCATTCAAAAGCCTTATTGGGTATTTTATAGCAACCAGAAAATTGGTAATGGAAACCTACAGAAAGCTAATGGAAACAATTACTTCTATTCAGGTCTATGATGTGATGGAATGTATCAGAGATTTTCCTTATGTATTTTAGAGCTTTAAAGGGAAATTCAATCCTGACATACATTAGGTATGTTTATATTGAAATATTTGCAATTTAGCTCCTAAAGTATAGCAAGAGCTTATTTTCTTACTCACCATTTTCCAGCATGCTCTATGTAAAATATTAATGTGAAATCCAATGTAGAATTAGTGAAGACAGAAAAGGTCGGGGCTTAAAAGTTGAAGCTTTGCAGCCTGATCTATTTCAGCAGAGTGTATCGATAAGGAGGTGAGAGAGCTGGACAGACTGAACGACTAAAGCACCGCTGCATCGCTCTATTTATGTAGAGATGAAGCAAGAGCTAAATCTAACTGGCACCATTATCAGCAGGTCGCCAAACGGCATTGGGTGTCATTTAGGAAATTGTTATTTATAAAGAAAATGTCGACTAAAGAGGTTTAAACTAAAAAGAATTTAATCGCAAAATAAAACATGGACATTTTCATTTATAAAGATTACCATGCAAGCAATTCAGGATTTTTCCTTTAAGTACTGAGCTGCCTATAACATTTGTACAATTTACAGCATACACTAGCATATCTGCAGTTTCTACACACCAATACAGTATCATGCTATATTCTTCCAATTTTTTTTTTACACTATGTTATAGTGCGCATTAGTGTGCAAGTTAACAGGCCATGTAACTCTGAAAATAAGCCATTACTACAGCATTACTATTCTGAGAGCATTCATTTTTCAGTCCCGGTTCCAGCTGTGAGATTACTGCAAGGAATCTAGAGTTCTTATTTATCAAAGAGCTCAGACTAAGAATGGTGTGGTGTCCAACCCCGCAACTATCCACATAGTTGTCTTTATTATGATACTGAAGAAATAATCCTAGTTTGGTCCTAGTGTGTGACTGATTTGCATGCACAAATCCAGTTATGATCCTCCATAAATATTTGACTTGGTACAAAATTTGTAGCATCAGCTTTGTAATATTATGGTTGATTCGTAATTGGGCCCTTTATCACACCTCACGCTGCTAGAACTGAAAATCACCTGAGGGAGTTGGTTCTAAAGGTGAGGACATGTTGCTCTGGCATACTAAACACTTAGATCAGGAATGTGGCAGCATATCTTCCAATCCCTATTCCTTAGAGTTGCTTGCTGCACATTCAGTTAGCATAGCTAATTGACTAGAATACATATATTAGCATATATAGCAAAGATATGAATCAGTTCTCAGTATAATAAGAACTGATTAGACTTCTAAGCTGGTTCCTGGTTGTTTTGTATAGTTTGTAGTGCACTGTAAACACTGACAGTTCATTTAACTCAAAAAATTTGAGGAAAGTAATTACCTCAAAATTTTTAAGTTGATTAATCAATTTCTTTAAGACAAATACACTTAAATATAACAAATATTTAACTGAAACTTTTAAATTTAAAATAGATTTTTGTGTATTTGGCTTAAAACTTTAATTAGTTTCCTCAGATTTTTTGAGCTAAATGAACATATCTGGTTTTACAGTGTGGCTAATATGATTAGTATGATTTTTTTATTATTATTATTATTATTATTCAATATACAGACAGGCGACAAATTAAAGAAAAAAAAAACAGTGGATCTGTTACAACATATGAGGCATTTTACTGGTATCGTTTAAGTCACCTTGCTCTCAGTTTTGTTTTGTTTTTTCTTAATTCACACTTTTATCCTATGATGAAACATTTCTATCCTGATAGGAGTGGTCTCGTCCAGAATGACCCCACCCACTTCCACAGGACAGAAGGGCTCACTGACTGTTTGAATGAATATGAAAATGATGTAAATCGTATGCTCTAACCTTCACATTCACCAGATCTCAACCCAACTAAATACCTATGGGTGATGTGGTACGCTTCATCACCATCATCAAACTGCCAGTAAAGGGAATATATTTCGGAAGAACAGAGTTGATTGCTTCCACTATATTTCCGGAGACTTGTAGAAGGCAAAGTGAATGTTTTCTGGTGGCCCATGGTGACCCAACACTTTATTAAATGATTCCATTTAATTTATCAACCTTAAAAAGTTCAATATCACTGTGTAACAGATTATCAGTGACTAAATCTAATTACATTTACTGATTTGACTCAGTAATCATACAACAGCCTGTATGCTGACTTTGTGTTGATAAACTGTAGTTTAAGGAGAACTTAACATGCAGTGGCAGCCTGATGCAAGGCAAAGTTACTGTGACCAGCCCAAGGTTGATTATTTTTCTCATTTCATTTCTGGCATCTGTATCCAGAGCGACTTACATTCATATAATTTATACAGTACATTTCAGCAGTTGAGGGCCTTGGTCAAGCAGAGGTCACTTGGCAATGCTGGGATTTGAACTCATAACCTTATAGTCAGAAGTCTAATGTCTTCATCACTGAGCTACCGCTGACACTACCATAAGAGCACATCAAGCAATTTTCCAACATCTGAGAAATATGTTCTGTCAACCAATCTTTTTTCTCTCTTTCTTGAAGTTAATAAGAAAAGAAATGCCGGCGATTATGATACAGAGAAACCACAAAGCTCTCCAACCTGAAGACATATCATTCTAACTTTATCTCTTTAACTTTAACTTTAAATGCTAAATAAGTCTCCTGACATAGCAATATTTATACATGTTTATGTAATCGGTGTATGTGGAGTGTGTGTCAAAGTCCCTTTGTTAAGCTACTATAGAAACGATAACATTGTAGAGTGGGTGCTTTATTATAAACCTGTGAATTGCCTGTTGTCAGAGCTGTTGTTATAGAAAATTAATCAACACCTTCTGACCAATCAGATTCAAGAATTCAACAGCACTGTGCGATAATCAAATATAGCAGCTGTAGAACTGCAACTGAATGAAAAATAACTTTTGGAAACCATTATTCTCAGATGGATAAATGTTTAATGAAACCATTTGGCCGATACCGTTCGGAACTGACAATATGTCTGTTCTTCTTTTTTTTTTCAGCAAGCGACACTGTCTAGTTGTTGACATGTCTCAGGGCCTGATGTATCTGTTGTGTACACTGATGTTTATAACAGATGAGGTGCTGTTCTTGTCTTTTTTTTCCCCAGACTGGAATCTGAAATCATTCTGCTCGAGAATGAAGAATCGCAAATATCAGCCAAAGAGCAAGTGCTCAGAGAGAGACTTCGTGAAACAGAGAGCTCTATTGAAGACCTACAGAAAGTAAGACATTACCACACACACACACACACACACACACACACACACACACACACCGCGTTGTATTATCCTCGTGAGGATAATCTTTTGACTCTTTTCATTTTCACAATAAAAGTTGCAGTTCTCCCTGTGCAGACCAGACATTTGGTCCCCACTAAGACATAAAAACATGTCCACACACGTGCACACGCACACAGGAAGATGCATTCAAATGTCACAAGAAAATATGTGCCATCTTTATTTAGCTTGTCTTGGAACAGAAGTATTTTTTAATTTTCATCAAGGCCATAATTAAAGTTCCAAGCCACATAGTTTGCTATGGATGCATCTGTTTTTGTACCAAAAAAAACTGCATTTCCTCTTTTTTATTTGCAGAGTCTGCAGAATCAAGATGGAGGTACGTGTCCAAAGAAAGGTCCACTGTATTCATCTAGCTACACTCTTAGAAAAAAGGATCGATCTAGAAAAGAACCTAAAGGGCTCTTCAGTTCGTCTCTTTGGGAAAAGTTTCTGGGTTGAAGTTTATGACAGATTGTTTGTCTTTAAGAAAAAGTTCCAAGTAGAACCAAATTAGAAAGCTAGAACCCGCCTTTTTTCTATGACTGTAGGCATGACTAATGAGTTCATTAATGATTCATTCTTAAAAGTGTTTTCGTGAAAATCCTCATCAAATCCTAGCAACTAATGAGTTTTTCTTGTGATTATGTGATAGTGTCGAAAGATCTAATAGGTGGAAAGTATATAAACACACAGCACACACACTCTCTGTTGCCCATGCCCCCCTTGGCTCATTTCCCTCTTGCCTCAGCTAGACTATTGAACTCCACACACAAGTCATTGACTCTGAACTTTGTTTACAATAAGCCAGCTATTCACAGAAAATCCCTCCAATGCAGCAGCAACATTGTTCCATCCTAATACAGTCACTCAGCTTTTGCTGTCTAAGCACTGAGCTGCCGCAGAGAAATAACGAGAGACTGGAGGACGGGAAAGGAAGAGATACATAGTCAATACAGCAAGAGGGGAAGGGGCAGAACCTGAGGGAAAGGGGCAGACCCTGGGGCAAGGGGAAAGGGAGCCAGAGGAACTTTCAGATAACACAGATCCACTTTTATCACATTTTGCTTTCTGCTCAATAGATGCAGTAAATCCCACCTGTTCCCAGATCCCCAAGCTCTCAGGGTTGAACGCCCAAATGCTCTCCTGTGCTTCGGGGGATCACCAACACTCAAGAAAACCTGGTAAGTGCTTGATAGGGGTGTGATGGGGCAGTAGTGGTGGTGGATTTGCAAGTGAACATGGCAGACTAAAGAGACACATCCACAGTTAGAGATTTGGTGAGCTCTTGAGTTAGATTAGATTTTTTTTTTTTTATTGATTAACGATGCCTGTGACATACTGCTGCATGCAAAAAGGAAGTTTGGACTGACTTTCTTGAACAGAACGTCTTGACTTCCAGATGAAGTATATGGAAATTATTATTATTATTATTATTATTATTATTATTATTATTATTATTGTTGTTGTTGTTGTTGTTGTTTGCTTATTTTTCATTTTATTCTTTATTGCTACTTTATATATTTTTTTTAATTCCACTCATTTTCTGTAAAGCTATTAATTAAGTTTAAATGTATTGTTTTTTAAACACAAGTTAGTATCAATAATAGGTAGAAAGAGGCAAACAGGTTATGGCTGTGCTAAATAATCACATACATAATTTAATTACAACATATAATCAAGTCATTATTTTTTTTTATTATTATAAATGTATATATTGCTATTTATATTTAACATCCACTAGATTCCATTTTGAAAGTGTGCACATCCATATAAAAAGATATATTTTGTACTGATTCCTGATTCTAACACCACTGGCAAATATTAATGACTTAACAGTTTGGTACACTACATTAATGCATGACCAGTCACACTAAGAGAATATTAACCCACCCCCTTCTGCACTTTCCCCCATGTCTGAAGCATTATACGCCATGGAGATCAGCGTTGAAAAGGACCACAAGACGGGCGACACCAAGATCTTGTCCACTTCACGTATCAGCCCTGAGGATGCCTATCAACGTGGCGTCAAGGTCTATGAAGATGGGCGTAAGGTGATCTACGAGGTGCATTCTGGGAGTTCTACCACAGTGGAGAACGGTGTGCACCCCTGGAGCTCAGATGAGGTGGAGGAACTGATACAGCGTGTGGGTCATGCGCGCCACAGACCCGATGGTACTCGTGTCACAAACACACCGGGCGAGTTTGGGGTCAGGGTGCAGAGCATAATTCCTTCAGAATTGGAGGTGGTACAAGAACAGCAAAGTTATGAGGATGAAATGAAGATAGAACAACGGCTTGAAGGCCACAGAGAAGATCCACAAGTACGCCAAAGCTTCGAGGGTGAGGTGATGGAGGCACCTGAGGCCACAGCTGACAAGCCCGTCACTATGATTTTCATGGGCTACCACAGTGTGGACGATGACGAGGAAACTAAGAAGATGCTGGGCTTCGATGGCACCGTCAAAGCCGAGATTGTCCTGATCGATGAGGATGATGAGAAGTCTTTGCGTGAGAAGACTGTCACAGATGTCTCAACCGTGGATGGCAACGCCGCTGACCTTGTCGCAGGACGGCTGGTGTCTGAGGCCACCGAAATTTCTTCTGAGGGCCAAGATGAAAGTTCCGCCAAGAAGCCGCTGCCCACAGGTACCGAAAAGAAAAAACGCTGCCAGTGCTGTACTGTCATGTGACCTTACTTCTCCCACTTCTCCCAAAACTTCTCTTTTTCCAAAGCACCAAGTCTCTGCCTCCCTTTCAAAACAAAAAGCAAAAAGCTTCACCTTGTTACTAACAGCACCTCCACTTCTCTGACATCAGAAAAGCCCATTCTATTCTCTGTCTTCTATGACCTATTTTCCCTCAGAATGACTGGCTCTTTCTTGCCAGGTCTCAGGACACAGAGCAGGATGTTGAAGGAGTGTTGTTTGAGGGAAGAGGGAGTGCTGGAATATAGCATAGCATGTGTCAAAAAGTTTTGGGCAAGAAAAAACACACTATTGACAAGGTTGTGTTTTATATGAAATGAAATGAAATGATATGAAATGTGAAGGTGCACAGTGAACATACGAGGAAGAACGTACCCAGAATATTAACATCAGCATAACATCAACATGGTTTTCAAGGCAGTCGTAAGCCTGGGCACAAAATAATTAACCTTTGATACGTTCATATAGCTTTGAAATGCAGTAGCATAGTTATACTCGTTCATGGACGTGCATCTGAATCATCACTGAGGTTTCCTATAGTGTATCTATACTATATAATATGGCAGTAGATCTGTATGTTTGCCATTTCGTATCTTGTTCAGTGGCCTTACTGAAACATTGGACCTTCACCATCACACACCAGGCTAGTCTTTGATTCTCTACTGTTTACACAGGCAGGTTAGATTTATTTTATAATTGTAGATGGCACCAATGCCATCATGACATGAACAGATTTTTGCAGGACACAGTTGTTTGGGATGAGGTTTATTTCTGGCTTTTGGCTGTTTTTAGTTGAAAACAAAGGTCACTGAAAACTGAATAAATACTCAAAAAGAACATGACAATCTTTGGATTTGAGCTAAAGTGCTAGGTACTGCCATTTCCTCAAATACACTGGGACAACAAAAAGCCATGGTCCTGATTGACATCAAATTTGGTGCTGAGTTTTAGAGGACACTTTTGGCACTTTAGTCTAATAGTCTAATAATAGATACCTTCACCAAACAGTTTTTACAGTTACTTGAGGTTCTACAGTAAACGACGACATCAGGTCCTCCGAATTCTGAACTTCTCAAATGATCCAAAGCCTTCACCAGCAAACAGATCGACATAACCAATCTACACTGCATACATCAGATGAGACAGAAATACAAAGCATATTTTCAAGACAAGTGACAGTGTCTAGCATCTTCATAGCATTTTGTGCTGTAGTGCTTTCAGGCCAGAGAACTGATTCATGGCTGAGTATTCATGACTCGTTGCAAAACATTGTGAAAGGAATCATAAATTAGTGAATAAATACAAATACATATAAATAAACTTAACTGTATACTGTAGATAGATTTTACTCTAAACAAGTGTAAATGTGTATTTCCAGAAATGATTTTAATAAAGTATATATATATATATATATCTTTATATATATATATATATATATATATATATATATATATGCATAGTTTGTATTTATAATGCACACCTAAATTTCATATAGACTTCTTGGTGTGGAATTATTATTTATTTCTAACTTATTCACTCAGATCCAAGGCTTTGCTGTGTCTGTCATCACTTGATTTCTCTGTCTGTTAAACAAGAAAAAACACAAGAAAAATTACTTAATATCGCACAAAAAAGGTGACAGAGAAATTAAACATACTGTAATTCAACTGTTTTTGAAAAAAATTAATGATCTACATGGACTTAAAATACGTAATTTATTATAATTTATTTCAGCGCTTTTATTATTTAATGAGATGCTGCATATTATGGAAATTGTAAAAGTAGTTTTTTTCTGAGTTCTACTTGACTGTACCAGTTCATGCACAGAATTTTATTATGTTTTATGAGAAGGAGAAATTATTTTTTACTCCCAATTGGGCTTTTTTTTTTTTGTTTTCGGTTGGTTTGGATGTGATTTGTGTCAGATCATTACAGTATCATTTAGGTAATAGAATTTCAGTCGCTTTTACATTACCGCAATCATCATGCTGAAGATTTGCCCAGAAATTTGTGCCATGTTACAACAAAATTTTATAAGAAAAGTGACAGGAAGTGTGGACAGAACTTTTTTTGTTAACTATGGTTTATAAAAGAAAACAAGTATGCAATGATTAATACAATCTGTGCAAAATTGAAAATGTGTTTTATATCCGATATTATATATTATAGGCACTGGCAAATCATTAACAATCATTGAGCTTTCATTGAGGTTCTGTCTTAGAAAACGTGTCATTTATATTGCTGCTTTATGTATTGCTATGTTGTAAGATGTTCATGTATGTTTTAAAGAGTAGCAAAGAACTATGTGTATGAATGGGCATGAATGAAATATTTTGTTTGGCAAGATTTTATTTAAACTTTAGAGAACATATCTGAATTAAGGGTGAGTTTCCTTTAAGAACTCTAGTTTTCGAATTATGCCCTTTTACGATTATTTAAATCCTACCACTGTTTTAAGGATGCTCCATCCTGAGCATTTCACTCCTTTAAAGCTATCCCCCAGCAGACCCTTAGTTTATCTAGCGTCCAGTCGCTCAGTATCATTCTGCCAAATTGAACCCATGTGAGTGTGGACACTCAGCCTTCATGGTACAGCCATGAGACACCGCTGTGCTTTCTAACTAAGATTCTGCTGTATTTTTGTAAAACCTGGAAGGTAACTTTTTTAACTGTTTCATTTCACCTTCCCTTTTTTAAGAAAAAAAACAACAACAATGACTAATATAATCACTCTGTTTATCTCACTCTCGATCTACGGCACACGTTCTTCAGTCTGGACTGCCAGCTGCAATGCTGTAACAGTGGCGTTTTTCTTCTCCTTGTATCATAAAACTAATCAAATAAACAGTATTTTTTTCACTTGGCCTATCATCTGTTCTATGGTTCTTTCTCTTAACTCACTCCAACACAGGACACTACTACTGCACACTGCACTTTTTCCTCCATTCTCAGGCTGTGGCATCTCTTTCACCTTCCTTCAACATCACTAACTTCACATAGGCCTCCTCTGCTCTCTCTCGCCCTGCATGCCCATGCCAAACTAAGTTCATCCCATCAGCCTTACCATACTACAAAAGGCTGAATACACTTGAGGCCATCCACACCAGCATAAGGGCAATACAAGAGTCCTAGATTAACGTATTAGTTTATTTAAATTGTATTCTTCATTTATTTTTTCATTAACAATAGTTCATTAAGAAACCAAAACAAAGCATTTCACATGTTAACACATTAACCCAAATCTGCAGTATATTCACATCTAATTCTTGTACGGACCTGTGGTCCGAAACTGGTTTCGTCTCGGGAGCTGCTTATAAATAGGTTCAGAGCAACAAACGTCTTCAAGTCCTCAGCCTTATATGAATACATTAGAAGAATGGGCTACTGTTTACCGGGCATAATTTTAAAATAAATGACAATGGGCCTTATTTGTCTATGTTTTAGTAAACATTTGTAAATGTTTTAGTAAAAGTGCATAATTGTGGGCGGCTGTGGCTCAGGTGGTAGAGCGGGTTGTCCACTAATCGTAGGGTTGGCGGTTCGATTCCCGGCCCACATGACTCCACGTGCCGAAGTGTTCTTGGGCAAGACACTGAACCCCAAGTTGCTCCCGATGGCAAGTTAGCGCCTTAGATGGCAGCTCTGCTACCATTGGTGGGTGAATGAGACACAGTATAAAGCACTTTGGATAAAAGCACTATATAAGTGCAGACCATTTACCAAATGTTTGCGTTAGCCAAATTGAACAAAAATTCTACTGGTTTTACAAAAGTTTCAAAAAGCTGCCATTTATTTAGTCATAACTGAATGATCAGTTTTATTTGTTTAAATTTATGGGTTTGTGTTGGCTTGCTTTCTGTACTTGCATATTCTTTAATGAATGCCAATACTATATAACCACCAGTTTTCACAAAATTGTGTAATATCATGTAAACCATCAGAAAATGTTGGTCATTTTATGCATCATAAGTATAAGAAATCAGGTGGCGCTTTGGCATAGCGGGTAGCATTGCCAAGTCCCAGCTCCAGGGTCCCTGGTTTTCTCAAAAACATGAGTGTGGTGTTTCACACTTTCTCCACCTGTCTGCCTGGGTTTGAAGATGACTGTGCCTTTATTTGATACAGTGAAATTCTTTTCTTCACATATTCCAGCTTGTTAGTCAGTTGGAGCCATGTTACAGCACCTCTGGGGCAGATAGGTTTAAGTACCTTGCTCTAGTGCCCACCATGTGCAGCTTGGTGGTGCTGGAGCTTAAACCCCCAACTTTCTGATCAGTAACCCAAAGCCTTAAACACTAAGCCACCACCGCCCTAGAGGTTTGCCATTTTGCTCCCACCTCCTAAAAACAGTTGGTGAATTGGTGTGTGTGTGTGTGTGTGTGTGTATGTGTGTATCATGACTGGACTGACATCCCATCTATGGTGTATTCCATCTCATACCCAGTTTTCCCAGGATAGTTTTCACATCCATTGCAACCCTGATCAGGTTAAAACATTAACTAAAGATGAATGAATAATAAAAGGAATCATAAATCAGTGAACATAAATGTCTGTGTTTAGTGTAGCGTAGTTTATAATGCACACCTAAATGCCATATTCCTGTTGTGGACAGTAAATTATTTACAATATTTGTAATCTCATCACTCAAATCCACTGCATTGTTATGCCTGCCATTACTCATGTTTCTGTATACTGAAAGAAAAACACAACACATTGTCAATAACCTCAATGTTGGAAATACATATTTACATATATAACCTAATTTTATTTCCTTTTATAGGCCTACATATCACATTTTAGCATTTATGTTGTTCGTTATTAGAACACATAAGTGGAAAGGACAAAATAAAAGTGGAAGTTATGAAAATGAAAGTCTGACCTTATGATGGAAGACCATATCTGTAACCCACTGCCATCCTTAAGAATCAATCACTGTTGTACCCTTGAGCAAGGCCTTTACCCCTCATTTGCTCAGTTGTATATTGTCTCATATGTACCGTAAGTTGCTTTAGATAAAAACCTTCTGCCAAACAAAGTAAATGTAGACAACCAATTTGTACTAGCTATCATTTATTATATCTCCCTACCGTTGATTTATTAGAAGTAGTTTTTTTTCTCTCTCCATATTTCACACTTCAGAATCATGATATTGTTCCTTCTTCATTATTGCTGAGGTTAGTATTTAATAAATCTTTAATGACACCTCTATAGAATATAAACTAAACTAAACTAATCTTTTTTTTTTTATAATGATCACGACTCACACTAAAAATGAGCTTCCTCATAGCCTAGAGAGCAAACAAAAACTGTAATGAACACGAGTGCAGGCAATGTGAGATCCGGGCTACGGTGTAATCACATTTTACCAGCTGTTTGTGATGAACTGACCTAATATTCAGGTGAGGATTTCACCTAATATTATCCAGGATCATTGAATAAGACCTGCCAAAATCGGTTGATATTTTAATGGCAGTATCAATTTTTGCCTCTCATCAATTCTTATGTCTTGCAAATGCTTTACAGTTACTAGGGTGTTATTTTGCATTAGAGTATGTGACTACTCAGACACTTAATGACATGCATTTTGGATTATTAATTCCTGCTCATAAACATGTACATCAATCATAAACCACAATATTTAATATGCCTATGTTATCAATGCCAAATAAAGCCTTGCTTTCAGCTATTATTGCAATATAAAACGTCTGTTCATCACAACCAGTGGCTTTCTATCTGCAGTTTGTTAGTTGCAGTTAGATTATTATTGACATGTTTGATGATACGAGAAACTTCTGCTTTGGGCTACCGTAATTACAAATAAGCACAGTGAGAACGCACTGGAAGGCAGAATGAGCGAGAGTGCTGACTAAGCACATTCAGCCTATTGAAGGCTGTGTGTCAGTGTATGCAGAAAGGCTTACTCACAAGCACGATGTGTGACTCTAGAAATGCTCTGCCTGAAATTAGAGAGAGAATTCACTTTTATGAGTTGACTTCATTTAAAGCACTATTTTACATTTTATATTGCATTAAAGTGTATGCATTCATATGCATACACATTTTAAAACCTTATCATTCGCTGCACACTTATTCAACATAGACAATGGTATTTTACAATCGTGTACTTAGTCAGGTTTAAATGCACAAAAATATACACATGCATGCACAAATAGACAAATCGAGTGGAAGAAACTACTCATAACATTCTCTTCACCTCCGACCAGAGTGTGTGTGGGCTGCTCTGCTATCAGCATAAGGACCTGAGTGCTTACTAAACTCCTGGCCCTCTGCGTATCATTTTGGAAAAAAAAAACTAATTCAAACAGCCTTTTCATGACCTACATTTGTATAATAATACATTGTGACACATATAACCCCACATGCTAGTCATTACTAAGGCCATATGAGACCATGAGTCACTATGTTGCAGTATGGATTTTCCATCATAAGACTGATTGAAGTTGCAGATCAGGGACACTGATGGGTTATTTGGTTTCCTATTAGTAGGTACACTGATCATGAGTTGCTGCTAATCAATATGTGGATTCTAAAACACGTCGGCACACATTTCTAGTTTAGACCAATTACGAACTGGAGGAATGTAGCTGAGGTTGAGGAACTGTCAGAGCAGGAATTCACAGACCATCCTCATAGTCCTGGTATTTGTACATAGTGGTAGGCTTCATATAGAAAAACAGGACAAAAAGCCTTCCAGTTTAAGCCACAGCCACTTCAGGTACACAGATATTTGGAGCACCGAACAGATACAGTGTCAGTGTGTTACACCAATAATAGATGAATACAGCTCTGACATTAGCATTGGTATTAAGCTCTGCTAATAGTTATTATTTATGATGATGGGAGCATCAAGTCATTGAGTAAGTCAACATGATGTCTGATAACAGTATAGAGTCATGATTGTTGTGCCACTATGAATATCATACTAGTAATATTATAAGCTAATTAACAACCGAAGTAGAAGTGGTTGTTTTACAACAAGAGAAACACTAAAATGTAGGATAAAAGGTACTCCATGACCAGGGTTGTGAACCTGTCTTACATTATATGATATTATTGTGAACTAACAAATTATTACTTAATTATGAGCTATTACAGCTGTTGATGCTTAACAGGAAATCTGCGAGGATTCCTGTTTCATGAATATGCTGTTTAAGTCCTACAGATGTCTTTGATACAGTAATGAAGATCTTGATCAGTCTGGTTTTGTGTTGCAGGTAGTGAGAAAGCTCGCTGTGTACTGCTGACAGCAGAGAACGGCCTTTTCCCAGGAGCGGCTGAGAGATCATCATACACCCAACCGGTGAGTCTAATCTGCAAACGCCATCGCGAACAGCCATCTGTCACAGCTGCACGCAGGTTTGCGCTGCAGATTTTTTTTGCAAAATGCTTGCTTGCTGGAGTGCAAGGTGGCTTAGTGGTGAGCACATTCGCCTCACACCTCCAGGGTCCGGGGTTCCATTCCCGTTGGGTGTATGTTCTGCAAACTACAAATTTCCTCCGGGTACTCCGGTTTCCTCCCCCAGTCCAAAGACGTGCATGGTAGGCTGATTGGCATGTCGAAAGTGTCCGTAGTCTATGAATGGGTGTGTGAGAGTGTATGTGATTGTGCCCTGCGATGGACTGGCACCCTGTCCAAGGTGTACCCTCTACCCTGGAACAGGCTCCAGGTTCCCCACAACCCTGAAAAAGAGTAAGTGGTAGAAGATGGATGCTTGCTTTTATTCCTCTCAAAAAATTTAATTGTTTCATTTATACCATTTCATTACGGAAGCATAATAGCTACATATATAGACCATTATAAATCAAGTGTAAAGTATAGGGGTGTGGTTTTGCAAAGCTCCAGGTGTGTAATTTCTTAAAGATATGACTACATCCGCACAGAAACAATGATGTTTTTGTGCACTTTGAGTAAATGTGAGTTGATCCACTGAAATAAGAACATGGCTGAAAACTATAACAGGAAAGGAACCTTATTACAGCACCACTAACAGCAATAAATGTTGGTGTTTCCATATATGGAATAACATAATTTAGCTCAAAACCTAAATTTAGGGCAGCACATCATACGCCAATGAAAATGTTGAAATAAATTTAGAGGCATGATCTTTAGAAACACACAATCTTTTGTTTATCACCAGTGCAGCAGTGAGCTGTAGCCAATTTGTGTCTTGATAATTTAGTTATGGGGGAGATCTGCGCAGTACAGGGTACTGGAGTATGACTCTAACTGCTGGTTTGTGTCTCTACAGGGTTTCATGTGCCTGTTTCCTTCCTAATTATACCATGATTATCATAACCTCATTGCACTGTCAAAATGATTAGTGAGCTAATATATTTAGTCATTGACCAACGCTATTGTGTGTCAGTTCTGCATCTATTACACTTGAGTGGAGTGGAGTTGTAAGGCATTATGCTGTTCATCAGGAATGCAGTTTGCTAAATGGACTGGTTAAAGATGAAAAAAAAAAACAATCAGAAATGAGGCACATTTTCATCTCCGTGACAGAAAATCTGGGATACATTTATGTCATCTATCTAAGGCTAAGCAGCTTAGGCTTCAATAGTTATAATAGCCTACTTTTGTGTGGTTGTATTGATTGATTTTTGGGATTAATATGTAAAATAAGTAAAAGCAGTGAGGTTGGATTTCATTCAATTTCATATGAAGTTGTAAGAAAGGGTTCAAATGCATTCCTCCTATCTTAACCTTAAACTTTTATCTCTGCAGCTTTTCATACAAGTTGTACTGCACAGCTTGTGAATTTAGGGTCACAATGTTCTGCAACACACTGTGGACGTGTGTGTGTGTGTGTGTGTGTGTGTGTGTGTGTGAGAGAGAGAGAGAGAGAGAGAGAGAGAGAGAGAGAGAGAGAGAGAGAGAGCATGTAGGGGGGCATGCAAACAATTTCTGGAAGTAATACATTTCCTGTCAAATTCCCCAAACGGTATCTGAACATTATTATGCAGACATTCTTCGGATGCCATTGGCGCTTTGCAACTTTGCAGGTGCGCGTGTAGTTTGCCATTCTCCACTGTTCCCCACACTGTTTGTGTTTATACAACAAAAGATGCCGCTTTTCAGCGTCCACCATTTAACCCACACCTCCCCGGCGTTCAGCTCCTATCCGGCCGGACAAAAGCGGGATGAGGGCCAGAGTTTCAGCTGAATAGGGACACCTGTAACCCGAGCGCGAGGCCGCCCGCGCGCCGCCACACACACTGCTCTAGAACAGGGCAGAAGTCTCGCGCGCGTTTCGAAGCGCATCCATTATTCATTTGGGGCGCGCGCGCGGGGCAGACGAAACCGAGCGCGGGCGAGGAAGAGGAAGCTGTGCGCGCGGAGCGTTCCGTGTCCCTGCGCTCAGATGAGCTGCTCCTGCGTCCCATTTCTCACGTCTGCTCTTCCTTCAAGACTGCTCACGTGCGAGGCTAGCTCAAGGCGTTGCGCAGTTTCCGTCCGAGAACGGATCCTGTTATTTGAGGAAGCGGAGGAGCAACACTCGATGCCGCGCGCTGCTCAGAGGTAACGGGTGACATCCCGAACATTACACGCTTCCTTACTCCGGTGAAGGGCAAAGAGGGTTCTGTTTAAAAAAAAAAAAAAAAAAAAAAAGCTTTTTATCTTCTGTAGTCCAACAGAAACATTACGTAGACGCGCCTTGTCGACGATTCGATTCATTCTATGATTAATTATTGCTTAGACGCGGTTTTCTGGAAAAGACGGCAGTATTTGGAGGTGACTGCAGAGCTTTCTTCTTTGCAGCATTTCAATGTGACCTGAAATCTTGATCATACAATTCAACTTCTTTTTCTTAACCTCTCAAAAGTGAATGCAGTGCAAACCCCATCTCGTCTGTGTTTGGACAGTCGGATGCTATGAACACATTTACTAGACTGTATGTTTTCTATAGATTTAGACACCTAATTATGTCTAAGACAAAGCATTTGCATTTCCTGATGCAGCATGAATGACTACATTATGACATTACTGTCTAGGCTTCATAGTTGACGTAGGCCTGTTATTCCTAATGATCAGTGAATTCGGTCAAGTTACCTACAGTTACAAGAACATGAGCTAGAATTTATTCAGCAGGAATTAGACAGGACTGGTAGACCTCTTTTAGGTCAGAGGTGGAGTGGCAAGACTTGTTTAAAGGGTGGCAGCTGCCACCCTGTGCCACAGACATGGCCACACCCCTGCTTATACTACTGCACCTTCCATATTTCTGTTCAGATTTAGAGTGGTGTTTGCAGGATATTCTGTTTCCAGCGTATGGCAGACCACACAGTATACAGTGCTGACGGAAGGGATGATATCATCAAATCAGCGATCTTATCTTGCCCCAGATAAGCATGTACTTGTTTAGAACTAGTTGATGTCAAAATTAATAATTCTTTAGATTTTTGTAGCACTTTCTATTGAATGGGAGGCGGGGGGTTCAAAAAAAGTTCAAAGAAGACGCATTCAATTTCCTCCACTGTATCTACCCTTCATCGCCCCTTTCCCATTCTCTTCCTCACGCCATCTTTTTTTATTTTAATTTCGTTTAGTTCATTTTCTCTTCTTATTCCCTTTTATCATTTCTCTCTTCTTCAACCACCACTAGTGTGTAGCATCCAGCCATTGTGCACCCGAACGCCAGCTATTGGTGGAGAGAATACTTGAGTGATGTAGCCAATTCAGGGATGGAGATTATTATGGGATCATGATAGATAAGGACCAATGGAGGAATTTTGCCAGAACACCAGGCTTGTATCCCTACTTTTTAATGGGCAATGTCCTGGTATTTTCAGTGATCAGTATTTAACATCTCATCTGAAAGGTGCTGTTTTTATAGTATAGTATCCCCACTATACTGGGACATTAGGACAGGTCCCCACACAGACCACAGGGAGAGCACCCCCTGCTGGCTTCACTAATACCACTTCCAGCAGCAATCTAAGATTTCCCCAGGAGGTCTCCCATCTAAGCATTGGCCAGGCTTAACCCTGCTTAGTTTCAGTGGGAAGCCATGCAAGAGCTGCAGGCTGATATGGCTCTAGTGTCTCAATATAGGGTCTTTGCAGTGTCATCTGCAGGAACATAGGGTTAAAAGTGTCTTTCTATATCATTACTATTCCAATCTGTTAATTTTGTGTAAGTATTATTCAGTTAATCTCTAACATGCCCACCTTGTCACACCAGCATACATGAAGTCTGTGTTTAATACATTTTCAAACATGGATTTGCAACATTTCATGCCTCTGTAAACGTAATATGCAGTGAAAAAATTCTCTTGCCTTGAATTGAAAGCACTTGACTTGCACTTTTCCTTCAGCCGAGAGTTAATTGATACTGCATGCAAACCTGAACCTGAAAGGACATGCAGAAAGCTGCAATTATAGGTTAGGCTTTAATGGGCCTGCTGCTGATAACAAACCCAAAGAACTGTCAGAGTACAAAGACGAATGTTCTCTTGAAGAGGCAGCTTAATAGTTTAAATCCGCAATCAGGAATGTGCCAGGCTAGTGGTTAGGATGGCAACAATAAAAACTACCAGACAAACAACAGTGCCCAACACCACCACAGTACCCAAACTATATTGGAAACAGGCGAGGGCAATGTATAAACTCATTAGCTAGCCCATTGGACAAATCCAAGCTCCAGTGTGCTGCCAAGTTTAATATTATGTTTGCCTGGCAGTCCAGTTAACTAAGATGGCATATAACATAATTTAGTTCAAAAATATGACAGACTAATTATGTGCATTAATAGAGACTGTGGAAAATAAGAGATTACCTGAATCCTGGGAGAGGCAACTTTACATACCCAGTCTTTATCCCCTCCTGATAATGTGCCTTGTGATGAAGCATCATGTTTGCACCTTTGACAAAAAGCCAAAAGGTCTTTAGCTAGCAGTTCAGCTATGAGGTCTGGTGTTCTCTCATTGCACATAAAGATGTTAATGGAGTCTGGCTGGTGTTTTCATTTACTCTCGACCAAGGGTTTAATTGTGAGCTGACTGTGTGATGTTGTAGCGTGATCGTTCTTCTGCTGCACCGCTCATTTTGTCACTGTTTATGGAAAGAATGTCTAGCATCTGTTCAAGCTAATTTATATGCCTAGTAAAAATAGTTCCTACTGAGAGCCAGACTATGTCCTCTATTCACTTGTGTAGGGCAGCTGGTTGTGATATTCAGAAAAATGCATTGTGCACCACGTCGAGGTCATTTTCTCCATTGAGAAATAGGAATACGGAGATGTTGGACGAGTGATAATTAATTAAATCATTAATTCCGGTGGGCACTGGGAATGAATAACTAATATCCTGCATTGATAATCTGCTTGTCCTGATACCTGGTAAATAATGATTTGTCCACCTCTCAGTAATAATGTATATCACACTGTTATTAAGCCAGACCTGGCATTGATTTTTCCATGGTGAAATAAAGCATTTAAAAGCAAATACCAGCTGGTTTGGTGATACGTTCTATACAGCCATTGATACAAACCTTTATGAATAAAATGTCTGAATGTCACTTTTACTGAAAGACCTAATGATCATAGCAAATAATGTTTCCCTTATCCTGGCCCTTATCAGGCCTGCCACAGAAAAAAAAAGACATTCTCTTGATTGTTATTTCCCCTAGAAGTTATGTGCTCTGTCCACCACACCCTGTTGAAGCTTATTGATAGACAAAGTGACATGACACTACATGGAAAATCCCAGTGTCCTTGATGAAGTGAAAGCAGACTCTGCTGAAACCTTTTCATTAGGAAAGCAAAAAAAAAAAAAAAAAAAAGCAGAAGAAGAAGAGTAGAAAACAGGAAGCCGCTGCTCACAGGAATTTTAAACCACTGCCAGCATTGGATCCAACTCACCAGCTGTCACCTCTTGCTGTTACTGTCTGCAGTTATTTTTTTTCTCCAGAATTATGAGCACTAAAAAATGTAACATTGCTGTGCAAACCAAACATTACGTGCAGTGATTACATTTTCCACTTTAATCTTTGGAGAAAATACTTATTTTCCCGTAGCAATAATCGTCCATATAAGAATCTTTACATTTGAGCTTTATATATAACACTGTGGTCTAAATCAAAGAGGAAAGCCCACATGAACATACCTAAGCACATATGGAGGCTAGAAACCAGAGGACTGTCAATGCTGTTTAATACAAATTCCTTGTTGAGCTGTTGAATGTAAATGATAAAAAGTGTCACGGTTTAATGTTAGGCAGCTGAACAAGGATTCCACTCTGTCACATCGTATTGGGAAGTAGGAAGGATGTTAGCTCCCTGCTTGTTTTCCTTCTCTGTAATGGGAGGAGTGATGGGTAGATGTGAGCTAAGGGGTATCATATGTGCTCTGTTTAGAAACAGGGACAGTGGAACCTGCAGGCTACATTTGCTTTTGTGGTCTACTTAAGGCTCAGACACTTAATAACTTTGCAGAAGCAGAAATATTTCTCCTTACTGGCCAATCTTTCGAGGTTGGCCTGTCCCACTAACCACTTTGAAACACACACAAACATGCACATACACACACACACACACACACACACACACACACACACACACTGACTCTTAAGTGGATATTTTTCCAGAATATTGTTACGAACGCTGTTGAACTGTCATGCGAGTGTTTTGCCACTCTTAAATCAGCTTTCACAGCTAAACTAGATGAAAAACACACATGTCTTGGAAGCTGCTAGAGGTTGTCGCTGTTGTGTTTTCTTTTTTTTCCCCCCTTCTGTTTTCGGGAAGCATCCTGTCTCTTAATGATTGTGAAAACACTGTGTATCCCAGCCAGCCAGGCATTCAGCTGCCTCTCCACCAAATACATATTGCCAAACTGCTATCATTTTACATTATTTATTGTGTAGGACACTTGCTTGGAATTAGAATTGGAATCTCAGGAGAAACAGATATAATCATCGAAATATTTCCTTCTTGTCTATTTCATTGTGAGCACTCAAGTTTAATATGCCCATGGGTTACATATAGTGTATTGGATGCAGTATCACACATACACATGAGAAAATCATTCAGATGATTAACATTTGGAACATTTGTTTTACATTCTTAGGGAAAAACACATATCAGCATTTTTAAAATCTCTTATGAGCCCCACCTTTTTCGTTAAATGTGGGAGTTTCTGAGCATTTCTTGGATAATTTGCTACAGCTTTCCTGTGGGGATGTCAGTTTTGGCTCTTAGGGCATAAGTAAACATTTCTGCTTACTAATAAGAGCCATATGGCTCCAAATGTCTTCTTGGATTGACAAATACATGCATTTTGAATCACTGCATTCACATTATTGTGCCTGCTGTGTCTGCACTTCATTTCCATTAAAGTAGACGCATCACTTCTGTGTAGACAGAAAATTGACAGTAGAATACATCCTGGGAGGGTTTTGTCATCTTCATTTTATCTGACAGGTTTTAAAAGCATTCGAGTAAAGCATACAGAGGAAGGAGACAGTTGTCCCCTCTGGTAGACTTTGAGTAAACAGTTGGAGTTTAAAGCAGATGGCTCTGGTTGTGAAGACATGTTTGGTGGCCCACCTGCTGTAAACCACTGTTTATTAACTTTCCCTTCACTGGCCTTGCTTAGCACACTGTGGCTCTTGAGCACAGAACCTGTTTACACTGGTACAGTGCCACCAGATAGTGATTTCACATTGAGTAAGTTCTATTACAAAATATGTAATGTCAATAAATAAATCATAATATGTACTTTCCTCATATTTTGGTAAATTGCATAATTAGAATTAAGTTATTATATTTACATGGGGAAAATTACTCATATTCAGAGTTGGCTTACGAACCTTCTGGAATCGTCAGTCAGTTCATTGACGAGAATGTTCTATGTGTGGTTATACTGTAACAGTTTAAACAGCTGAGGTTACTTCAATCTTGTTTCATAAGACTCTCCATAACATATAACATTTTATTGAAGAGAGAGAGAGAGAAAGAGAGACTCCAAAAAAGGTATCTGAAGATCCCAGTAAAATTTTGTGCATGTATTCCTGGTGCTTTCACCCATCAAAGGATAAAGAAGGCAGGGAGTGTATTCACTCTAGCTAAATAAAGAAGGGTAATCAGTGGTTGCAAATAGGATTGAAGATGGTACACCAGAACCTTTCCCTTTTTTCTCACACACACACACACACACACACACACACACTCAGCTGTCCTTCCATCCTGTGCTCGTTAGAGAGATCTGCTGTGTATGGCCTCCTGTTGAAAGATTCCCTGGGGACAAAAAGGGTTCCAAATTGGGTTAGGCAGTGCTCTGAAATGAAGGTGATGATAGCAAAATGTTGGATCATTGTCATAAATTACAAATTAATGCAATGGCGTGAGTCATGCTTTAAGGATTATGCCCCACTTCTCAGACCATGGAAAGCTTGATGCTGAGCCAAGCATCACATGTAAGAACACCCTAATTTTCAAACAAGCGTGTCAATTTGTCACTTCTCTTTTCTTTCCTTTTTTATTTTTCAGCCAAGATTTTCCAGTTCATTGGCCTCAGCTTATTTGATCAATTCTGACTGGACTAGAATTTAGAATCAAAATAAGCTATACTATCGTTTAATTCATTAAATTATTAGCATATGTTTTCAAGTACATTGGCAGCAGGTGCATGGTGTGTGTTATGTCATCTTCATCACTAAAAATAAGTACAAATTTGTTCTTATTGCCTTTTTAGGGTCTAGATCAAGTTGCTCAGCAGCTTTCCCTGGCACTAAACATTCACAGTAGGATAATTCCCAACCAAATTAGCCTTACTGTGAAGTGGGCGCTTTAAACAAAGGTTAATACAAAGAAACCTCAGCTCAAATTGGATGCAAATTGGTTCAAACCTTTGATACCTTTGATAATAGTCTATGACGAAGGCTAACTAAAAATCAGTGCTAATTATTGCTCTATAAATATACACACTGAATTCACATCCAGAATGCCTTAGTCTTCTAGTAACAACATGTGATGCTTTTAATACTATTCAGTACAATCCAACTAATGGGTCTGAATTTACAAACAGCTATTAAAAAGCTCTTGATAAGCTATTTCAGTTGTGAATTGTGTGAATGCATGTAATATTTATGTTAGCAGCAAAGCATCCCTCTTAGTGCAGTGGTCGTTCCTCAATAACACCAACCCAACTGGAAAGTGTTCTCTGGCACGAATCAGAAAAGTAATTAGGAAATTTACATCAAAACTGCATTATGCTTCCCTTCATGTGATCAAAGATAACCACAACATTACTTTTTCTGGTCCTGCGTCATGGCACGATATCCAACACAAAACCAGTACGCTTAATGAAAAAAAGTTGAAAAGCTACTATGCTGTGGCCAACTGGGATGGTCCCTATAAACAGTGATCAAAGGCAACGTTTCAGTTTTCTATGTTACAGCAAGAACTGCCAACCACAGAGTCAGGCCAATTTAAGTCCAGTTGTTCAGTTGGAGCTGAGAATGGTAGAGTGCAACTGTCCGGATGGTCGGTGTATGAATTTCTGCATAAATCTAGGATATTCTTAGTATCTTGAACAGGGATGGACAGATAATTCCATCATTAGCTAGACCACCAGGCAAAAGAAAGCTCTAATGTGCTTCCAAACCCATGTTTTGGCTGTGCAGAAACCTAATTGACTAGGCTATAAAGTGGAAGATAATGTAATGTAATAATGTAATGTAAAAAATAGTTAGGGAGTTACGTGCATTAATAAAGACTCAGGGAAATGACCATCATAGCCATAGTCCTTATCCTGTCCTGATAATTTTTTAAAATGTTTTTATGTTGTGTGTAGTCTCAACAAAATGTTCATTTGCAAACGGTTTAGTCAGAGATGTGGTGTCCTCGGCTTGCATCACAGCAAAAAAAATATTTAAGACTGTTTCACCACTATGTAATCTATGTATTGAGCTAATAGGAGCGTTATATGATGACTTTGTGATACACTGTTTCGTTCGGATTTGTCCCCATACCTGTATGTTCCTGGTTCAGACAAGATCATCTGTCATCTGTTTATAGTAATTAATCCATCTAGAAAAAATGCTCCACCGTCAACCAAATTGCCACTGCCAATGTGTGTAGTGCAGCAGGTGATGAGATTTGGAATGCACAAATGACAAAGATCTGATGCTCCTTGATGAACTTGAATAAGAAATACAATTTATTTAGGGTTATAACACAGGTTCAGCCATATTGACATACTTTTACTGTAGAGAACTTCCAATGTTTCTTTTGGAATATGCCTGTTTTTGCATGCTGCAGTTTCAAGCATAGCTTGCATCATCTCATATAAACATTGCTGTGTTTACAACAGCTATGAGGAGACCACATGGTTCCAACCATTAGTCAATGCTAGATCACAGCACAGCCATAAATCCTGATTCAGTAGTAAAAAGAGGCCATCATTCATTCCATTGATGTCTTCATCATGTCTGTGTCTGCGTCTGCCTGGGCTGAGAGAGGTACTCAATTTAAGCACACTGGTCTAGCTGTAATTGTCAGTATAGAGTTACACAGCAAGCTCCAACAATGAAGATGACTGCAAGAAAAGGAACTCTTTTTTTCCATCAGAATTGAATTAGGAGTATAGTTTGAGCTTTTCCTCACAGCTCATCAAAGCCTTTTCAGATCTTTGTCCATCACATAAGAATACTCAGGCATTACAGCTACAGGCCAAATCAGATCTTTAGAATTGTATCTTGCTTTTCCTGTCTCCCAGGCATTGTTTGATTGTATGTTTATGAGGATGGAAAGGGAAAACATTGCCAGTCGCAGTCTGATCTCGGTGAATATCATACTCAAATATCCAAAAGGTTGCAGATCACAGTCCATCCAAGAGATATACATTTTCCAAATCTCTAATTCACAAAACACTAAAGAGACAGATGCAGCAGCCCTATAGTAGTTTAGTACATCCTGCTTCCACCTCCTCATATGTACACTGTCTCAAACACTCAAAAGGTTTCCAAAGCTTCAAATATCATGTTACTACCACTGTCCACGCTTTGCTTGTCATCTCATAGGTCACTAACTAGCCAAGCTGAGTCTCTGCCATAACTCAAAGCAACACTAATGTATACCGGCATTGCAGTTTGGAATTTTGAGTCCAACGTTTGCTGTCTCCACTACTTCTATGGTGGATTTATCATTAACATGACACTGAATGTTTTTGTGTATTTTTAGGGGCTAAGAGTGAAACCTGAATGCTAACTGTTAATGTCATTGTAACAATCTCAAACTCACAGGAACGAAAGAGGATACAGAACCAACGAACAAATTAGCACCAGAACCACTAAGCACATTACAAACATTTAAATAGAAATGCAGTTAATGTAGTTTTTCATGTAATACTTACCAGGTTTTTGTGGTATTGCTAAAAAGAACAGTTATATTATGTTTGCTTGACACAGATATTCCCAAAGTAATAACATTAGATATCATTAACAATAAACACATCCATTATTACTGTTCTCTGCAGCACACGCATGGAATAAAATGGCATATGCACATTAAATAGACACAGAAAAGGCCAGAATTAATTACGTAATCTGATCTGAGAGGATGGACGTATTAAAACAAAGTTGAATCTGCACTTGAAAGAGAAATTAACAAAGCTGGCATTTGCAGCTGTGCTTCTGAAACCCAATGGGACTTGGAGAGTCTGCTTTTAGCTCATCTGCTTAGCAGGATGAAAAAATGTGGCACTGCTGTTCTATCTTCTCAATTCTTTTGGAATTTTATAGCTGAGGTTTTTCTTATTTTTCTCTTCATGTACCATGTTAACCAAGCCAACACAATTAATCCATGTAGAAAAGCATGTTCTTTATTATTCTCAATGATTGTGTCCATGAATTCCTAACTAATGAACTAATGCTTTTTCATGTTCATTCAGCCAAAAGGAACCGATGGGGATTATCTTGGAATAGTGGAAGTGTTATTACCCCTGTTGATTTATGGAAATTAATAACAAAACCATTATGTTTTCATCTCTAATCTTCAATCACTACTTACTGATTCTCTCTCTCTCTCTCTCTCTCTCTCTCTCTCTCTCTCTCTGTATATATATGCACACACACACGTGTGCTCAGCAGTATGTGCTTGGCAAAGGAAATTCAACTCAGCCTACAGACAGGCAGGACTGCATTACCAGACACTCACCTGGGTTTTGCATGAATAGCAGTGTTAAAGGTTAGGTTCTACGAGTGAATTAAATAAATACTATGATAAACATCATTAATAATAATAATAATAATATAATATACACTTACTGTCCACTTTAATAGGAACACCTGTACACCTGCACATTCGTGCATTTATCTAATCAACTGACAGCAGTGCAGTGTATAAAATCATGCAGATATAGGTCAAGAGTTTCAGTTAATGTTCATATCAAACATCAGAATGAAGAAAAAGTGTGATCTCTGTTACATTAATTGTTGGTGCCAGAATTATCCTATACTTCAAACATCCTCTCATAGCCTCGGTTTACTCCTGAACTGTGGGCAATGAAGACTGTGAGTCATCGTCTTGTACGACTCTGTAGAAAAACAGGCCCCAATGTCCATTCATTATCTCTTTCAGAACATCATCTGAAGTACAGAGCAGCACTCAACACTGCACGTTCAATGTACTTTTCCTCTATTATACACCAAGCATGTTGTAGACATAGAGCCCTCTTTGCTGTAGTGAACAAGCTAATTCACACAGCTCTGATTAACTTAACAGAGTGTCTGATTAACGAATTTCTGCATTTCTTTCAAGATTATATTGTTTCCATGTACCAACCGTTCACGTCAACCATTTCTGAAGATCCTCTGCATGAATGTCTGCCTGGACACCCTGCCCAGCCTTTCTCCACCTTCATTCCCACTTGCCCATCATCAGTCAGGGATTTAATTTTACATTCTAATGCATCATCTTTTTTGTTTGTTGGACCCTGCCACAACCTCCCTTCTTAAACACTGTGAGTCCGTCATTTCGGCACCTATTTCACATATGATACACACATCTCTTGCATCTGCCATTGTGTCAACTGATCGTAAAATTACTGCTGTTACACCAGTCCTTAAAGGTCCCAACTTCTCTCTGCAAATATTGTCCTATTTCTAACCTGTCTTTCATATCTAAACTTCTGGAGAAAGTTGCAGCCCCCCAGTTACAATCACATCTTGCAGCTCATAATCTCTATGACACTTTCCAATCTGGTTTTCGCCTATACCACAGCACTGAAACTGCTCTCTTGGAGGTTATTAATGATCTCCTTCTCTCTGCTGACTCTGGATCTTTCTGTATTCTGATATTGCTTGACCTGAGCTCTGCTTTTGATACTGTATGCCACAAAACAATCCTTTCCTGACTTTCAGATACTGGTATTACTGGCACTGCTATATCCTGGTTTTCTTCGTACCTCACTAACAGATAATATTTCATATCAATTAAGAAAAACAAATCCCCTACTGCTCCTCTCACTCATGGTATCCCCCAGGGTTCTATACTAGGTCCACTACTTTTAATACATTTCGTCCTTCCACTAGGTCAGATAATCCATAGTCATGGTCTCAGTTATCAATGCTATGATGATGACACTCAGATTTATACATATGGGCCACAAACACTTGTAAGAAATATTCGTGTCAATATTGAAGGATGGATGAAAATCTGACGAAACCCTCTAAAAGCATTAAGAATCTGGGAATCACTTTCGAGCCATCTCTTACTTTTGAAGCCCACATTAGAACCATCACTTAAACTGCTTTCTTCCATCTACATCACATTGCCCCATTCTCAGTCTGAAGGATACAGAATCCCTAGTTCATGCTTTCATATCATCACGTCTTGACTACTGTAACTCACTCTTTAACTCACCAACATGCACTCTTCATTCTTCTGATTCCAAATTGTCTATAGATTTCATTTAGATGTCTAGTTTAGTTGCACCTAAACTTTCGAACTAACTGTCGAACTACCCCAGAGCCTCCGTGACATCTGCTCTATTTCAATCTTTAAAACACATCTTTTTTCAGCGCATTATCTGTCTATTACTAATTGATGTTTTATTTCCTGTTTTGTATTTGAGATTATAACTTGTGTTTAAATGTATATTAATGTACTTTATCATGTTAAATGTATATGAAGTGTAAAGTGTCCTTGAGCTTGTGGAAAGGCGCTATTTAAATAAAACTTATTATTATTATTATTATTATTATTATTATTATTATTATTATTATTATTATTATGAGCTGGTTTGAGTATTTCAGAAACTGCTGATCTCCTGGGAATTTCACACTGTCACGTTTCAAGGATGGGTTCGGAAGCAATCGCAGATATATAACGTTTATTGAATAAACAAACAACAAAACCAAGACACAAAGACAACTTGGCAGAAATACTGTAGCAAGAAACAAAACACGGTGATATGGAAAACGGTAGTCTAGGACAAACGAAAGACAGGGAAACAGTGCAGACAATGGCTATATATACACAAATGAGCTCATTAACAAACGTGAACCAAGTGCAGGTGGTCATGTGACATGTAGTGCAGTGCACTGGCTGATGGGAACATTGAGGGAGTGACAGTTTTGTGGATGGAAATGCCTTGTTGATAAGAGAGGTCAGAGGAAAATGGCCAGATTTCTTAGAGCTGGAAGGATATAGTAACTCAAATAATCACTCTTTACAACTGTGGTGAGCAGAAAAGCAACTCATCATGCACAAAACATCGAACCTTCATTCTGATGTTAGATATGAACATTACATGTAGCTGTTGACCTGTATCTGCATGGGTTTTTGCATTGTGCTACTGCCACACATATGGCTGATTAGATAACTGCATGAACGTGCAGTTGCTAATCCATCCATCAATCCATTGTTTATACCGCTTATCCTACAGGGTCGCAGGGAATCTGCAGCCTATCCCTGGCAGCATGGGGCCCTAGGCCGTGTTCACCCAGGACAGGGTGCCAACCATTGCAGGACACAATCGTATACATATTCATACACCCATTCATACACTACAGACACTTTTGGACACACCAATAAGCCTACCATGCATGTCTTTGGACTGTGAGAGGAAACCAGAGTACCCAGAGGAAACGCCCACAGCACGGGGAGAACATGCAAACTCTGCACATACAGGGCTGTGGTGGGAATTGAAACCACAACCTTATTATTATTATTATTATTCATACATCCATCCATCATCAACCGCTTATTCCTGCTTCAGGGTCGCTTGGAACCTGGAGCCTATCCCAGGAAGCATTGGGCGCAAGGCGGGGTACACCCTGGACAGGGTGCCAGTCCATCGCAGGGCACAATCACATACACTCCCACACCCATTCATACACTATGGATAATTTACCAAGCTGCCAATCAACCTACCATGCATGTCTGGACTGGGGGAGGAAACCAGAGTACCCAGAGGAAACGCCCACAGCACGGAGAGAACATGCAAACTCTGCACATACAGGGCTGTGGTGGGAATTGAAACCGCAACCTTATTATTATTATTATATAATCATAATAATAATAATAATAATAATAATAATAATAACAATAATAGTTTACAAATTGGACGGTGTGTGTAGATAACGCTAGATAATGCTGGAACAGAAAATTACCACTTTACATAGGGAGGTGATCATAGGCTTTCTTATTGTCAAGTTTGATGTCACTTTGACAAAATGCCTAAGTCACATTATTTTTGTTGAAATAAGCATCGTGTTATGACTTAGTGACATAGGAAATGTAGAATTTCCCTGCCCGTTATTTAAAGTGAATTCAATCATATTATTTATACATTTTCAATGAAAACATATGACAATACTAGGACACTGTAATGACAGTGGAATGTATATCTTCTCTGACGTTGACCATCATATGATCCTGACCTACCAGAAGTATGATCTTCTGGATGGGGTCATAACGCAATCTCAAAAGAAATCAGATGAATTTGAATCAGATGATTTCTCAATCTAGCATCAAATTTGATGAGAGAAATGTTTAGGTAGACTTACAGTATGTAAATTGTCTAGAAGGGCTTACGGTTGATTCATAGAGCTAGGAACACCACTCGTAATATGTATGTCGCTGAGATCGCTGTAAGTAATATGAATTGCAACTGAATACACAGTGTGTCATATGTCACATGGTTGTGTCTTTCATATCTTTTGTTTTAGTTTTGTTGAGCATTCAGCCTTGGATACGGACTGGGGTTCTTCCTCTCTGACCTCAGTTCTCACACTGTGCTGTAAGCACAAACAAATCAACTTGTTCATTCCCTCCATCCTGCTATTAATGTGTTCTAAAGAGGCATTGGCATTTTATAGCCACTCTTTCTACACCAGGAAAAGAGTATTTAGCTTTGCCTGAGCTATGGCATATTACAGCTGGATATGTCTATCTGTTTGGACAGAAAATGCTAAATATTTCATCACACCGTTGGTGGTTATGCCATGCTGTGCTTTTATTACAAAAATGTTTGTGTGCACTCAGTTATAATAAGATAATTCCCCTTATAAAATACACTGGAACTGCGGTCCTCCATCACTCTCTCGGCTTTCAAACCTTCATCAGTCGAGGATATCATGGAACTCATTAGCAAGTCCAAGTCATCTACTTGCTCACTGGATCCCCTTCCTACCACGCTGGTTAAAGCCTGCCTTCTATCAATTTCTCCTATTATCTTATCTATAATTAACTCTTTGCTGTCGACTGCCACTATTCCCTCCTCGTAAAGCAATGCTTCCATTACACCAATTCTGAAAAAATCTGGTGCAGATCCTCATGAGTTTAATCATTACCAGCCCATTTCTAATTTTCTTTTTAGTGTGAAAATTCTTGAATGGACAGTGGCACCTCACAGCACTGAAACAGCCCTTAGTAAAATCACTAATGACCTATTTTGTGCTGCTAACTCTGGTCTTCTTTCCATACTCATCGTCCATGACCTCAATATCACCATCGATCTCCCATTCACTATTATTGGAGCGCCTGGCTGACATTGGGGTTAGCACCACTGTATGTCTCTGATTTTCATCCTACCTCAACGACAGAAAAAAAGTGTGTTCAGGTCAAGAATGTCCAGTCAGAATCGACCTTGGTTACTCAGGGTGTACCACAGGGATCAGTGATAAAACTTCTCTTTATCATCTACCTTTAAACCCTTGGACATATTCTCTGTCATCATGGAGTGCATTTTCTCCATTATACTCGGCTTTATATCTCCACTAAAACAACCACCTCCCTGTGACAACCTCCCCCCCCCCCCTTGACGACAGCACTGTTAACATTTCCTCTCAAATAAACAGCCTTGGTGTCATATTTGATAGTTGCCTCTCTTCATATCAATAATATCCGGTACTGCCTTCTTCCATCATCGCAATATTGCTAGACTCCGCCCTTCGCTCTCATATCACAGCACTCAAGTACTTATTCATGCCCTGTTAACATCCCGTATTGACTACTGTAATGCCATCCTTTTTGGCGTATCTGATAACCTTCTCCACCGGCTCCAAATAATTCAAAACTCACACAAAGTCCACTGACCATATCACACCCTCCCTTATTCAGCTCCACTGGCTTCCGGTCCAACAGCGAGTCCACTATAAAATTCTACTGCTCACATTTAAAGGCATTCACAATCTGTCATCCTCCTACCTTTTAGATCTTCTTCATCCCATTCTCTACGATCATCCTCAGCATCTCTACTCACTGTTACATCTTTTAAACTCAGCACTATATGTGCCAGAGCTTTCAGATGCTCTGCACCCAAACTCTGGAGCTCACTCCCAGTGCATGTTCGTAAGCTGGACACTATTTCACAATCCAAATCCCAGATTAAAACATGTCTGTTCAAATTATTTTATTCATTATAATGAACTCCTCTATATTGTTGTTTCATCTATTTTATTTTTTGTGTATCTATTTTAACTATGCTGTTCTCTGGATGTGGTCTTTCTGTAAGGTGTCCTTGAGCGTTATGAAAGGCGCCAACAATTAAATGTATTCTTTTTCTTCTTCTTATTATTATTATTATTTTTGCTTAATTTTTTTCAATAGTAGTAAAAGTGTGCTAGAGTTACAGGCTCTCTGAATTTGGGTTGTGTGTAGCAAGGACAAACATTCTGATCTTTGTAGAATAGATCAATTTAGGTTGCCAGCAGCACACACACACACACACACACACACACATACACACACACAGGATAAGCCACACTGGCTGACCTCCTCACAGCACTACTGAAGTGTCCATGACTAGGTGGAGCTTTAAATGACCTTGCGTGCTATGAAAGCTGTGTTTTGTACATTTATAATGTATGTTGGCAAAGAACAGGAATTCCATTCTTTTTTTCTTTTTTTTTTTTTGGAAATTAACACTTTCCCACCTGCCAAATGTAGGCAAACTTGCCACTTTGATGGGTAAACTAGCAGAGTTACTCAGGCTACTCATCCAAAAAGAAAAGAAAAGAGTATGTTGTAGAATCATCTTTATTTCAAAGCTAGTTATATAAAGTACGATTTTGGCAGCCTGTGTAGTCTTTGTCACCTTGCAAAACATTAGCTAGGCCCTATGCAGTGACAAATGGCTTAAACGACTAGATCAAACATGCAATAGACCCTGCTGATGGGTATCTTGTTCTCTCTTTTATGAATTCGGCACACTTGATTAACTTTGTTAATAGTGATTTGAGCAAAATTGCACATACACAGGTTTTTAAGATATACAGCATTCGGGTGGTCATGTTTTGGCTGGTGAAATTTTCAACTAGCCATAGATTGAGGACTGGGCTTTAACTGGCTCACTGAAAATTATTTCGGTTCTTGGAGTGCCAGTTTAGCTTTATGTTTAGGTTCAGCTCTACTTCTGATGGCAAGTGGTTACACTAGAACTAAATTAGGGGTTTTACAGCAACAATGCAATAAGAATTTTATTTAAATTGTAACTAAATTGATTTTTGCAAAGGTTCATGATAAACAGTGCGGTGTATTTCTAATTATGTCCCACTTTTCAGTGGGGTGAATACTTTTGAAATCGATTGTGTAAATTCTTGCTTCATAAATAAGGTATTAGTCTTTTTAGCCCTCTAACTTGTTTTGGATGCCGTATTTTAAGGATCTAATCTATTTATTGATGCTCACTGGCATCATTTAGGGTTTGTATATAGCCCAGGTTGTTTTCCATTGTCTCCAAATTGGCTTTTTTTTTTTTTTTTTTTTTTTAACTTTGCTCAGTCAAGACCTGCCCAGCAATTTATTTTGGTCCTGTCTCCACCTCTGTCCTGTTATTGATCTGTTTCCAATTGTACTCAGATGTTCTGTTGATTTAAAATACTTTGAGTCCTGTTCCCTGTATTTCGATGTTTAGAGCCATGTCTGTCTTATCATATGATTATTCATTGTTATGTTCTCTTCCTTGATTTACACTATGGATAATGACGACAATTCATGGATTGCCCCTTATAAATATGACATGGCTTTTACACACTTCCATCCTGCCTAATATAACCACACATTACAGTTTAGAATCAGCAACCCAATTTGTTTTCAGAATCATACAAGTGCTATCTGTGACAGGTTTCAATTAATTTTGACAATTCCAAAATGACTAAAAAAAATTGCATACCAAAGAAAATCTTTACATAAATTCTGCAAGTCCAGTCCAGACACAGTTTCATAAAACTTTGCCATTAAAGGAATACCCATGTAACTTTGCTTTTGATCTCAACTCAGATCAGGCAAATGGTATCCTTCTCTGATCCTTTGCTTTAAGAGAACAAGCAGGAGAACCATATAATTACTTTTGATGTTAAGCTCATTTTCAGCTCAAAAGCCCTCCCAGATGACTTTGCACGAATGTCCATTGCTGACATCTGCAGTACGGTAGAACATGCTCCCAGTACACCTACTTTTGTTTTTCTGTCCTGTGAGGAGGACAGATAAATGGTGAACTTTAATTAATGGAGGAATGTGCATTTAATGAAAATGCTGGAGAAGTAATTGGTGTTTAGTACAAAAGCCTCAAGGAATAAAAGAGCATGCTGAAGTATACAGCACCTTGGCAAGTACTTTGTCGTGCAATGGATAAAAGTCTTTTGGTAAGAAATTTTATTTTGCTGTCAATATTAATTATTATTAACGCTATGCTAAATAGCTTTGACCAGCCTGTCCTATACATGGGTTTACTTTGCAATAATGAGAGAATTAAGAAAAAATCTGTAAAATTATTACCCACCAAAGTAATTCTATGTCCTTACTGGCACAGTCGAATGAAAAAGTCGGAAACAAAAAACAAAACAACAAAAAGAAATGTGCTTTTTTAAACATCTACATTGAGAGCAAACAGGCGCAGAATAAAAGAAGAAAAATCTGGACACGAACTCTCCGCTTGTTTCTCGTCAGCTACTTTTTCACTGGGAGACAGATGTGATAGCCTGTCTTGTTAAAACTTGTAAACCTGCCTGAACTTTGGCAGAACTGTCATGTGGTGTCAGCTTCATAGAGATCCCATAATGTTTCTTTAAGTATATGTGATAACAGAGAAGGATGGTTCTCATTATAGATGACTCCTTAAATCTATTGTCATTTTAATATGGCCTAAAATGTTTTACATAGTGGAATAAAACAATGGTGCACACCTCTGATCAACTAAAGTCTGTACTTTACTGTATGTAATTGCTTAAATAGTAGTCACGCTTATCTTGTTCAATGTGGAAGTCAAACTTATTAAAATGCTAAATCTATATTCCTATAAATGTAGAAATATTTAGTGACAAGATGTAGTAGAAACTTTCTGTTGCCAAATACAAACAAAATTAGACTATGAACAAAAAAATAAAAATAAATAAACAGATATGTTAGTAAACCAAAGTAAGTAGACAGTTAACACATAATAATATGGACATTATTATTTAACGCTCCAGTTAATAATATCTATAATATTATATTAATTTAACCAATTAAGGAACTGTAGCTAGGTTCATCGATTGGTATAATAATTGCATGATTATTTAAGAAATTAAGTGCTTTTGTGTGCTTTTACTGGATAATAATCAGTAACAAAGTGGTGTGGTGACATTACCAACCCAGTGTTTTATTTCCCTTACACCACAGCAATTTTCCACCAGTTACAAATCATATTTATTAAAGATCAACACGTCATACATTTTATCTATTTATAGTCACATTTTATGTTGTGGAATGTCCATCAAGTTGACACCTACACTAAAACAACTAAAAAGAGTCATTCCCTGACTTTGTAAGAGGTGCTTTTTCTGAAAAGCAGAATTCCTTACACAGTATGGCAGTCTGCTGTCTGATCACCAAATTTAGAGCAGTTGCTAGTGCTCCATTTCGCAACTCCCCCTGGGCCTGCAAAGCAGGCTACTGTATGTCTGAAGACAACCCTGGTTAGATCAGTGCACTTTCATAAATCGCAAGCAGGACATAGAACCAATCAACATTCATCTCTTATCCTTCCGCTAATCCTCCACCATATCAGATAATATCATATTATTATTGCAACATTCCCATAAAATCATATTATTATCATAAGAGTCACACTTTAATTACAGAATAGTAATAAAGTAGGATTGAACTTTATATAAACCACTAGCCTGTTTCTCACAGAGCTCTAAACTATGTAATGTCAAATTCTCATGTGTCATGGATTCTTTCACACTTGTAATTGGGATTAGAGACCATGTCGGCTCTGCCGTCTACGTATATGCAAAATTGAATTTCATTGTGGTACTAGCATCACTGATGTCTCCAGTATAATGGTCATTATCCAATTAAGCTGTTGTAATACAGATTCCATTGACCAGACTGTGGTATATTTCTGTGGACAGTGTTCTTATCAATACAGTGTCAGATCAGTCATATATTTACTTAGGCTCACTATTGAAATATCTGTGTGTTAAAATCCATTGATATTTCATCTGATATATGCTATATAGGATTCAATTACATATTAATGAGACATGGGTACATTTCGAAAGAGTAAAGACAAGTCATTTCGGATCACCACACGTGAGTTGCAGTAGTAAAGTATTTAGATGATTTGATTGAATGAAGAAGAACTAGGACAGAAATGGATAAATTCTCAGGATGTGATAAAGAGTAGAACCCTGTGCTGAGAACAATAGATTATACAACAATATACAGAGAGTGGGTATTTTTTGAAGGGTTGATCATAAAGTTCTAAAAGGAAAGTGGAAGGTGTCGGCAGTTTTCCAGGTATTCAATTTAAGTTAAGCGCTGTGATGCACAGTGAGATGTTCGACAGACATACTGACAGGTGGTGGAGGAAAGAGGCCCAGGCAGGGTATTGGAGAATTTAGGTAAAGATTTTCTTTGGTATACTTTTTTAGTCATTTTGGAATTGTCAAAATTCATTGAAATCTGTGTCACTGATCGAAATCGTATGATTCTGAAAACAGATTTGGTGACTGATTCTAAACTGTATTGTGCGGTTATATGAGGCAGGCTGGAAGTGTGTAAAAGCCATGTCATATTTATTAGGGGCAATGCATGAATTATCATCATTGTCCCTAGCATAAATAAGGGAAGAAAAGATTAATTCATAATCATATATGATAACACAGACATGGGTCTAAACATCGGAACACAGGAAACAAGACTCAAAGTATTCTACATGAAACACAGAACATGTAAGTACAGTTGGAAACAGACCAATGATAGGACAGGGGTGGAGATAGGACAAAAACAAACGCACATGATAAACAAAACTTAACTGAAAGCAAATGACACAAGTAGGGATCATCAAGCTGGGAAATCTAAGATCTGGCTTTGCTTGTCTGAAGTGGTTTGTGTGTGCTGCCAGGCTATCTCGGGCTGCTGACAGTATCCAGATGAGCCTCCTACGCTGTGCATATGCAACCACCTTCTCCAGATTAGAGGTTATATTTTCAGCAGTGCTTGAAGCAGGGTGTGAGGCCTTAGCCTGCCTGTCCTCCCAGTTTGTTCTCTCACTGATCTGCTTCTTAATGCACAAAGCTTTAAGGGGTAACTATTGTAAGTTCTCCATGAATACTTAGCTTTTGTACTGTCTTATATCATTTGTTCATTCAGTAGAGTATTGATGAATCAAGATTTCTCTCAAGTGCTCTTAGCACAATAGTCATATCATAATAAATAATATCATGGCACCGTAGAGTTTTCAAGCTAATGTGTGTATGCAGAAAGTGCTTCATTTTGATCAGAGTCATGGAGGGCCCACAGCCTATCCCAGGGACACTGGGTGCACGTACGGGATACACATTGGATGGGAGTCCTGTCCATTGCAGGGCACAATGCACACACTCATTAACACCAAGGGGTATAGGGAATTTAGCATAGCCAATCCAACTATGTGCATTTTTGGATAGCAGGAGGAAACTGGAGAACCCAGAGGAACAGAGACAAAAGCACATGAGGGGGAACTGGAGACACTGGAACTGTAAGATTCTACCCACTATACCACCATGCCACCATTTTTTGGATAGTTATGGGTTCTTAGGTTGCCTACCTTTCTGATAGGGATTCAATAGAACCTTCAAATATTTCTCAAGTATTTTTCCTCTATAGGACTTTTTTATAACCTATTTCAGTGTATATGCTTGTACTGGCTTTTATAAAGTATTCACATCTCTCGCAAACCTCACAGGCATTCCTGTTTCAATTTCAATGAGTTCTTTTTTTTCTCAAAATCCTTGCCTACACAGAAGAGGCGGTATGCTAGAGGATGTCAGCTAACCTTTTAATTACTTTAGCAGTTGGTTTGTGTTTTAAGGTTTCTTTCTTCAAAGAAATGGGTGGAACCTGATTTCTTTTGCTATGTCCTGTCTATTGTTCTGAATGGTGTGTGTGTGTTTGTGTGTGTGTGTGTGTGTGTGTGTGTGTGTGTGTGTGTGTGTGTGTGTGTGTGTGTGTGTGTAACAAACATCAGTGGCCTTCTGTATTGATTTGCTCACACTGACCTACATTTCAGCAAAACCTTCTAGCCAAGACCTTCACAAACCATCCTTGCTGTAAGGTTCAAATTGTGCTTCGTTTCTTTTGATGATCTTAAGGCATCGTGAATTATGCTAGACAGCTCTGCTTTTTGAACCTTAAAGACAAACGTTTTGTGAAGCATTTAGTTTCATGGTAATTGCATGGTAAGCATGTCTGAAGCAGTTTGTATAGCTTAGGTTGTTTATGTTAACTTGTTTCTGCACAGCAGTGTTGTAGGTCTGCTGTGATGTATAACACCAACTATTAGACATCAAATGGAGTTTAATGACTATACAAAAAAAGGTCTCTAATAAGTATGTGCCTGCTTATAACTATGATATTTGGTACATCACATGGTTATGTAAATACAGAGTGTACACTTGGGATCAGCGTAACATTCTAGGTGTTAATTTTAACAATAGTGATTTTGCTGTGTGGGTGGCTAATGGAGGCGGCTCAGTGCCTTGGCATGCAGAGTTGTTAGACACACGGTTGTTTTATTCCAGGCGTTGGTGGTGTTTGAGTGAAAAGAAAAACTGATAAAACATCCATTTCAGGCAATTTGGTAGAGATACAGCTGGCTGTGTGATGGAAATACAGAAACATGGATTATTCATTTGGAGCTATTGGGCATTACAGAAGATAAATAAGGCCATTACTTGATTACTAAAGCATCCTGAAATTCTTCTTTCAGGGAAATCACAAATATGAAACTAAATGCTCACTGTGGAAATATTGCCTGCTGAAATTTCCCATGAGTTCAGCTGCTCCAGTTTCTGAGTAAGGGGCTGAAAACTAAACCACATGTAGCACATTAATCATGTGCTATATTATAAAACCTTTTATCTTTTAACATAAAACATTTTTTAAAAAATCTTTTTTTATGTAAAGCACACTGGGACATTAAATTTTTATTTAAAAAATCAACTTAATGGCACTTAGTAATACGTATTGCTGCAGGATTAAAGATGCAGGCAGAAGTAATTCGAGGCGATCAATCATCTGTCTAAACCGAGATACTTTAAATAGATTGTAAAAACATCTAAAGCTAAAAGAAAATAATCAATAACACCATATCATATTATGGGCCATACTCAAGTTCCGATGACTGCTATCCAAAAATGTGAGAAGTCTAAAAATAAAAAATAAAAAACACTCCTGCCACTTTACATGTTTTCTATTTAAGTCATAGTAAAGAATCCTTAGTGGAAAAAGCCATAGCTATTTTCATTGAAATGACAGGAATAGTATAATTTGGTATTGAACATTATATTAATATTTTTAGTGCAGAGTAACTTAAATAAATAACCTTGAGTTGATTTACGGTAGCAACAGTCAGTTCTCAATAAGAGCTTACTGTAACCTTGGTTACTCTTATCAGTATGCAATTGTTTTCTGTGGTTAATTTAAAACCAGAAAAAGTCAATTCATTCGTTATGCCACAAGGACATTAGAAGTCTTAGATGGCATTTTTCCTGGGACGAGGATTCATTGTGCTATTTTTGCTTCAGCATTTCAAAGACAATAATGTGGTCCACTCTATCACACACAATGACGAGAATAGATCATTGCATACACATCAGAACGGTTAGTGAAATACAGGGGTATCTGGAATATTTTTGCTGCTAAGAAAACAATGTTAAAAAGTATACTTTAACATTATTAGCTAGAACCCTTAAAGACTCTAGATTTACTTATTTAAAGAGTGTTTACTGTGTAATTGCAATTACGGTTAGCTAGTGTGAAGGATGTGTGATGTAGAAGAAGGGCGTGAAGTGACGATTACATTTTTGGATTATTTGTGTCTTTAAACATTTTGTCTTTTGTTGTTGAATTTTAAAGAAGGGATGTCGTCAATTTGCTAATCAAAGCAGAGAAGATAATAAAATGAAAAATCTGTGAAAGTCTGTGAAAATCTTGCCATTTCTCTAGCCCTGTCTAGCTCTGGTCTGGAGGGGGCACTGTGGCTTTGTGGTTAGCACATTTGCCTTGCACCTGTGGGGTTGAGGGTTCAAATCCTGCCCCTGCCCTGTGTGCATGGAGCTGTTCCAGGTTTCCCAGTCCAAAGACATGTGTTTTAGGCGGATCGGTATCTCCAGTTTGTCTATAGTGTGCGGTTGCAAGATTGGCACCCTGTCCAGGGTGTGCCCTGAGTTTGATGGGATAGGCTCCAGGCTAACCGATAGGATAAGTATTACGGAAAATGGATGGATGTGATTGGAGGAGAAACAACAAACGATCTGCTTCAGAAACTGTATTGTTTCATATTTGGAAAACTAGAGTCCCTGAACTGTGGCCCATTTTTTCATGAAGTGTCCAGACTACACTAGGCGAACCCTGAGGTTCCTGTCTGGTAATATGTCCTAAAAGGATGATGCTGTAATAGAGTGGGAGCGTATCTGTTTGTCTGCGGTGTAAGCATTGGCATAAATCCGTATTTCCAAGATGAAATTTTTTGGGTCACTCCTTATTCTGTCACAGTTGGAGGATACATCTAGAAAGTGGTGCTCATATTTAGGCTGGGCTCTCTGAGATTGACTCCACCCATCAATCCTGTAATCTCCTTTTTAGGTGGTGTTACTACTCCATTACCTCTGTCTGGGGGTCTAAAGTGTGTTTTGGGGGGTTTTTTGTGTGACACAAGGCTATGTGTAGGTGGGGCAGAGGGACAGACGATTGGCTCTGACACAGGGGTCTTTGTGTATGAGTGTCCAGGGAGCACATTCCCCTCTCTCAAACCAAACCCCCTCTGCCTATGACATCATACAAGGCAAGAAATCAGAGAGGCAGAGAGAAGAGAGGCATTGTAGAGGAGAGGGGGGAAATCAGGAGGAAACAGAACATGGAGAGTGGGTGAGGTGTGCCTCTGGTTCACATACACACTCAGAAGGAGGAGGAGGAGGAAAAAGGGAAATAGAAGGAGTAGCCAGGAAAAGGATTTTGTTGTGCTAGGCAGAGTTTCATTGGCTTTCTCAAAGACCAGTCGAACTTTATGTGAAGAGCTTTATTTGAGTCATGACTGCCCTGCAGTGTAGGGATGTTAAAAGGGAAATTTGGTCTCGCAGCTAGGAGTTTATCATTTGCCTGGATGGAAAGGGACTTTCTGTTTTGATTCTCCACTCATTAATTGGAAACTTTGCCAAGTGAATGACTGAAAACTTAAAGAGAAGTTGGAGGGAATTCATTATTAAAAGGTAAATTTGGCACATCGATACTGCCATCTTTGAAATGCCGTTTAGATCATTGTGTTTATGGCAAAAGGCTCAAATTCAGGCAGGTTTTATGAGTCTGAAAGAATTCTGGTTATTCCAGTGTGGTCAAGTCTATTCTCACTAATATGATGGTCATTCAAAGCAAGCTGTTGTTTTAATTCGTATCTTGGTGAGATGTTGTTCCTGTAAAGAGAATGAAAAGGAGGGTTTGAGGATTGTCAGCAGTGTTGTGTGATGCTCCTTTGATTGCATTCTGTGCTTTCTGTCAGCCACTCAAAACCTCAGAGTGCTGGCCAAAGGCTTCTAGCATTACCAACATGCTTTCAGCAAGTTTTGTTTGAGCAAGCGATTCCAACCCAGTGTGTCCTCTGCGTCAGGGGAGGTCCAACTGTGTTAATCATATGTAATCTGCTAATCATTCCCAGATGCTTCAATGCTAACATTTCAAGAATTTTACAAAAATGTAAGGAGTGATATCCATCTAAACGCTGTTTATGATGGTGTCAGTTACTTTGCACACAAATACTCACAGAAACACATGCTTTCATTAAACGAGCCAGGGCTGCATATCCTTCATCGCTTGTATTAGGCAGCGGGAGCCTCGAGGACAGCTGAACTATGTGGGGAATGTCAGAGGCGGCCCAGCGGGCATCCACATCCCCCCACTGAGAGTGAGACTTATTACAGCCTAAGCTGCCAAGAAACATGACCAGGACTGAGACCTAGAGAAAGTGAAAGAGAGAAGGGTAGAATGCTGGGGTCACAAAACTCGACAAGGCAATGTCTGGGTAAGGGGAGTGTTGGAAGACAGGTTAGGACAGGAAATGTGTGGCCAATGAGCTGCCGCAGACATCTCAGAAGGGGGCAGTTTTCATCTGTATGTCCTTATGCCAAAAATAACAATGTGATGGAGATTTGAAAATTGCAACATGTCTGAGTTGGAATTGTTAGCATACTGATGAAGGGGCCGTGATATGATGGTAATGGTAATTGCATCACCTTGTTCACCTAGGCCTCATTCCTACAATATTCACAAACCTTTTCAGCCTTTCTGTTTCAGATGACGATACCCTCTAGGAATGTAACCAAATACATTATTCAGAATGAACAGATAATGTGTTCTAAACTTTTTTTTTAGAACGCTTGCCAGACCATCTGGTTGAGACTAGAGGTGCATTTCAGGACTGGGAGTGTGCAGTATGCAACAAAAGCAGGAGCAAATGCAGGAAATTTTACTTTCAAACAGACACAAGTGAATGGTCAGATATCATGCTCATGGGACAAACAAGTATGTACAGCATTTTATGATGCATTTAAAGCATCTTTAGTAGCTGCCTGGTCAGGGTTGCAATGGCTTAAATTAGGCAACTAGTTTGTTTATATTTTGGGAAATAAAACCTAAAAACTAAATTCATTAGAAAATATCACAGGCAGGGTTTTTTCAGTGTTTTACAGTGTGTTTAGTGTGAATATTAAACAGATATAGGTAGAGATAGTGTCATTGGATTTCACCACTATTATCCATTGAGAACGATAACAATCCCATAATACAATACAATAAATAGGCCTTCACACTGAAAATGTATCATGGCCCGTTAGAAATGCTATTGCTAAAGGGATCGGAAACCCATTTTATGTGGTAAGGATTCAGTTTGCTTATTTGATCCAGATTTATATTGTAAATGTAAAATGATATTTTTTTATGGTTTGGATTCAGAGGTCAAATGATCAAGTTCTTTTAAATTTCCAGATGAGTGTTGAAATAACACTGAGTTCATCAGTAAAATGACCGGCTTTGAGACAGATTAATCTTTTGTTGCTTGGAGAGTAACAGAGAATTTCAACATTGACTCAGAGGTATACTTAAAAGCAGGAGGGCATATAGAAGAGATGGATCATCCTGTGGTAGTCAGCACACCCTGAGGCAAAAACAAGTGGGAAAGACCAGGGGCTTCCATTAAAAACTGTCTCATATATCCAAAAAAAAAAAAACGCATTAAAGACATGCCACATGACCCCTGCCAGTGTGTATAAACAGTTTCTTTAAGACAATGAGACAAGCGTTTCATTGGAATTAGAGTTTTTGTAAAACCGAACCAGAAATTATCTGGTGCAGAGGTGTTTTAAGGTTATAAAGGCATTGAAAATGTTTTAAGGAGAGAATTGCAGAACTTACATTAAAAAACAAAAACAAAAAAAAACATTGTTTTATTTTTGCAGATGTTAGTTTACAACAGAGACCTGGGGAAAAGTTCACATTCTTAAAAGCACTTGAGAATATTTAGCTAAACATGGCTAACTTGATATGCAAACATAATATGATGCATGTCTGGTGATAGATGTGTCTATTCTTTTTTTTTCCAGAGAACTTTAAGAGATTGTCATGTTTTATGTTTTATAAAATTATATTGGCCTCATTCCAGTGCTATGTGAACTTCTCTTTTTGTGTCCAGTGACACATAGTCAACAGAGCACTTAAAATATATATATGGGCTTGCTGTAAGTTGACACATAGCATATATAACTTCTATAACTTTCTCACTGCTCGTTATTTGTATGAGGTGTGTTTAACAGCAGCTGTGTTATTTACAGACCAGAGGCCTATCGCAAACTCTAACTGTTAACCAACAGGGAACAATTAAAACTGCTCAGGCATGCACGTGATTAAAGTAAAACGTAATTGCTGAGCAATTGAATTTCTGTTGTTCACTGAACCTGTTGTCAGTGTGCGCACGTATGAAAAGTCGGTAATGTACTACGTTGTAAATCTCCTTGAAATTTGACGTTTATGAAAATTTACAGCTCAATGCTGTGTTTCAGCAGGAGAAAAATAAAAATATGAGCATCCAAGAACCCATAAGCAAAGGTTCTTTGGACAAGTTATTAAAATTTGTGTGATGGTCTATAAAAAGTGCCTAAAGATGTCTACGATCTATTTGTGATTTCCTCGCACAGTGAATATCAGGCTTTGATCAAGTTGCTGGATAGCTATGTGCCATATCAAAATAAGCCAAATCCCTTTGTGATCAGATACTGATTCATACAATGTTTGTGATGCTCCTTTAAAACCAGGCTTTAAAAATGATGTCACCTTATTTGTGGTTGAGATACCCAAGTAAAGTTCTAGCAAAAGGAAAAACTATTTAAGTTCAGAAAAGCTTGTAGTTTTCCAGAACTATATATAAGAAAATGTTAAAATGGTCACTGTATAAAATGTTTCCCAGTCTATCATGCATTTACTGTACCTTTTTTTTCTACCTCCAACATTTTCTAGTTAATCTAGGATTTTGTGTATACTATATACAATGCCCATATTTATAATTCTGACATCAAAAACAGTCTGCCTTATCTGGTTAAAAGACAGCCATTTAAAATTGTGATGAGCTGACTCTATGGTATTTTCCCCTGAGGACTGATGGGCTTTGTGACACCCTTCTATATCTCACACATCAGAGAGTCCACTTCACTCAGCTCCTCAATCTGTGTCAAACCCCTAGTGGATTATCCCTTTATTAGTCCCCTGTAAACAAAGAAGACTCAGCTGACCTAAAATCAATTCCACTTTTTCAGTGAAATTATTCATTTGGCCATTAAACAGCACCATCTGGAGCAGAGAGAGAATTGAGCCAGAGATAATTAAATTATGGACATTTTCATCTGGTAACAATTCTGACTGTACAATAATATAATATAGCAATATATATATATATATATATATATATATATATATATTTTTTTTATGTATGTATCTTGCAATACATTCAGTTTTCTTGGAATCATGGGTAGCTGGTGAGCACTGCTCTAATTAAACTATGGTGTTACAGTTATAAATAAAATTGCGTATTTAGTTATTCCATAAGAATGGGTTTCTTGTATACTTCACTCTCTGTAGTATCCTATGATTCGATTGTCATCACTGTGGATTCTAACAGGGTTCCTCTTAAATTACTTATACCTAGGATCAGATTGCCTAGGTTAGAGTTCAACATACCCATTCAAACCCATTATCTTTCACATCTTATCATGTTGTTTTCCTCTATTATGCATGATGGTCCAATGCAATGCTTCCTTTCAGCTCTGTGCCGTGCGCAGATTATGTAAACATAAGAATAATAAGGGGAGCTTATGTTATGTTCCACAAATGGTGGCTCGATTACTAGTACGAGATGTCAGAAGAAATTACCTGAGCTCATTTTAGGTTTCTGTTTGTTTTCAGAAATCTTGCCAGCTCATAGAGGATGACACTGAACAAAAGATCATAAGGACCTCAGAGAAGAGCCTGAAGAGTGTCAGTTTCTTAGACCCAGTCAGTGTTATAAGTGGAGGTAAGACTGACATGGAGGTTGAGGTGCAAAGCAAAAGCCAGCTTAATCATGCAACAAATGGCCAGAATGGTGTGAAGCAGAAAGGAGAAGTGCTGGATGAAGGAGAAGTTGCCCAGGAAATACGTTATCTCGATGAGGTGCTTGAGGCCAACTGTTGTGACACTGGAGCTGAGCTGACTTCAAATGGAACTTATTCCCCTGTGTTCCAAGCAATATATGTTGATGGAAATGGGCCATCTGTTCACATTTCTGATGCATCATCCTCAAAAGGTCATGAAGTAGTTGTAGAAAGAAAACAACAGACCACCCATGTTGAAGACAGTCTGAACAGTTCCAAACCAAATGGTCATCCAGGAATAATAGGTGATGACTACAATAGGTCACCTGATAATGAAACAATCAAGAAAGAGGCCCGATTTGAGCTCCGTCCTTTCTATGAAGAGAAAAAGCCATCCAAGCTTTTTGATACACCAAAAGAGAAAGAAATAAGGGTGAAAAAGGTCAGGCCTTCAGAGGAGATTGCAGAGCTGGAGAGAGAGCGCTTGGAGCTCATTCGCGATCAAGCAGTCAAGAAAAATCCAGGAATTGCAGCAAAGTGGTGGAACCCACCACAAGAAAAGACACTGGAGGAGGAGTTGGAACCAGAAAAATTAGAATCACTAAGAAGGTATGAAGAGAGAAAGCAGAAGAGACCTGAAGCAAACCGAGTACCACAACCGTCCCCTAAACAGACAGTCTCCTTTTTCCAGCCTGAAATGGGAAATAAGGAGGACATTGTGGTTCAAGGGATTGATTTTTCTGCAGCTCGCCAACAGTTCCTTCAGATGGAGCACAGTAAGCACCAACAGCAACACCCAGCCACAAAAAGAAGTGTGTCTCCCCAGATATACTCTGCCAAACCGTTCTCCAGGGCCTCTGATATTGATAGGCCAAGCAGCTCTTTTACAGTCTCCAGCCATGGTAGAGTCACCCTGGAAGATGGCAGTGAAATTAACCATGTAAAAATTGAAAGGGTTTTTTGCAGTTCTGGAGATTCTCCCATACAAAGCAGGGACAGTATGTCTGACACTGAAGTGAAAAATGATGACTTTACCTGTGCCCGAGCAGTTATGACCATCCTCAAGGATGAAGACTATGAATTGCACCAGCAATCCATTAACAGTTTCTCTCATCCTGAGGAGATAGACTCTGGATTGGATGACCTATCTCTTAGATCTCAGGATACCACTATGCTCGAGACCTTGTCCAATGATTTCAGCATGGATAATATAAGTGACAGTGGTGCCTCCAATGAGATCATAAGCGCCGCTTTGGAGAACTCCTTTGGTGACTACTCTTTCCCCTCTACCCCACTGGCCACAACACCTACTAATGGGAAAGTGGAGGGCAGCACCAAATCACCAAGTTGCACCTATCAAACAGACAGCTTGACAGAGGAGGAACTTGAATATCATGCAGGTATCTTGGTTCAAAATGCCATCCAGCAAGCTATTGCACATCAGACAAACAAATGGGAACCACTCCAGGCTGTGCAGCAGTCCTCCCCAATCCCAGAGCGACAAGAAGAGACTTCAGAACCTTCACCACCAACACCTGAGGAGACATCTCATTACATGCCACCTGATACAGAGCCATCCCCTGTAGAAGAAAAGAAAACCATAGCTTCTACAACTACTGTACAGGTGCCTACAGCTCAAGCAACTTCTGTTGTAACTGTGAATGCTTACAGGCCCCCAAGTCCTTCTCCTCCACCAAGTGAGAAGCCAGAATTCAGCTATTTCAGTAAGTACTCAGAGGCAGCAGAGCTCCGAAGCACAGCATCTGTGACTCCTGCACAAAGCACAGAAGTCACCGCAGGGCCTTTCAAACTGCGTTCACGCAAGCAGAGGACTCTGTCCATGATTGAGGAAGAGATCCGGGCTGCCCAGGAACGGGAGGAAGAGCTTCGCAGGGAACGACAAGCCCAGATTTTGCGTCCCAGCATCAATCCCATTCACAAACAAAAGACCAACAGCCTTCCAGCCAAATTAGTCCTTGGTGGGAAGACAGCTCCAGGTAAGCCAGTTTTATATTCTGTACATAGAGAATAATATTTGGGTAGCAGTTCTGCTTCTTCTACAGTCTGAGTGCACTTTGTTTATACTCTGACCTAATTCTTGTGCTAGCCTATTTTATATGGCCATGTAAAGCAGATCTGCTAATGCTATTTACAGTAATTAAATTCTTTCTACATTTAAATTCTTTCTACAGACTCATCTGTAAAATATGTATCATGGGCTGTTTGAAATGACTGAAGGTAACCAAAATTAAATGGCCTACAGGGGAATATTAAACGTCAGTGGTCTTATTTGGCCCCAGAGCATTAACTTTAAATGAACAGCCACCGAGGACACAGGTACACGTCATAGATTTGTTAAAACTAAAGGATCAGAACACCACCTGCACTACTTTAGGATCCCACAGAAGGTAGCACCAAAACCTTGACCTAATTGGCATTATAGGTCAACATTTGACAGTCATTAGCTACCACCTTTGAGTCATATTTCTGGACTCTCCTAGTTTTAAGATTTTTGAAAGGAATGGGTTGAGTTTGTGAAAGGTTCACAGGCCAGCAACAGTCTGCTTCTGTGGGCAGTGTTTAAAAATAAATGTAATGTGCTGCGTCTATACCACTGTCTGGGACAAATGGCTGCTTTGAGTTTGTTGCTTTTGTTTGTCAGACTTTCAAGCTTATATTTATTTGACAGCAAAGTTTTTTTTTTTTTTAATTTAGGCTGATGGAAAACAGTGCACAATTTGTCACGTTTGTTTTACTTAATGGTAAGGAGTAATACATAAACGTGTTTATCTTTAAATCTCAATCAATTACTGCCCCCTGGTGGTGGCACAATGAATTGCACAATATTGTTACGAATCCCTTCTATTCAATGGCAAAGGCTCAAGGTCACCATGGGTCGGCTGACTCAAAGGGCGCCGCTGTATCACACCAGTGTTAAAGAACCTTCATCGATGCATATTTTTATGTTTCAGATAACAACATAGTTTTTTATTATTATGCTTAAATATAGGACTACAGAATGAAGACTGTTGAGAGCTGGTTGGAATATTAAAGTTAAATTAATGGGGGTAGTCAAAGATCGCTTTTTAAATATTAAAGGTTAAGTGTCCAGTCATTGTGATTATACCATATTTTAAACAGGGATATTTCAGCTGTACTTTTGAAGATATTCTACTGGACCTTACATATTCATTGTTTTACTTATTGTTTTATGATTTTGCATATAGCTGTAATGATAATTATCTTTAAGCAAAACCATTGAAAATTGTAGTTTTGAAGTCACAAAACAATCAATCTTATTTCTTTTTTAAAAGGAAACAAATGTTCAAGTGACAGAGTAGTAGTATACAGTGTTTACTAATATATCTTTAGTCTGCTGCTACGTTTAAGGTATGACTGTCTGAAGATTTTGCTTAGAACATAACAAGGCCTGGTCTATGGGCCAACAAATTCCTTCCATTAAAATCCCTTCAACTTAAATGAGAAATGACAGTATAGAGCTACAAGCAAACATTAAAGGTTATCTCCCCTTCTCTGCTTTCTGCACTACTTACCGTCAAGAATGTGTCTTACAGTAGCTTTCTCTTTTTCTCTCCTCAGTGTTATCTGATGCTGAAATGTGACATTAGCAACTGGAACATAGTTTTTGTTGGGAAGATCCCAGTCCAGTTTGGATTCATTTATTGTTAGTGAGGTACAAATTCACCAACAGTAGTCTAGGTCTAAATAATAGTTATTTTAAGAGCTGTCTCTGTGATTTCTCCTCTGGTTTTGTGAGGAAATCATTTGCGCATCATTTGCGCTATTCATCATAAAAATCCTCTTTTTTTTTTAACTTGCTGAATGGCCTGAGACTGATGGAGTCATTTCTGTTTATGGTGTATTATTACTGTAACAATCAACATATTTTATAAATAAAGACGTGATTGAGATAATTTAGCTAGAAAAGCTATATGGTTGGATAAGGTAGCTGCTGGTAAACATGATACTAACTCTTGGATCCATTCGCTCCATTAGCATTACTGACCTACTCATTAACTTCTTTCACTTAACATCACCTTGCTTTTTTACCCTCATTTACGTGCTTTTCTACTTCCATTGGCTCAGGTAAAATTGAAAAGATCCGTGTTGCCCCGCCAGTATCTCCAGCTTCTTCCGAAGGTGCACTCCCATCCCCTCTTTCTGATCTGGGGAGTGTTGACTCAAGCGGAAGCCAGCGGCCTAAAAACTTCATGCAGACCCTAATGGAAGATTATGAGACACACAAAGTCAGGCGTCGGGAGAAGGCTGACGACAGCAGTGTGAGTTTCATAATGAATAGAAAAGCAGTTGTTTTCCATTATAGCAGTTAAGTATCCTCTACAGTAGGGGGTTATTAAGTCCAGTGCTGGGGACCTAAAACACCTCACGTACATCATGAAGAGCTTGATGATTAGGTCCTTGGATCAGGGATGTGAGCAGTAGGAAGAATTAAAACTCTATACTGTAATCAGTAGATCCCTAGAACTGGACATGGGCCAGATATCTAGGGTATCGATATATATTTAACTATCTTTATCTCACAGGGCTATTCCTTTCAGTTACATTTCCTCAGCTCATGTCGTTATAATACCAATTTATTTGAAACAGGAAGTTTCATGTGTTTCGTTAGCTCACTAAGAGGTACCGTAGATGTGGCACTGGTAATTTAAGCTTTAAATGAAAAGCTCATAATGATTCACGCCCTGTTACCTCACTTGAGAGTGATGCAAGTCTGTGGCTTTGAAAAGCAATTCCTCTTTTACTTTCAGACAGGGAATGGCAAGGGACTTTCCAGCTTAACACCCAAAGAAAAGGAATTAAAACAGGGTGAGGCACATGAAACGCCACCATAAATGAAAGTATCTTTCTTTTTTCGGTTTTAAAAAGGGTCACTGGAAGAACTGAAATACGTTCGCAAACAGGGAATATCATTGCCTTCCTGTTTTGTTTTGAATTCATTATTAGAACAATCTAATGTGTTAAACTTATACTGGAATCCCCCTGAAGTAGATGTACTAAATTCTCATTGCACTAACGTGCACTGCATTATGATATGATATGATAATAAAAAGGACCATTCAGTGATCAAGCCATTGGTTTAATTCGTGTCAATCGAACACCAATTTATTGTTTAAATCTATATGACAGCGACTATCAACGAGGAAGTCAAATACACAAATGCAAATCCTTTCTTGTTGTGTGTTGATGAGAAAATGCATCGGATATTATAAATATATTCGGAAATGAAGAGCACTGTTCTTCGTGGAAAAATCTGCTTTTCTAAAGCTGCTCTCTATTGCAAGTGTTTTTCGTTGACTAACACTTCCTTTTTCCTTCTTGTCAGTATGTGCGTCTATTGCTCGCTAAAGATGTTACATCTGAGGTACTGGTACTTTGCTTGCCTGAAAATCCGATGTGTCCGTCTCATCATGTTACTGCATGTCATAGTTTTTCTTTGACATTTGGGTGGTGCAAAAATCTGTGAGACATTTCTGTGGTGTCAAACGCTTTGACATACAAGAAGTTATCAACTCAAATAATGATTCATTTTGTGTGCAGTATCATTTGTGATATACAGTGCCTTACATTCCCCCAACTTTTCCACATTTTACAGTGTTGCAACCTGGAACTGAAATGGAATTAACTGGGATTTTACCAACAACATGTCTAACGTTATAGGTGCAATTTTTTCTTTGGTGACAATTTTAATTAAATAGCAGACATTTGGAAGTTGCATAAGTGTTTACCCCCCTGAGTCAATACTTGGTAGAACCACATTTGGCTGCAAGTATAGCTGCAAGTCCTCAGGGATATGTTTATATCAACCACTCCAGTGTAGTTTCGGCAGCATTCTCAGGCTCATTGTCCTGTTGGAAGGTTTATCTTCGCTCCACTCTCAAGTCACTTGCAAACTGGAATAGGTTTTCTTTGAGGATTGCCCTGTATATGGCTCAATTCAACTTGCCCTCAACCCTGACTAGTTCTCCGGTCCTGATAAACATCCCCATGCTACATGGTGGGAATGGTATTCTCGGGGTAATGAGCAGTGTTGGATTTCCACCAAACGTAGCACTTTGCAGCAAAGCCAAAAAAAAAACAACAAAAAAACGACCAGACCACAGAACCTTTTTTCACACATTTGCTAACTCTCTAACATGCCTTTTGACAAACTTCAAGCAGAATTGCTTATGAAATTTTTTTCCAATAATGACTTTCTTCTCACAACTCTTTCATAAATCCCAGCTTTGTAGAATTTGGAAATATGTATGTCTTGTGTATGTCTTCTCCCATTCTGAGCTATAAATCTCTCCAGCTCCTTAAGAGTTGACTGATTCTTTCCCAGACCTTTTAATGAAACTTGGGCTTAATGATGCTGTTTGTGCAGGTATGTTTTCTAACAAACTCAGGTGGTAATATTGAGGTCATGTGACAATTTATTTGCACACATGGAAAATTAGTGATGTGACTTCTGATGACAAGTGTTTGCATCAGAACTAATTTACGGGTTTCATCTATGCAATCAGGGGGGCATGGTGACTTAGTGGTTAGCACGTTTGCCTCTCACCTCCAGGGTTGGGGGTTTAATTACCGCCTCTGTCTTGTGTGCGTGGCGTTTGCATGTTTCCCCATGCTTCTGATGTTTTCTCCGGGTACATGTAGACATGCAATTGTCCATAGAGTGTGTTTGATTGTGCCTTGCAATAGGTTGGCACCCCATCCAAGGTTTCCCCCTCCTTGTACCCTAAGTGTCCCTAGGATAGGCTCCAGGTTTCCAGTGACCCTATGTAGGATAAGAGGTACAGAAAATAGAAAGATCTATGCAATCATAACTGTTATGTTGTACTTTGTTATATTAATTCCCTCACTTCAATATTTTTAAATATATTCTCACAATTCAATAACAGGTTGTAACACTACAAAATGTGGAAACGTTCAACAGGGATGGCTACTTTGTGTGCATGTACTGCATTCACTTCCATTATTTTGTAAATGTTGTGCAAAGTGTTTGCACCTTGTTGTCCACCTTGTTAACACAAAGGAAAACATTGCCTGTTGCCTATTCTACCTAACTCTCCTTTCCATTAACCCTATCCAACATCCTCACTTCCCTCATATCATTGGCACACAATGATGAACAAAGATTGTCCAGTCTTGTGTATCATTTTACCATTCTTCAGAATGTAACATTTCAGCAAATGCTATAAAGGTTTAACACGACGGAGAAACCCGTGATGGTCGTCCTTGTGTTCACAGTGCTAGACTTAGTGTACAAGCCTTATTTATAGACAGTTTAGTTTGGACTGGACATTCCAGTTCATTGGTAAAACAACATACAATGACCCCTGTGATTGTAAGATCGAGATCGGAAGATCGAGACGGCCCACCTGGCCTTCTTATGTAGCATGTCTGTTTCTGTTCCTCTGCATTGTTTGTAATCAGCCTGTACAGCTTGTGTTTACTCTAACTCAAGTGTGTATTGTGTGCTGTGGAGTGTATCGTGGGATGTGGAGTGTATTTACAGCTCCCCAACAGAATATTAGGCTCAAAGTATGATGTAAGTTGTAGCGCTCAGTATGTAAATGTGTATTAACTGTGGGATGTGCATGTGTGAGTGTGTTCAACTTGTCATAATATTACTTTCAGTTCATTAATTTGAGTCCGTCTGGCAGAAGAAGAAAAAATGACATTTGTTGATAATATATCAGTGAACTGATTTTACCTGTTGGTGCATCATAATGTTACAACATGAATACTCTATATTCATGATCTATATGTATATGCAGCAAAATAACTGCACAATTTAATAACCACAAGTGAAAGTAGGCTGTGTTAAGAAAGGCATAAACTGTGATGTTAAAGAAAATAATCGATGATGCCACACCAGTGAGGCGCCAAACAGAAAGTGGAGTTACTGCTCCCACCCAGAACTTGATTATCTTCACAAGTGTTTTATTCTTCTTATACCACAGAATTTTGCACACAATTAAAATATTTGATTTATTAATGACCGACATGACTGACTGACATCAAGTGGAGGAACCATGAAACAAATTAGTTCCTGTTATAATTTACATTATAGCAGCTATAAATAGTCATTTTCTCATCAGTCTCTCTTTTAAAGTTTATAAGACAAAAACACTACTCGTGATGTTACAGAGAACGCAGAAAGACTTCTGCCGTGACGACTCTACAGGGGCAGAAAACTTACTGGCTGGAGACTCCTTCCATAAATTTGTCCTTATAGAAAGCTTCACCATATCAATGATTATATGCATGTTTGACAACTCCTTTTTCGCTCAGTTTATTATTAGACTTAGATTATGGCCCACATTCCCTGTACCATCCACAGTCCCTGTATAAGTCCCTGTAACCACAGAAACAATAACACATTAAAATGAGCGTGTTAATTAAAATCTGTGATTTACAGAACTGTTATAGAGATTTTGTTATAAATTGTTTTTGGAAAATTCATCAACACCTCCTGACCAATTACTTTGGAGAATTCAAAAGCACTCTGGTATAAAATTGTTTCACGGTTTATGCTCAGTCACCCATGCACACTAACACCATCTTGCTCTGTGTGACGGGGGCAGGTTCTAGAGGCGACGCGAGTCACCCGCAGAAAAAGTAACATGGCTCTGCGATGGGAGGCAGGAATCTATACCAACCAGGAAGAAGCTGAGGAGGAAGAGGAGGAAGAGTAAAGCCAGCTCCCTATTTAAACAACAGGAAGAGTGAGAGAAAACCAAAAGTATGTTGGAGAAATTCACAAGTATTTATGCTGAGTATATGTATATTGCAGGAACAATTAATAATTGGATCTCCAAATGATCACCACAGAAGATCATCCAGTCATGTGGTGGGATCTGTGGAAAGGTTCTCACTAAAAACTCAATGCGATGGCAATTTGGTGTCCAAATATATTATTGTGCTTTCTGTCTCTCTTTAGTTTCAAGCTTTTTTCAGTTGATGTGTGCAGTACTTTGGGACATGTGCAAAGAAAATGCTTGTTTTCATTTTTGGATTGCTTTCCATTTGTTTGTATGGTTGGGAATATAAATTTGAATTGATCATGCCAAGTGATCCATGTGTGTGTTTTCAAGTGGTTTAAGAGAGATTATGTATGAAGATTTGTCAGAGGGTGATGTGAAGTATTTCTATACATTTAAAAAGACATTTTGTATTCAAATGGGAGCACTTGATTAAGATTAAACAAAAATGGTGTTTGTTGTGTGGAAATTTTAATGAGGATTGTTCCCATCCTAAGTAATCATTTCAGGTAGAGTGGGTTATACCAGTTCCGGTCCTTGATAAGCCTAAGGATTTGATTTGCGAATATATAGTCGCAAATGCAGTTTATGTTATTTATATTACAGTAAAGTAGCACAGCATACATGTTCTATAGCACAATAGGTCCAATTGTTGTACAAATAATTAGGTCCGGTATATAATTAACAATATTCGATTAAAAAATCCACTGAAAATGAAACACTGCAGTGGGAATCTTTTCGAGACAGAAAATGAAAGTAGGGCACAGAATGGTTTGGCTTGAAGACTTGTTTAAGAACTTGTAGCTGAACAAAAGTAGTATTGTCCAGGTTTGTAAATGCACAATAGTATTCAGTCAGTCAACTGTTACATTAACACTGAAAAATAATAAATATGGCAATTCATTGCAAAAGCTGCTTTTTAGCAGCCAGCCCAGACAGAAAACAGATAAGGGAATAAGCGCTGGGATGCCATTACACCATGGTAAACTGCAACCTAAACCAAAAGTGCATGTGAACTGCATATACTGTTTCAATTTTCATGAATGTTCCCCTTTAACCAACTTCCATTTGTATTGTGTGACTGGACACAACAATCTTATACTATGTATGTGATCATGTGTGATAGAATGTATGTAAGATATATTGAATTGAGTGAGTACAGCCAGGATTGCCAGATTGAGATGAATATAGCCACCAACATCTCAACCATCTGCTGGATTGTTTTCTTGTTGTTTTTTTTTTTTTTTTTTTTTTTTTTTTTACTATGGCCAATAATGAATGAAATCCCCCAATCTGGCAACACTGCGTGAGTACAGTGTGCTGTGCACCCTATACAAGAGTGATATAGGATTTTAGCTTGTGTAAATGAACAGGACATGTCAGGCCATGATATGGAAATAGCAATACAGGTGTTTAGAAGCACCATCAATGAAAAATGAATTCCTTACACCAAATCCCTCTCTCTGGAGTTTTATAGTAAGTAAACGCTTTATTAGTGAGCTATATGAACCGTTTCTCTTTTATACTGTGTGTTTGCCTTGTTTTAGTGGATTTGATTAGAATGTGTAAATGCAATGCAGTGAAATAGTGTCATATGAATACTTTGTATATAATTATAAACACACGAAAGTGGGGAATGATGTTTCTTAACTGAAAAACACCAGCGTATTAGAAAAGCAAAGTCAGATTTGACATCCATCCAGTCTGATGGTGGACACAGACACACCGTCAATAAGGAAGAATTCATTGCGGAGAACAAAACTGCAACATCCTTCGGCAAACATTCTTGAGATGCTCTTCTTGACATTAGTTTTGACATTGTCTTATTCCACCCACAAGGAATAAAGCTATGGATATTTCACCTGAAAGGACATGTATTATAAGAACACTCATTCAGCAGACTTTCACAAAAGCTTTTTCCATATTTTTTTTTATACTTATAGTGTAATACATGAAAATGCAGTATTTAATACACATCTGTCTTGATGTTTGGCACAACTGTGAGTGCAAAACCACCATTTTCTTTAAGATTGCGCCCTGTGATGTGAAGAGGCAAGACAAGACGAGAAAAATCTGTACTGAAATGACCTTTTTGGATTCAGGTAACTAGTTTCAAAGCGTTGCATTTGATGAAAATCTGTAAAAGATGTTTTTTCGCAGGAATTTCTCATAGACCAAAGGTCTTCCGTCTTGTATCATGATATTATGACCATAGTGGGACAATCTATGACAGGGACCTTCAATGTCTTCAATATCTTCAATTATCATCTATGTGGCTGCAGGCTTTCATTCCAACCAAGCAGGAGCCACACCTGATTTCACTTGTCTAATCAGTTCACCTTGGTCTCCCTTCTATCCAGTGTGCCTCCAATGTGTCTGTAATGAAAGCCTTCAGCCACATGGATAACATTGAAGATCCCTGTCATAGATTGTTCTAGTATGGTTATAATATGATGATAGGACTGATGATTTTTAGACTGTGTGCTATAGTAGTCTGGCTGGATCTGACAGTAAGCAATGAATCTAGAACATCATACCTATTGAAAGACATGTTTCATATTCAGATATTTCAGTGTGCTATATGACCTGATTAGTAGGCATATGTTTTGAATAATATAAGAGGGAAATATTTTTCTTTGTGCAGTGAACTATTTACAGTGTATCTATGAATGGGACATAGTTTTATGAAGGCTGGTGTTTTATTACCATGTATGTGCATTTCTGCAAGGTATAACCTTTTGTGCGTGTGAGAGAATGTGCGCATGTGTGCTTGTGAGCATGGATGTGTGTCTGACTACGCAATTTTTAGATTTACAGACGTATATGTAAGTCTCCAGGACATCCTGTCCATCCTCAGTAGCAACTTGTGTCCTAAATAATTGCCATATATACACACAAGCAGTTTTGAGTAGGTAAACGAAATTCATAAGTAAGTGTTTTTCAAGCCTTCATTTGGGTTGGGTTGAAGCTTGGGTTTTCCAAAGAAGTGTGTTCTCCAAATAAATCTGCAAACAAAGGAGCCTTTGCTTTATTTGACCTGAAGCTAAGTTATGTAAAAAGTGTAGTGTATTAGAAAAGGGCATCAGAAAAAAACTCAAATTAGCAGACAAGCTGTATAAGACGTAAAATTATTAGCAATGACCTTGCTTGTTATTTGACTTTGTTCAGTGCATGATATTTATATTTGGGGGGCATAAATCATCTGAGCAGCCAGAAGTGCAGGAAATTTCTCTGAAATTGTTAGAAGTCCCCCTCAGACCACAGGTGCAGATAGTTCAGTCTGTACCTATAGATTTAAAATGACACCCATTGAAATGATGATGTTGTTTTTTTTAATAAGTTCATACAATGTTACTCTGTTTTTGCAAATATACTCTTTGAATTTGGAAGCCATTTATTTTTGCAAGTAGCATTTCACTCTTTTTTTTCCTTATGAAGTGGCAAAGCACTCATGGTTTTTTTTTTTTAAACTCTTAATTTGTTAACCACTTATTGTATGTTAATATATTCTGCTTATGTTGTTTTATAGTAATTGTAAGGCTTACACTTAAACGCATATATAATTATTTTCTCATTAAAAACAAAATGCATAAACATGGTTTCCTTCTCGTTATGAACTGTGATTCGTCATACAATGCTTCTTAATTCAAGTAAATGTTTTACAAAGTTATAGTTTTATACCCAAGTTTGATACCAATGCCATGACAAAACACCTTGAATCTATAAGCATGAAGTTGCTGGTGAGAACACTGACAATATATATGAAGTGAAGGTAGGTGTGTGTGTGTGTGTGTATTATATATATATATATATATATATATATATATATATATATATATATATATATATATATCTATATATATATATATATGAATGAATGTTAGAGTCTTTGTGATCCTCCACCTTCCATTTGAGGATGCCCCACAGATGCTCAATAGGGTTTAGGTCTTTAGACATGCTTGGCCAGTCCATCACCTTCACTCTCAGCTTCTTTAGAAAGGGTATCATGCTGGAATACTGCCCTGCTGCCCAGTCTCCGAAGGGAGGGGATCATGCTCTGCTTCAGTATGTCACAGTACATGTTGGCATTCATGGTTCCCTCAATGAACTGTAGGTCTCCAGTGCCAGCAGCACTCATGCAGCCCCAGACCATGACACTCCCACCACCATGCTTGACTGTAGGCAAGACACACTTGTCTTTGTACTCCTCACCTGGTTCACGCCACACACGCTTGACACCATCTGAACCAAATAAGTTTATCTTGGTCTCATCAGACCACAGGACAAGGTTCCAGTAATCCATGTCTGCTAGTCTGCTTGTCTTCAGCAAACTGTTTGTGGGCTTTCTTGTGCATCATCTTTAGAAGATATTTCCTTCGATGACAGCCATGCAGACCAATTTGATGCAGTGTGCGGCTTATGGCCTGAGCACTGACAGGCTGACCCCCCAACCCTTCAACATCTGCAGCAATGCTGGCAGCACTCATACGTCTATTTCCCAAAGACAACCTCTGGATATGACGCGGAGTACGTGCACTCAACTTCTTTGGTCGACCATGGCAAGGCCTGTTCTGAGTGGAACCTGTTCTGTTAAACTGCTGTATGGTGTTGGCCACCGTGCTGCAGCTCAGTGTCTGGGTCGTGGCAATCTTCTTATAGCGTAGGCCATCTTTATGTAGAGCAACAATTCTTTTTTTCAGATTTTTAGATAGTTCTTTGCCATGAGTTGCCATGTTGAACTTCCAGTAACCAGTATGAGGAAGTGTGAGAGCAATGACTCCAAATTTAACACCAAATTTAACAGCACTCCAAATTTAAATATATATATATAGATATACATACATACATACGTACATACATACATACACGCACATTTAGTTCCTTGTTATTTTGGACATGTATAAATATATTCTAGAAAATCTAAAACTGTGTCAAAAAGGTCACATGGTGTCTGTCAATCACCTAGGTCATGAATCATGTACTATACACAAGTTTGGGCACTGGTAAGGACCCCGGTCATTACACATTGGGACACTAATAACTCAATTTCCGGTGACATGACTACATACTCACCTTGTAAAATGTCAACAACAATGAAAAACTTAAATATTGTTAAGTTTTATATGTAATATAAAATGTTATCTTAGTCACATGAATTTCTGTTATATTATTTCAAGCAGAATCATAGCCTAGCTTGAAGATTTATTTATTTTTTACATCATTACACACTTAAATGTTATTAGACTCGAGCAAATTGTATATAGAACATCAAATAAAGTTAAGTTAAAAATCGCTAATGTAAGTAGTCATTTGAGAGCTACAAGAACGAGATACTTACATTCGTAGACGAAGTTGGCGGAGAGCTCCTCCGGGATTTTTTTCAAGCTGAGAGGCTTCATAAAATATGACATAAATCCAGTAAAGGAATTTTTTGCAGTGCATTGTGGCTATTATGTTTAGCTATTGAGACAGCACTTAAAATGGCTAACTCCCTGATCAGTGCCCTGAAGACTGAACTAAAGGCGTGTGTCCGTTTTTCTGAAATTATCAAGCATGTTTAGGACAGTACAAAATGCAGATTATTGATCACAGTATACTACATGGAGATCTTACCCAGAAGATTTGCTCATTAATTTAGATAAATACGTAATGGTGTCAAATTAAAGGGAAAAACAGTGGCTCTGTTATACCATGGGAAGCTGGTATGGTGCATGTCGATACATAGTTCTTCTGATTGAGTAATTTTAACCTAAAATCAATCATTTTTATCCTGATGGGAGTGGTCTCCTCCAGTATGACCCAGTAAAAATCCATGCCAGGCTGCAATGAAGCTGTAAAAGCAGCCCAACAGCTTAATAAGACACTTTACATTGAGTTTTCCTTGTATTTGTCACCTGTCTGTTATACATAAGCACTTTAGAGCCTCGTGCATGGTTTAACATTTTGCTCAGACTTTTAAAAGCAGTGAAAAAAAAATTAAGTCGCTTCCCATTTCTTTCAGTATATAACAGCATAACATATTTCACTTGTCTGCGTGTCTACGTCTGCGTGGTAGGAAGTGCCTAGGATTCTTATATAGTTAATATTAAAACTGATAAAGAAAGAACTGATAAGAGAGGACATTGTAAGGTTATAGCAAAAGGTATTCAGAGGTGTACATCAGTCCAGAATCCCTTAAAGAGTCGTGCTGTTCTTGTTATCTTGAATCAATGCTTTGTACTTCAGAAAAGAAAAGAAAAAAAAAACAGTCAAGACAGACCGGTTCTGCAAAGAAAATTCCATGACCAAATACAAATGCGCTCTATTACATTAACTGGAATAGAACACGCTACAGCAAGTCTCTCTGAATGGGTATAATGGGTCTTTTGTTTCCGTGAGCCCAGTCCATGTTCAGCCATCATGTTGTCAGAAACTGAGCACTGATCAATATACAAAGGAGGATGCATCTAAAAACAGGTAGGTATTAGACTGACAAGATAGCTGTCTGAATGAGCTCCTGACTTGTAAAAAAGTGCTCATGTCTTTGGTGAACTCCTACGTGCCAAATTGGGATCTCCAAATTTCTGAAACCTTCAACTTGAGTGTGTGATGACATGTTAGAAACAAACTTAAGTGAAACAACAGCAGTGGCTTCCAAAGTTAAACCCTTTAGGAGTCAGACTTTAACTCTATATGTACTTATCAAACACTAATTATCATTATCTAGTATCATCATCATCATCATCATCATCTATTTCCATTGGGAAACTGTGAACCAGAGTCAAAACAAACAATGAAAGAAGTTTAAACAACAACAAAACCAAAATTTGGTTTGAATTCCATCTGAAAATATTTTGCACTGAAACTCAAATAGGCCTATTAATAATAAATATTGATATAGTGGCTCAGGATGATTTTTTTTTCCCCCCTTAAACTTTACACGTCATGACTAATGAAGAAGTCTTGTTGCATGTGTAACTTCTCTCCATGGATGAATGACGCAGTCTGCTTTCTCCAACCCACGAGTTGGGCTACAGTTAAAACACGGAAATGTTATTGCACTGGTTCATGCACGAGCACCGACGCACTGACAGGCTCCTGTTGTGTTTATTTGGAGGTGGTGAGTCTGAGATGTCGGTGGGTGTGACGAAATTGCGGAAACTCAAATAAAACCGGTGCCACTCAATTACAAAAACTTTTGCGGGTTCATTTCCCACCGTGACTGACAAATGGCGTTCCTCCGCAGCCACTTGGAGCCTGTGGTGTTTTTGGCGCAAATCGCCAGCTCGTTTTTCGACACCGGTCTCCAGATGGTTGTGAAGCGGAGTTACGAGAACATGACGCGCCCCGGAGCCGGAGGAGAGTACGAGCAGAAGTCCATTGCAGACTTTTACATGACCTTTAACATCTTAACCAAGGTGGTGCCCATCATCCCAGCGTTCCTGCTGGCGCAAATCGGAGACAAGGGCTACCGGAAGGTTCCCTGTGGTCGTTCCTCTGATCGGTTACTTCGTATCACGCGCGCTGCTCTTGTTGGTCATAGCTTTTGACTGGCCGGTAGAAGTGATGTACGCGTCTCCCGTCGTGAACGGGTTGTGCGGCGGCTTCTCGTCCTACTGGCCAGGCGTGATAACGCTGGTGTCGCTGAGCACGAGCGAGGAGGTCAGGTCTCTGCGCATCATGCGCACGGAGCTCACATACGGACTAGCAGGCTTCCTGGGGAGTCTGGCATCAGGTCACCTGTTCCAACTCTACGCGCTCGGACACCGACAAGGATTTGTGCTCTCGTGCATGAGCGTGGTGCTGTACTTCGTGTGCCTCGTGTACGCGGCGTTTATCTTACAAGTCAACCCGCGCACGCCGTCCGCGGACGCGGGTGAGAGGCGGGATGGTGAGAGTGTCGGCATCCCGAACAGAGACAAGGTCAACATCGCGCTCCTGTTCGCCGCCGGGATCCTGTACGACGTGGCGGTGGCGGGTGGAGTGGAGATCCTGAACGTGTACGTGCTGGTGGAACCGCTGAGCTGGACCGCGACGCAAGTGGGCTACGGCAACGCCGCCGGCTCGGTTATCTTCATCACCAGTTTCCTCGGCGTGAAGCTGTTCACACGGTGCTCTCTGAGCGACACGAGCATGATCATGATAGGCATGTTCTCCTTCCTCACAGGGATCTACTTCATGACGTTTGTCACAACAACCACCACGTATTACTTAGGTAAATGCCAGTCAAGGCACCATACAAGTCATTCATGTCTTTCCTTTTACGCCAGTGGTCACCAAACCCTGCTCCTGGAGATCTACCATCCTGAAGACTTGAGCTCCAACCATAACGGCGCACACACCCGACATCTAATCATTGCCTTGAGAAGTTCTTGATCAACTAAAACAGGTGTTTCAGATTTTGGTTGGAGATGAAATCTGCAGGAAGGTAGATCTCAATGAAGAGGGTTTGGTGACCATTCATTTATTCAATAATGCAGAAGGTAAGGAGGAGGTAAGGAGTCTAGGCCTCAGGTTCCTAACCCTCTTTTGCACACTTTAATGTTTTCACTGCTCTAATACACCTGATCCAATTGATCAGCTAATTAGTAACCCTTCCTGAGCTAAAGGGGTCTTGGCTACAGTTTATGTCTAGTTTCACATTTAACAGACACTTTCATAATAATAATAATAATAATAAAAATCAATCGCCAAAAAGTACAGGGGTTACAGCAGTAGTTTTTAAAAGCTGCTGGCACAACACCAGTACTCAGGGTGTCATTTATTATACTCAGGACACAATGAAGCAAACACGACTTGAACAAACAGTTTGGAATAGGATCAACTATGGAAGTGGCAGCTTTCATTTGTGATACCTCATTTCCAAGTGAAACCACATCAAGTGGGGAGAAAAATGTCAGAGAAATAAGAAAAACTAATAGAGGAAGCAATAGAGACAGGAGTATTAAGAATGCATTTATGAGCATTGTCAATCTTGGTGGTCAATCTTGAAATCAAGAAATTTCTTACAAAGGTAGGCTGAAACAGGCAAAATAGGGGAACTGTTACATTTGAGCAATTTGTTTATGGTGTGAAATATAGTTTTGTGGGATTTATTTGATTATTGACAATAATCTGAGAGAAATAACGGATATAATTTCAGCCTTAAATTCATGCAAATGGTATTTTCAAGCCTAGTGATGCACGTTCAGACCAAAGATATGCCACCTTTGCTCCATTTTGCAACAAGCTGCCTTCCTAGAGCACAGCTCATCATTATACCAGGGAGCGGGGCGTCCGAAGGAGATAGACCATGATTTGATAGGAGCAAATGAATCCAAGCAAGACAAGAGAACAGTATTTAACATGGAGATTTTGTCCTCCAGAGGCACAGATGGAGAAAAACTTAAAGAAGAAAAAAAACAAATACACTTCTTTAAAACTTAAAGAAGAGTCAATCAGTACATTTACATGGACAACAATAATCCAATATTAACCCGATTAAGACAATACTCTGATTATGAAACTAGCATGTAAACAGCAATTATCGACGACCGTAATCTGACCGAAGTCATACCAAAAGTAAACACAAATCGAATTAAGACTTGTGGAGTTTTTAGTCGCATTACAGACATGTAAGCACCTTAATCACACTATTAATGTGGTGTGGGAGTTTTCACCGCATTTTGCGACAGGACACGATCACACACGGCAGCGCTCAACCGTTTGATGGCAAACAAGAGAGCACGTCTGTGTCCGAAATTGTGTACTTACCTGCTAAATAGTAGGTACGACATGTATTTCAGCTACTGTATATTAGGTAAGTACGCGGTTTGGGACGCAGCCCACGGCTTCAAGCAGTCATCTATTTGCGCGTATAGCATGACAAATAATTAACTGCACTTGAAGCTTTTGCTAAAATTGAAAATAAAAACACCCAAAACTGTATACGGCACCATAACGAAGATGAGCGTGGCGTGGGGACGTAACGACGTGTGCCGTTAATCAATCTATCTTCTATAACATGTAAGACAGGAACATGAAAGAAATATTCTAAAAGCAATGCTTATAAACACTTTAATCACAATCTTATTCAGAACGTCAATAATTACATTACTGCTGTCCCTGTAAACATGGTCAGAGAACTCAATAAAATCGGAGAGATCAATGGATTTCCATTTGTGATAATTAATAGTCTGAGAAGAGATGTTCGTGTGTGGGAGTTCCATGTTAAACAAGATAGCCAAATGATCAGACCACCCTAATTCAACAGTGGACAGCTGAGACACAAGTGATTCATGTGCAGTCACAAGGTCTAATGTGTGACCGTTTATTACGTGTAGCACAGTCAACAAGCGGTTTCAAATCAAAGCACTCCAGTAAACACAGAAAATCCTTTGACATTACAGAGTCTTTTATGTCCACTTGGGTTTTAAAGTTGATTATGCATTACAATGATGCCACCCCCCTCTGCCACAGGGTCACAGGGTGTACAGCACGCAAAGTGCATGCATTAAAAACGCGCCGATTTCACTGGACGCAGGGACACAGTGGATAACGGGGGATTATTATTATTTGGATTTTAATATAAACAGGCTCAAACAATCAAAGCTCAGTACAAGTATAAGAGAAACAAGAGGTAAAGAACATTTAAGATCTAGATTAAGATATAAAATGATGTTCAATAGCTACAAGTAGAAGCAATATCATAACAAGTATCTTGAATGGATTTCCCTATAAGGGAAAGCCATAAGTAGACCTGCAGAAAAGCCTAGCACCATGGAGATAACATAAGGCTCCCATATTCTAATAAATATCTCTATGCAAGTTAAATATTTGAGTGGTTATAATTCCATTACCAGCCCTTCATGGTCAGTAGCTTATCACTAATCCATTGAAATAGGATGTTCTTCTTTGCAGCAAAGATAAGTATATCGTCCAAGCTTTTATTTCTTGGTGATGTTATCTTTCTGCTAAGGACTCCCAAGACCAAAGACAAGGGGACAAGATCTAACTTCACTAAATGCTGATAACTGAATGATCTTAGCCCAATACATTTGAAGTTGTTGGCAGGACCAGAAACAGTGGGTGAGAGTTCCTATCTGGGTCTTACACTTAAGCCATAGAAGCAAAACAGGTTTATTAAAAGCATGTCTGTGATTGAGTGAGTATAGGTCCTATTTAAAATAAACTAGGTATCACTGAATACAGAGTAAAAAGAGACAAATGTATTTTTACAATTCAAAAAAGGTGAAATGCTTATTAGTCATCTTTGTGTACACATTCGCAGACAGTTTAGATATATTTAGATTGGATTTCCAGCAGCCTCAATTCACGTAATCCGGTGTGTTAGTTTGGAATTAGAGCTAAACACTGCAGGAACCGGCTTGGGCAGCTGTACAGGACAAATAGTTTTGTTTAAAAATTATACTACTATCAATAGGTCCTGCACTTCAAGGTGAGAAAAGTAGGCAGCGTAGCGATCGTAAAGACACATCAATCTGGTATATTTACAAATAAGGAACTGAGATGGGGAAGCCAGCAGTCAGTGATGTGTGAGTGACGTGAATAAAGCTGCTAGGGTTGGGGTTTTTTTTTTCTGTGTGTGTGTGTGTGTGTGTGTGTGTGTGTGTGTGTGTAGGTAAAATACATGAGCAACTCATTCTGCAAATGAGTCAAATGGGATAAGAAAAAAAGCTATTATTCAACATAAAAAAAAATAATGCTGTTCTAATATGTTTAACACAATGTGTTCCCAAAGCACTCACCACACAGCAGAGTTTGTGCATTTCATAAAAGTTCTGCTTTTTTTTCTCTCTCTTTTACAGCTCGTACACTCACTTTGTTTGCACTCATCCCTATGCCCACCATTCGCTCACTACTGTCCAAGCAGATCCGAGGATCAACATATGGTATGTTTTTATTCCACCCGTAATCTGTTGGACTTCATATCTGATACATTATTGCTTTTTGTGAACATTCTGTTATGAACATCGTGATGGTTAAGTTTTAGGTTGAAGAACTATAGTTTAGGGCTCTGCTGCTTGGTTTAGAAAATCAGCTGTCAAAAGCTTTGATGGGGTTCTTTTGATAAGGCTGAGGAGAAAAGAAGAAGTGAAAGTACATACCAGTGCATTTGAGGGAGGGGGCGCTTGCTCAAACGCTGAGAATGTATTTTAATACTCTGAGAAAGGGAGCATTGCATTGGCCTTTCTTTATCTCTGCACCATTTGTGTGAAAATCAGAATAAATCCACATTGGCAAACACTGAGAGGGTTATAATCTACTTTGGAATTTGTAAAATAGAGGTGACATTAAAAATCCATAATCCTTCCACCCGCAACTTTATCAATGTCATCGTTGGTGCTGCAATAAGAATCCTATTAAATTATGGTGCCTGTGTCGCTCTGTTAAACGGTATAGGTGATCTAGATTACTTCATTATACCCATGTCGTCATTGCCGGAGTATATAAAAGAGAATGCCGACCCCCAGAGGACACGCAAAAACCTCAGGCTAACAGCATGTGAAGCATGCTCTGAATGAATCACTGCTTCCTGTTGTTTATTCCTCCTGAGTTTGTGTTCATCTGATATCACTGATATATTTACAGACTACTATACAAATATTACAGATAAGGATCCAATGTTGTGCTTTTTTTTTTTTTTTTCAAAACATGAATGGGTACACAAAGGCAGTATCCCAAAATGTACTCTCTAACCTCTACAAACAAAACAAAGGAAAAATCCATCCAACAACTTGCGTACTAAATCGTTATCATTAAAATGTCATCTTCATTTGAAGATTTATTTGTAAAGGCATTCCAGGTTGATATTTTAAATTTAAACTTCGTTCATAGACATGTCTAATTTTCACTTTGTTTAACGGTTTCAGAAATTAACCCACAATGCCATTCAACTCCCTAATGATAGTTATTTGCAGCAAAGTCCTTTAGTCTTTCCAGCTCTCTTATCTGTACACTCTGCTCAGCTAATATCACCGTCCGTGCCATCGTGCTCGTCATCCTGTAGATCACGAAGTAGCTGAGTATGTGCTATAACTTAGTGCAACTGTGTAGTGTTGCGTTCCTGAACTTTTGAGTCCAACATTTGCTGAACATTTTTTTAATATAAATATGACAATGGAAATTGCTAGAAAATGTTAAAAAAAATTTCTAGTAATAAATGCCATTGCAACTGTGCTAGCATTGAAACCCTTTTGATGCCAGAGTGAGACACAACCACAAACTTCTCACAAGAATACTGTAAATACACCATCGACCAATAAATCAGCACCAGACTCACTAAGCACATCACAACTACACTATATGACCAAAGGTTTGTGGACGTACACAGATCAGCGATAACGTTAAAACCACCTGATTAATATTGTGTAGGTCCCCCTAGTGTCACCGAAACAGCTGTGACCCGTCAAGGCATGGACTCCATAAGACCGCTGAAGGTGTGATGTTGTATCTGGAACAAAGACGTTAGCAGCAGATCATTTATGTCCTATACGCTGTGAGGTGGGGCCTCCATGGAGCGGACTTATTTGTCCAGCACATCCCAAAGATGCTCGGGAATTTGGAGGCCAAGTCAACACCTTGAACTCTTTAACATGTTCCACAAACTATTCCTGAACAATTTTTACAGTGTGGCAGGGAACATTATCCTGCCGAAAGAGAACATTGCCATTAGGGAATACCATTGCCATGAAAGGGTGCACTTGGTATGCAACAGTGTTTAGGTAGGAGGTACATGTCAAAGTAACATCCATAGAGCCCAAGGTTTCCCAGCAGAACATTCCCCAGAGCATCAGACTGCCTCCGTCCGCTTGCCTTCTTCCCATAGTGCATCCTGGTGCTATCTCTTCCCCAGGTAAGCGATGCACACATGCCCAACCATCCATATAATGTGAAAGAACGCGTGATTCATCAGACCAAGCCACCTTCTTCCATTGCTCCATGGTCCAGTTCTGATGCTCACGTGCACATTGTAGACACTCGGTGGACAGGGGTCAACATGGGCACTCTGATCATTCCGTGGATACGCAGCCATCAGTGATGCACTGTGTGATCTGACACCGTTCAATCATAGCCAGCATGAACTTTTTCAGCAATTTGTGCTACTGTAGCTCTTCTGTAGGATTGGACCACACGGGCTAGCCGTCACTGACCACGTGCGTCAGTGAACACTGGGCACCCATGACACTGTCATCAATTCACCAGTTGTTCGTCCACTTTTGGTAGGTACTAACCACTGCATACCTGGAACACCCCACAAGCCCATGCCATTTTGGAGATGCTCTGACCCAGTCATCTAGCCATTAAAATATGCATGTCCACTAGATTTTAGAGCATGGCTATGGGGATTTGCATTAGCAAGGTCAGGTACTGATGTCGGGCAAGAGGGCCTGAGGCACATTCTAGTTCATCCCGAAGGTGTTGTGTGGGGTTGAGGTCAGGCTTCTTTGTAGGCCAATCGAGTTCTTTCTTCAACCTTGGCAAACCATGTCTTCATGGACCTCGCTTTGTAAACAGGGGAATTGTCATGCTGGAACGAGTGTGGGCCCCTTGTTCCAGTGAATGGAAATTGTAACGCTACAGCATAAAATGATATTCTAGACAATTGTGTGCTTCCAACTTTGTGGCAACAGAAGACCTGCATATTGCTTTGATAATCAGATGTGTACAATTATTTGGCCATATAGTGTATTTCAGTATAAACAATGCATAGGGTGGATTGGAATTGGAAGTTAGGAGGGGGAGTGAACTCACTTTTTCTGTAGGCTTAACTAGTCAATTTAACAGGAAATTTCAACAGTAGGGTTCAAGTGCAGGGCAAAAGCTGGTCAAGCACCAACACAGTATTTATTCTGTAAAATTGCTTGAGACCTGAAATGTCAATAATAGTAACTCATAGTATAATAGTATAATCTTGTAGCTGTTTCTATATTTCATTGTAATTAACTTCTGTTTATAGTATGGCCATGGTTGATAAAACTACACTTTACAATTACACTTTTGTTCCTGGGTTAGGCCTCAGATCCATCGTGACTCTGATGAGGATAAATGAATGAATAAAAAGGGGAAATACTGCCATTTATAATATTAGAGAAAAGTAGAATATTATTCTTTATGGTACTCCTACAACATGGAATTTGTGAGTCACTCTGGACAACGGCATGTGTTAAATGCTTTTCTCTATTCTATTCTATCATTCATCATTTTAAGGACGAATCTTAGTTTTATTGTGTTCTTATAGTTATTAGCCTTATTTATTTGGTCTTTTGAGTTGAATTGATTAAATCCAAGACTCAAAAACAAGTAGGATTATGCATGATGTCAACTTGGACCTAATGTGTTCTGTCAGTGGAAAGGTCAGGAATAAAAAGCTGTATGGCACTAATAAACAAATTAAATATTACTGTACACATTTAAATGGTGTTCATGAATTAAATCGGAGTGCGGGTCTGTGGAATTTACTTAACGGTTAAAGAAGTTCCAGGAAGTTTGAGAACCCCTGTGTTAAAGACGTAAATATATATTTTTTTTAACGTTTCCCAGTTCACATCTTTGTGTGCTGGAGTGGAGGAACAGTTTGGCCATCCACTTCTAACATGCCTATTAACACTAGTAATTAACCGGTGAGTTAAATCAGGTATCTGAACAAAACCTCAACAAACTCCTCTGGACCCTTACTCTAGTCCTGGAATTAGGCCATCCTGAACCTCGCTTGACCACAAGGTGGTGCTGTTGAGCAGAGTCTTGCATTATTTCTACACCTTGCTCTATCTTTAACCCACAGGAAAGACATTCACTGGGCTCCAGCTGTCCTTCCAATTTGTTGGTTTAGCTACAACATATACCTACACCAAGGTCTATCAGTCCACACTGCACATCCTTCCAGGGTTTGTCTTCACCTTATCCAGCGTCATCACTTTCCTCGCCATGATTCCCATCAGGTAAGCTGAATCAACTGGATTTTTCAGTACACAATTCCAACACATTTTAGTCCTTCAGCACTAAAACATAGGTGTACATTTATCACAAAAATGTATTGTTGTTGTTGTTTGCAGCATTATTTGGTGTCGTACTGCAAGGCAGGGATTCTATGAGAGACTATAAGGGACTTGAAACCTCATGCACGACAGCTCCAGGATTCCCAGTTCGATCCTGAGAATCCATAATCCTTCTCCGTGTATTAATCTGGGTTCTCCGTTTTCCTCCACCTCCCAAAATCATGCTAGTAGATGGAATCGCTATGATAAATTGCCCCTTGGTGTGAGTGTGTGCGTACATGGTGCCCTGTGATGGACTGGTGTCATATCCAGGGTGTATTCCTCTCTCGGGATCCACCACGAGCCTGACCAAGATGACGCAGGTACTGAAGATGAATAAATAAATGATGAATGAATGAATGAAACCTCCTGCGTGATACAAGGTTTTTTTAATTACCAAAAAAAGTTTACTGGCACTTTTGTTGTCATTGTTTCACTTCACTGGTACTTTGTAGTGTGTAGAAGTTTCGTACAGTATATGTTTTGGCTTTCTTAGTTGTTAGAGACTGTGTTATTTCATTTTATTTCAGACTGCTTTGTAGGAAAATGTAGAAAAAGGCAAAGTAATAAATCATGCCTTTGAGTACTGTGGGTACTTTTTTTATTTTATTTTTTTTTTTAACATTTTTTTAAATTTTGTTGGCCATTTACACCATTGGCCATTACTCACCATCTAGTTTTTTGTGTGTTTTTGATAAAAGATAAATATCTGCATTCATATCTGTATTCCAAAAGGAGTTTGATGGCTTTGTTCATTGATAAAAGTGCCTTCATTTTTTTAAGCACATGCTTTACATTGTGTCATTAACATTGAAAATGCTGTTCATGATTCAAAAGTGAAACGACTGATGGAGTGTACAGTATATACAGAAAGTATGCAACATTTTCAATAAAACTGAATATATATATATATATATACACACACACTATCCAAAAAGCATTAACACAATCCTTTTTAATTGGTCCAATATTTAAAATATGTTTGTTAAAGATATAGTTTCAAAACATCAATGTAATTTTCCTGCATTTGAAACAATGTCACTTACATTAATGTTACAGTAAACAATTCACACAAAGGAAAATTAGCAGAGAAGTGAGGGCTAAAAACCTTTTTGGTCTATAAATTATATTAATATTACAAAATATTTCACTGCCATATTTAACTTCTCCCCCTCAGCCTCACACTGACTTTCGGACTGTCTTAAGCACAAGCCAGTTTTACAAAGCAGATTCATTTTAACATTACCAAAAAAAAAAAAAAAAAAAAAGGCAATTCAGACTGACAAATGCTATATACAAATCAAACACACCTCATCGGCGGCTCTATTAATATACACTGCCTTCTGAGTCAAGCAAGAGAAAAAAAAGAATGAAAGAAAGCTTATGCTGTTGCTCATGAAAACCGATGAACTTCTAATTTGTCACGTGTCATTCCATAGTAATAAAAGATCAATTCAGTTGGTCGATTTACATAGGCCTAGTGTATTAATCACCAAATAAATTCATTTTCACAAAGTCACACACAACTCAGTGTAGTGTAGCTGCCTTAATTATCACACAAATGCTTCACAGAACCTTTAGAGAGATTAAGAGAAAGCAGAAGGATTCGGTTACGAGTGGAAATTAAAACTTGGGAGTGTCTTTTTATATTGCGCCAGCAAAACATGCACACACTCCGTCGGTTTCAGTTATTTTTCCACTTACAATAGTGATTTCAAATCCACTGATCAAACCATTCTTAAAGGAAAATTCCACCTTGACTAGCGTGTATATTAGTCGTTATAATTAACTTACGATCCTCAGTAGAGTACGAGATTTTTTTTCATGAAATTCTGAGTTGGAATTTTTAGTTTAATCTTCATTCAGCAACATTTCGGTTTATGTTAACTTCGTTTCCTACATTACCCACAATGACGTTTGTTTACCTGCTGATATTGCTGCCAATGGAATGTAGCCCTCGTGTCATCTTTACCTAAAGAGTGCAAAGTAGTGGCGATTTAGTTATTTAGTCCGTTTAGCTCGCTCACCTCCTCATCTGCACACTCTGGTCAAACAGGTCAGATTCCAAAACTTCACCTAATATTGCCATGAACACCATTATGCGTGTCAGCTGGTAGATTGCTATCTAGCTGAGTCATAATTCAGCAGAACTGCTTCATGTAGCTGCATTGCATTCTGTCCAACATTTGTTGTCTCCACCCCACTTAAAGATGAGTTAGCGAAGAAGCTCTTGCTCTTTTGGTTTTAGGAGATAAAACAGCAAAACCTGGCAATTATTGCTGGTGTTTTTGATTGTTGAATTATTATTTTTTTCGCCATTGTAAGTGCGCTAGCAGTGTCTCCGTGTGGCGTCAAGAGCAGCACATGACTGCTAACTTCTCATGACTACAGCATCAAATTAGCACCAGAATCACAAATATTTTACTATAAACCGTTTCGATGTGTTTCAGGGTGGAGTTTTCCTTAAAGAGCTGTCCATAGTGCAAAGCTGTAAACAACAGGATTATCACTCAGCAGATGGTGCCAGAGCTGCACATTTCTATCGATCATACAGCGGTTATTAACTTTATCTCACCATTGTATTTATTTTATTATTAATGGTTAACCTGCAATCCCACCTGTGATGTTGCAAATCGGAAAGATTTACAAATAAACGCCTTGAGGACCCCTAATAGGCACTCCTCAGAATGAAACAATAGAAGAAAAAAAAAAAAAACAACAAACGGGATATAAAGTCTTTAAACCATGTTCCAATGAGATGAGTGCAATTTCTTAAAACAAATACCTCAGCTACTTTTTTTTAAGTTAATATTACAGCAGTCTGATCCATTTCTCCATTGCACATTGTAATCTCAATTGCAGATTTGAACACAGAATTTGCTTTCCCTTAAAAATACACACAATAGAATAAGAATCTGTGAGAATCTATGACAACAGCAATGCCTTATTAGTTTTTGGACAACAGCAGGCCTGTTAGCAGCTACAAGAGAGACAACCCCAGACCCAATGGAGTACCGAGATATGACTGGCACGGCCTGTAGCTTAAGTTGCGAATGACACGTGCAGCTAATTAGATTCTCAGTGGTGTGTAGCTGGGTGGGCAGAAATGAATGTACACAGTCACCCTTAATACACCATATTGAGACTGCTGTTGTATCGAAGTTTATAACAGTGACGTGTAGTGTGTATAAACTTTCTAGCTTTCAAACTTTAACTAATGAACCTAATGTTTACATAGTGATGGTAAACGTTTCCAGAGACCAACACTGAGAACATCCGGTTCTCAAACATTACGAACAGTAGGCTTAAATGGAGTGCAGGTATAATTTTTCAGTAACACTTTACTTGTGTTTACAAGGCTACATGACAAGTGTATATAAATCCATCATAGAAACTGACATAAACCTATGTCAAAATGTATAAAGGCTTAATCCAGCATGCAACAGCTTTCAAAAAGACCATGTCCATAAAACAATATAAACATTTATAAAGGCTGGATATATAAATTGCATATCCAATATGCAACAGCGGTCATAAAGACAGCTAGTGTCTTTGTCCACTTTGATGTCCAATTGATATATGGTTATAATGTTATGACTTGCATTAGAATGCCTTGGCACATGACTGTGTAGTTTAATGTACTTCTGGTATGTCAAAGTCACATGATATCTTTGAGTATTTATATTCCTTTGTCAAGTCTTAACACTACTATGTCAACTGGGACATCAAAATGGACAAAGTAAGACCATGACTATGACGGACTTAAAGGCTTAATCCATTATGCAACAGCTGTCAAGAAGATTGTACATTTTGATGTCCAATTGACAGAAGATTGTGATATGACTTGCATTAGAATGCCATGAAAGTCGACTCTATTCGGTACTATATACTGGTGTACTTCTGGTATGTCAAAGTCACATACGTCTGCCCTCAAAGAGTCATAACGTCTTAGATTGATCTATGAAGGGTTAGAAAGGCATGAGTCAGTATAGAAAGTATCACATGACTTAGGTGTTATGACATGATAATTGAATTAAGCCCTTATGGTAATTTAGACCTGTTGGAAAAAGCCTTAATAAAAAAGTAGGGTTATACCAGTGGTCATGAAGTGCTTATGTACCTTTAAATCAATAATTGACCAAGACATTCAAAACAACTTAACACCAGTGGAAATGAGCCTTTATACATTTTTATGTAAGTTTATGCTAGTTGTCTTGAAGTGCTTATGTAGGGGTCATGTAGCCCTATGAACACTACCCCTAGGTAAAGTATTATCAAGTTCTCTTTTCTGTATTTGCTCCACAACAGCTTTATCTACAATAACAATACACCAAATTATCTTAAAGTTCCAGGCTTCGAAATAATAATTCGATCTCAGTCAAACAACTGCTTAGAAAAGAATATTAATACAATATGTTTAAATGCCAGATCAATTCCTAATGACTACTTATTAATATTAATACTGCCTAAATGCTTAGATTATGGACAAAAAATTTCTAAGATCTACTGTTTCATGTCCTGCTGAAAAATGACATTATGATTAAAAAGACGTTACTCCCAGAGTGGTCAGAATTTCCTTTCATATTCTGAGCAGCTTTCATTTGAAAGCGACCTTTCATTTAAACACAACAACCTGTTGTGAAGCTAGGCTCAACCATCTGAAGTGATTATGAAAAGTGTTTGAACATAAATATTTAATGAGGTCTTGTAGGGCTGAGAAGACAACCTTGATTCAGAGTCATCAACCAAAACTAAATAAATCAGAAATTTAATAAAGTGGATACGATCTCTTGCCTTTTCACAGCATCAGATCTATAGTGTTCAACACAAAGAAACAAACAAACGAAAACACATCAAACTTTGGTGAAAGGAATGTGGACAATCCTTGGCCTGTCTCTTCATGGTCACAACGCGCAGGACAAGGACAACAACAATGAGGCAGCGATAAAAGGGAACCATGGGTAAGTGGAATTTATAGAAAAAGAAAATCATTGGCAAATGGCGAGTGTAGCTTGGTGTACTTCTCTTTTTCTGTCCGCAATAGTTCAGAGGAGAATTCCAGGTCATTCTGTGGTTCGTCTCACTGTGCTTCGGTGGAACACAAAATTGCATGTTCTTCCAGGCCAGAGGGAAGGAGGAGGTGCTTGGACGGGATCTCATAAATAAAAATGGGGGGGGGGGGCACTTTACAAATCCGAATGCAACAAAATATCGTACGGTCTTTGTGTAGCCCATCCTCTTGCTCCCCAAAACTGTTGGGTCCCCAATGGCCAAAACACATGAGGACATGTCGCCATCATTTCATACTGATCTCAGCAGGTCATGACCCCGAGAGCAGGTGACACCTACACACGCTCAGTTCGTCTCTGCTTTCGCTTCCTGTTTGTCCTGTAAGAGTGGAATGAGGGACTCCCATGCTGCAAGGCACTGCAGAGCGGACACAGAGCACAAACAGTTGTTAACATCTGGCCATTCTACAGTAAAAACCTTTTCTTTTTTGTTTTTAAATAGGAAGCTTGTCGTTAAGCAGACAATTTTTTTGTATTTTATCCTATGCAATCTTAGCCTCAGCACTTTCATTACATGAAGCAAAAAGCTTCTTTCCTTTTTCTTTAGAGGCAATAAATAATGAGGAAACATAAAATAAAGTGCAATTTATTATACATAGCTATAGCACAAATATCCATTTTCTTAAGACTTAGAAAAGTTCTAATACACATTCTCCGTGAACTCTGAGCAGCAACTTTGCTGATTTCTTTGTGCTAAAGTGCAGCTCTGCCTGTTCAGCTCAGTGCTCTGTACTGTCCTCTTTGGCTGGTGTGTTTGGAATTTTGCAGAGCTGTGTCAGTGTTTGGCCGAGCTGAGGGGCTAAAAGGTGAAAGAACCACACTAAGCATAGCCAAGCTATTTCAGAGCTACAATCAGTGCAGCTGAAGACTGCTCTCAAGCTATTGTGTATACAGACATGATGGATGTTTCCTGACACCACAGGCAGAGCAGTGAAACAGGCAGATTCTCTATTCTTGTGCTGAAATGTACATTCATGTAAATTTCGACATGAGCAAATATCGTTTGGTCAAAAATGAAATTGGCTAAAATGTAGTCAATCACAGTTCAGATAAGTTTGGTGTCCAAAATTTACATCTTCAGTTTGGTCTGGAACTATGATTAAAGAAAGGTTGTAAGCAACAGTTTTATATCTTGCATGTCTACCACACAATGAAAAAACAAAACTTACCTCAAAAGACATTTAGCCTCATTTTTCAATCTTTAATTAAATTGTGTGAAAAAGTTTTCAGAGGCCAAACCACAATAAATATTCCCACCAGATTTACAAAAAGTTTTGGTAAAACTCATTTTCATCATACTGCATGTTGATAAATGCTGATCAGCCATATGTTACCGAGCTGACTTGTAATTAGCGATGACCACAAAACTCCATAAAAGGCAAACCTCACAGAAGTGAAAAGGGATGATGACTAATCGATGGAACTCTCCAATAATGCAGCTCAGCCACTGCGGCTCAGCTCATCTGCTACAACAGGCACAGATGAACTATATCTCCTTTTATAGGGTGCCATTTCTTTTGTCCTAATTTAACAGCTAGTCTTATTTGTCTTAATTTATGGGTTTGTTTTGGATTGCTTCCTTTCAAGTCATTAATATGAAATGAACGAGTTTCACAAAATTTTCACCAAGTTCTTGTGTGCAATTGAAATAAATTTGTGATTTAGAAATGACCGCAGAATCTGTGCATAAAATGGCAGTAACACGTGGCAATTATAGGATTTGAAGCCTATCAATCAAGGTTCACGTTTCTTGCAGCTCATTGTTTGACTCCATCACAGAATTCGTCTAAAAAAAACACGTTTATTTTTCTTTATAAAATATCCAAGTCAAATTTTAACTCCATGTCAATCAAATAACATCTAATGCTGGCTTTATAATTTGGAAATCTGACATACACTACCTATGTACTAAGGATAAAAGTTAATCTGGCTTCAATCCAGTTTAGAACAGCATTGTTACACAAGGCTGAGTTCAACATAAATTAGCAACTGCAAGAATATTTTTCTAGAGGGATTCTAGAGGAATTTAAAAGAATTAAGAATTTCATTTGACTCACCCTTGAAGATAGTGGTGCCATACAGTAACAGAAAAAATACAAGCAAATCTCATTGAGATTATGATCACTTTCAGTGCATAAACTACACAGACAACCCTTGATTTTCCTAATCCCCTCCTCCTGTACTTTTCGCCCCATTTTCCTTCATTCTGCAATCCACTCACTCATCCGCTCTCTCTTGTATTCTCTCGGTGTCTCGGTCCTTTACCTTTTCATAGTACTGGATGTTTTTGTCCGCCATGCCGGTCAGCAGCTGTCTGAAATCCTGCCGCTTGTTGTTCTGCCAGCGCTCCCAGTCGGCCTTCAGGTCGGCGTTGAAGCATTCCACGCGGTCCTGGCACTTCTCCACGTCTGTGGGCACCTGCATGAGGACACACAGATAACGTTCAACCCTACAGCAAATATCAGCCTGCTTGATTCTGCAGAAAATTCTGGTCACTGGCCTCTTACCGTTGTGTAGCAAATATTCTCCAGATTTCAAAGTTATCATGTTCTTGCACAGACAAATAACAGTTAATATATACATTAGGCTCCAAATATAACTTTGCACTGAATGGTTTCTGATAAATGATCCATATAATTGAACACTCACTATTCAGGAATACATTACTAAAAACTAAGACTGATCAAGTTTACAGCTAGTCTTTGAAATTTAATTATATCTGGCTATTAGCTATTACAATATTATCACAATATACTGTCTCCTCTGAAAGAAATGGAACGGCAAGGCCAATTGATTTATTTTTTGCTGTAGAATAAAGACATTTGGGTTTGAGACCAAAAGATGAATTTGAGACGAGAGTTTAGAATTTTAGCTTTTATTTCCTGGTACTTATATGTAGATGTGACAAACAACATTTTGTATCAGACCAAACTGTCATAGATCAGCCTGATCAGGACTCAGTTTCCCAAGAAGCAACACTCACCTCTCACGCACGCATGCGCTCTCCATCCCCAGAGTTCTAATCAGTCACACCTGTCACTAATCACACACATACGCTCTCCATTAGTATTTAGCAGTCATTCACTCAGAACTCTGTGCGAAGTATACGTTCAGTTACCTTGTTCTCTGCGTTGTCAAGACTAGGCCTTGAGAGACCTTATGTCTCTAGTTTGTCTTCTCGTCTTTCTCGACCTTAGTTTCCCATCTACGACTACGCTCTCCCTATCCTAGTTTGTTTTGTTTGCCCGATCGCGTTACCTTTGCCTGGATTACGATTACGTCTTTTGAACTTCCCTACATTCACGTTATCCACCTGACACCCGCTTCTGCTTCCGTAACAAACGAGGTCCGTGACACACACAATTTGTAGGCAAGCAAAAATATTGGAATATGTAACTGACCGGTGTTTATTGTTACCCAGGTGTGTCCTGTTTGATTGATTGTTTAAACAATAAACAGCTCTGAACATCTACTCCTGGTTTTAGCCTTCAGTTTCACCTGTGAAGACTGCATTTGTTGTTAAAATTGATAAGCCAACATGAAGACCAGAAAGCTGTTTATGGGAGACAAGCCAGCCATTTGAGGCAGTCAACAAACATTGAGCATAGATGATACAACCATTTTGAATGTCCTGAAGAAGAAAGAAACCACTGGTGTACTAAGCAACAGACACTGAATGGGTCAGTCAAGGAAAACAACAGCAGCTGATGACAGAAACATTTTGAGAGGAAACCCCAAAAACAACAGACAGTGACATCACCAACAACCTCCACAGGGCAGGGGTGAAGGTCCACCGTTCAAAGAAGAGAAGAGAGCATAGAAGATATATAGAGGCCATATGGCAAGATGCAGACCACACAAGCTGGAATTCACAAAGAAATACAGAGATGAGACACAAAAGTTCTGGATCCAAGATGAACCTCTACCAAAGTGATGGAAAGGCCAATATGTGGAGGAAGAAAGGATTTGTTTATGATCCAAAACATACAAACTCATCCGTGAAACATGGTGGCGGTAGTGTTATGGAAACCAACAATTTGGTGATGACAGTGAGTCGCAGGCTTGATGCAGTTATTGCAAGCATGGGATATGCAACCAAACATTAAATGTTATTTACTTTAATTTACTTCAAGTCTTATCTTTTTATATTCTTTTGCTCACCTTAAAATTGGGCGGTCTGATAAAAAAAGGTTCTTTGTTTTATGTAGTTTAAACACCTCTAACTGTAAATACAGTGCATCCGGAAAGTATTCACAGCGCTTCACTTTTCCCACATTTTGTTATGTTACAGCCTTATTCCAAAATGAATTAAATACATCATTTTCCTCAAAATTCTACAAACAATACCACACAATAACAATATTAAAGAAGTTTGTTTGAAATATTTGCAAATTTATGAAAAAAGAAGCACATTTACATAAGTCTTCACAGTATGCACGATATTAGGAAATAAAAGCTGACATCCTAAGCTCTTGTCTCACATCAATTTCTTTAATGTCAAACCCAAATGTCTTTGGTATATAGCACAAACTTTGCCGGTCCAATAGTTTCAGAGGGAGGTGTACAGTTTAAACATCATGATACACTTTTCTGAGACTGTATTATCAGATGCCTCTGCTTTTATAAATTTGTTGGTACAAAACTGACTGAATATTAAAATAGATTTGGGTTTCAGTTGTGTTATAGCCCCTGCTGTTCCGTGTTAAACACTTACATTTAAAAACAAAATAATAATCATTTCTTATTGTGCCTCCACTAGTTTGCTGGCACTGTTAACAAAACTTCATCAAAATTAAATATTATGTCTGTGCTCTCCCATGGTTTTAAAATCGGTTAAGAACTTGGCCCTTGTCAATGTCGCACAGATCCTTACGCTTGCCCATTTTTCCTGCTTCCAACAAATCAACTTTGAGAACTGACTGTTCATTTGCTGCCTAATATATCCCTTGAGGTACCGTTGCAATGATATATTCAATGTTAATCACTTCACCATGTTATGACTGATTGGTGCATGTGATAACAGGAACCAACTTGTTTCGTGGCTTAAAAATATCTATTAACAGATTTAAAAAGATCACGTCGTTTTTGAATAAATAAAAATTTGCTAACGTTAGCAAAATGCTGTGGTGTAAGAGGAATAAAACTCTTTGGGACGTGCTGTTATTGAAAAATAATCAACTTCAGGGTGGTAACAGTAAATTTGCTTCTGGTCACCTCACACCACACCACGTTGATTACCTTCCTATAACAGCACCAGGTCAAGTTTTATTTCTTACATGTCATCTACCCCTAATGTCACACATTATGATTTTTTTAATCATACTTTAATAATAATAATAATAATATTTATATTAAAAAAAATGACTTACTGTTGTCCTCTTTTCCTCACGGAATGCTACAGCCTCCAGTTTGGTCTCGTACTCAGCCTGGACTTGGTCCCTCTTCTTCAAAACATTCTGCAAATTGACAGTAACAATGTGATTGAAACACGGTGTCTAAACTTCGTAAAGGACCTGTCAACTGTCCATAAATTAGGTTATAAAACCAAGACGCCATTATACTATGAGTCATAGCTGTCTGAAATTAGTTCACAGTTCAGCGTTTGGCATCACTGCACTTGCACACACTGATCCAATATGGAAGCTATTAAAACAGCTTTGCATAAACGGTGGCCTGAAGTGTGTGCTTGGGAACTCCAGGGAGAAGAATGATGGCCCTGGAGATTGGAAAAGTTAACAACATGCAGTCAGCATCAGAGAAGCGCTGAGCCTCCTGGTCTATTCTCATCAGACCACTGTCAGCTGAAGGATATACGCTTTTCCTTCCTTTTTGAAAACAGAAGATGTTTTTACTGTTGAATCTGCAATACAATCACTGCTGCAAGGCAATAATTTACCATTTAGAAAAGCCAGAATATCTTGTCGTGAGATCAGTCCTATGGTAAGCCCAATGGTTTGCAAATAATAATGATCACTGGTGTGTTTCCTGTACAGTCTACATTTTTATTAAAATGATATTAACCACACGTTCTTTATCTTGTTATTTTTTTCTCCAAGCAGACACACTCCATACAAATGCATGCATGCATTCATTTTCACAGATAATGTCTATTATATTATCATATTATATGCAATTACATTTTATATGAAAACACAACTCCATTCTTTCTGGTGCAACACTTCCTTTCTCTTTCTCTGGCTCTTGCACAAAAGGAAAGTGAAGGCTTCATTGTCTACTGAGGTTCAGATTCTTGTGACATGTATGTATGCAAATGACTGGAAACACTCCAGGAGGTTCGAGAGCAGAGATTGACCGAAATCTGACAGGTCTAGGCAATATGCAGCGATTCCATGACAAAGCATGTGACATGAGTTACAGCTCTACAGCTATACTGTTATTTCCCCTACTGTCAGATTAGCAACTGATAAAATCTTGACGACCGCTTGTTTTCTACGTACATGCACAACACTAAGCCACCATTTCACTGACAGTGACAAAGTGACAGTACGACGTCTGAATTGAGATTTTCTCAATTCTGTGCAAATTACGTACAAGTTCAAATGACTGGCCTCATTGACGGCCTGGAGCAATCCCATGGTAAGTGTTGTCCAACAGTTCTTCACTTCCCCATTCACAAATTTAGTTCCTACCTGCATGTAGTTATCTTTTACTGTTTGACATGCATAAATGGAAGAAAAATTTGTAATCATGGTGACAGTCTTGACATCCTCCTCTCACCTCTGTCCTCTAAGCATACAGTCTGGCAGATGCGTTTCCATTTGGATACGCATTTTTGGTCACCATGCACTCTTTATCAGGATTTATGAGCCAAGAAAAACATAGATCAAGTTTGTTAGCTCAGACCAAACCCCCTGAAAAGCACCCTGTTTTCAATCCAACATTCTCCAAAACTACCATTACTATCTGGCTGTTCTTCAAAGACAGTGGAAAGTCCATTAACCCTTACACATCCCAAAAATAACACCACCACCACCATTACCCAAAATGCCACACACAAAAAGTCTGACAGGCAGCCTACCTTCATGGATTCAATATAGAGAACGTATTCTCGCAGGACAGGCAGGAATTCTTCACTCATGTCCTCTGTTAGTTCCTCCAGAGCGCTGCAGCAGTTACCCACACAGCCTGCTACACCGTCCAGCGGCTCCTGGAGCTCCTGCTCGGAGGAGGCCCATGATGAGTAGAGCGGCCCATACTCTCTCAGCTCCACCAGGTACTCTGTGGAGAAATATGCAGGACAGGAATTCTATTTAAATCGAGTTTAATTTTACATTGTATAGTCTAATTAAAGGAGCCATTTGTAATTTTTAGAGCCTTCTGCTACCTAAGATGCACACTGCAACTGTAAAATTAGAACATTGACTAGGTTTACATGCACATCAATATTAATCGGAACTTGGCAATATTGTAGTTAGTATTAAGTCTGTAAACACCACAATCTGATTGCCTAATAGACAATATTCTGATTCCCACCCCTGGAATATGCATATTTTAATCGGAAATTTGTTGCGTGTAAACAGCTTATTCAGAAAATCCATTGAAAGGAGATATATACACATGCTCAGTCCGTAATGAATTTTGAGTAGCAACGGCAGCATCTTAAATCTCCTGGGAAATAGACAGCGGGAAAGAAAAAGCACATGTGTAGATCGGCATACTTACAACAACCACGTATATAGGAATACTTCGATGCCTGTATGCATATAAACATCATTTTCGGGAATATGACTGCAACCCGAATATAGACCTTAAACACAATTTGATGTGCATGTAAACGCAGTCAGTGTCAAAACTTTGCTTTCCCCCAAACTGACTCCAACTACATGTTGAAAGTACATATATTTTGCAGGTTGCCTTTTAAGGAAAGGGGGCAGAGCTGAGCTGGGAGAGGAACTCATTTCTGGGACAGAAAATGTAAACAGAAACCTGGTATTCAAATTAACAATAAGCAATTGTACAGTGAAGCCCAGTTCTTCTAAGGGGTCTTTGAAACTGTTCGATTATTACTAGTCTAGAAAGACTTTTAAACATTTTTGCAGTCCTTCTTCTTCCTACTGAATATTTTGATACCTGTACACATATAAACATCATATTCGGGAATGTGGCTGCAGCCCGAATATAGACCTTAAACACAATTTAAACCCAGCGTAAGGTGATTATATTATCGGTATACACAACACATTTGAAATCCTGACTGGTCCATTGTTAGACACAGAAACAAATAACTGACTGGATGTTAAAATCGAGTGATAACCTGAAGCATTTGTAAGTTAATGTTTTGAGCTTAAGCATCTAAGATAGCATAAATGCATTCACTCTCACTGCTATTAAGTTACTATACAGTGAAATGCTTCGTCAACATTCTGAAATCTGGAATGCCAGTGTTTTCTCATTCAGATCTTCGAAAGAGAACGGTCATTGTAGCCCTTACTTACCCGACTGCTCTTTGATGATCCTCTGTGCTATCCTGTCGATGGTGCCAAGCTTCTGCGTGAACATGTCTAGATAGTCGCCCATTGTAGCAAACTCTATCGGCCGCGCTCTCAACTTGTAACCACCCGTCACGTACTTCACAGACTCACCCATCTTAGACAGCAGAGCCAGGCCTTGCCTTTTATTCAAATCCTATAACACAAACGGAAAACAGCTCATACCGAACATTCTTACATCAACTTAGCGAAAAAAAAAAAAAACGTCCCTTTTTCAGGAGACTGCATTTAAAGTTTTGTAAAATCAAATCAAATAAGCTTTACAGATGTTTATTGGAAAGGGTTTCGACAATGTTTTCATGCTTGTTCAATGAACCATAAACAATTACTGCACGTGCACCTGTGGATCAGTCCTTAAGACACGAACAGTTTACAGGCGGGAGGCGATTAAAGTCACAGTTACAATAACTTAGGACACTAAAAAGACCTTTCTACTGACTGTGAAAAACACCAGAAGAAAGATGCCTAGGGTTCCTGCTCACCTGTGTGAACATGCCATAGACCTGCTGCAGGGAGGCATGAGGACTGCAGATGTGGCCAGAGCAATAAACTGCAATGGCTGTAATGTAAGACGCCTAAGACAGTGCTACAGGGAGACAGGAAGGACAGCTGATTGTCCTTGCAGAGGAAAATTACATGTAACCAAGTGTCCCCCCCCAGATGTGATCGAGAACTTGTAAATGCCTTGGTGGACTCTTGTTCAGTTGTTGAATTTTTTTATGTTAATACAAATATTTACACGTTAAGAACTTTGCTGTAAATAAAAAAAAGAAGAAGCCCTTATGTGTCACATATACATTACATCAAGGTGAAATTCTTTTTTTCACATGTCCCAGCTTGTTAGGACGTTGGGGTCAGAGCACAGGGTCAGCCATGATACAGCTCCCCTGGAGCAGAGAGGGTTAAGGGCCCAACAGTGGCAGCCTGGTGGTGCTGGGGCTTGAACCCCCAACCTTCTGATCAGTAACCCAGAGCCTTAACCATCAAGAACATGAGAGTTGTACAAGAGTAATCATTTATCGTTCCACTATCCGGGTCTCCTACGAGTCTGGTTCTTCTCAAATGTCCTAATAAGTAAAACTATGTCTATTGTTAAAACCAAGACACAAAATCTAATTAGCTGATATTAAACATAAATGAAACAAACAGACAAACTCCAGGTGTCTTCCTGGGACCTGTTTTGAAAGCTGTTTTGCACACTCCATGAAAAGCTTGCAATGCTTTTCAGATGCATGACAAGTCTTGTTAATAATCACAGCTGGCCATCTTTGAAAAGTTTATAAGCAAGAATATGTCACAAAGCAAGAATGTGTGACTATCTTACTATCATTTTGTCTACAGGGATCCTCAAGTCAAAATGAATATTTTATGGCTTTTTCAAACGTCATTTAAAATGTGTAATAAAATAAATACATAAATAAATAAACACATCTATTAAATACAGAACTGCAGCATCTTTACAACATTAATGATGCCTTGGTGTATTAATCAGCAAAAATATGTTCTTCTTCAGCCACTTTGACGTGTGACGTGTCTCTGTGTTTGTTCTCTCAACAGCATATAGAATATTAGCCTCACCATCTTAGGAATGTTTATAGCATAAAATCAAAGAGCATGTAAATTTAAATTAAATGTTACTCATTAATCATCTAATGAAATATGCAGCAATGACCGATATAACCTTTGGGCCAGTAGAACATTTCCCTGCCATAAAAAAATTCATTTAGTCTCACTCAGAGCTTTGGAAACGTCCGGAAAATGGAAAATGTGACCCATTAACATCCTTAAGACTAGCAAATCAAACCAAACCATGTGGTTAAAAAGTCAGGTATAAAGAGGAGTGAAAACAATCCTATCAGGACACAAATGCAAATGGATGCAAATAGCTGTAGTACTGGTTGATCTTTTTATTATTATTATTATTATTTGTTTCTCTGCCAATAAACTTGTAGATCAAACAAAGAGTTATTGTGAGTTAGAACATGAAGCTGCTACTTTGTCTGAGACCTCGTTTGCTATACTGTACACATTTCTGGAGAGTTGAATGCAGAAAACATGATATAACATGAAAACTGTTTTCTCAGTCTCATGCTAGCTGCCATGCTAAGAACACTGACAGTCTCACACATACATCCACACACACACACACACACACACACACACTAACCTTGGCAGACAGGAAAACATTGAAGTGTTCGTTAAAGGAAAGAACAGGGTGATCAGCGACACGTTTCAGGAACTTATCCAGAGCTTTTCTTCTCGTCTCGACAAATTCCTCTGAAAAACGATCCACCACTCCTTTCATCACAAATTTCTCAGGTAGCGGCTAAGGGCGCAAAACACACCAAGAATGAAAAAGACAAAAGTTATGGTCAGCTAAAACGTGACAATTTCAGCCCCTGTACACTTAAATTAATTATCCCCTGGAATTAACATGCTTTATAAAGTGAAGGGCTTATATATTCCCAGCTGAAAATAACACCCATATTCTGCTATTTGGGTTGTGTGTGTGTGTAAGTTCCATAACAACTAAAATGAAATAAGCTTCATTCGGGTTAATATACTGTGCTGGCTGGAAGATTGATTAGATCATTTCTATTTGAGGCTCTACCTACTGGAATAAGGTGGGTTGGTTGGCTGTCCTCTAGCTTGTTCCTCAGCCAATCAAAATCCTGGTAGCGCCGCCGCACTGAATATTCAGGGAGGTCAAACTCTGTTCTGGTAGTCTATGGATTAAATAAACAAACAAACAGTCACATGACCCTTTTCAGTAGGTTTACTGGTATACTGCTAAGCTGCTGTACAGGTATGAGTGTCAATTATTTACTTTTGCCACTCACAGATACGTAATATTAGATCATTCTCCTCAATAAATAAATGACCAAGCATAATAATTTTCTCTCATTTGTTTAATTAGGTTCTCTTTGTCTACTTTTAAGACGTGTGAGAAAATCTGATATTTATGCGGATATAGAGAAAATTTCTAAAGGGTTCACAAACTTTCAAGCACCACTGTAGATCCCGTTATTTTAAGGCGTGAAACATGACAGGGTTATGAGATGGTATATTTCAAAACGACGTTTAAACCTGATCCTGAAGTGTTTAAATCCTCTTATACTACAGCAATTTTCCAGTGAATCATTTTTATTAAATAAAGCTTAGTTACAGTTAATGTTAGGGGAATGTAGTTCCTGTTACCGGTCATCCGCTTCTATAAAAAGTCCCTTACAGACCATTACAAAGTGCTGACAGTAGAGACTTCTTACATAACTGTTAAATACAGATCTCCTTACAGAAATTTTCACTATAGAAATGGTTATATAGTTTTCTTTGTTAAATAACAGGTTACTGTCAGAGCTTATAAAAATGATCTTTTTCCAAACATGCCACTTTCTATAAAACCTGTAATTACAGCTTTAGGGTTGCAGAATGCTGGAAATGGGGAAAAGACGACGGCATGTCAGTGATGTTTATTTTAGCATCGGTGTCAGGTTTACGAGACGCCTAAACCAGTATCAAGATTTCTTTACAAAAGCAGAAAGAGCACCAAGTGTTTCTATTTTCACTCTCGGTATTAGCCGAGCTTTATGTAAATGGTCTGTAATGGAGACACAATGTAGCGGTTATCCATTAACCATGGCACTATTTCCACTACCGCTAAAGATGACTGTCTCCGAGAACAAAAAGCAAGCAATCATCCATGGATGAATTCACTGCTAATAGTGTGCAACTAGTTACACGTCTTTAAAAAGGATGAAAACAAGCTTTGTTCTGAAAAGTCTTTTTATAGAATACTGAATAAAAAGTGGTCAAAGCACCAGGATCTATAATTGGTAACATGTTCCAGCTTAATTTAGAGTGTATCTGGTTGCAGTGATATTTCATATTAGAGTTTCAAATATGATCACTGTTTTCTTTTCAGTACTTGGAAACCCTTGTAGCTGGCAGAGCACCTGATATTACGACATTTCAATTAGCACTAGTCTGTCTGGCAGGGTCACATACTTTGGCTCGTCCTTGTGACAAAGTGAAAAGAAGGTCAAACAAGAACCTGTTTGACTGAGCAGCATTTCACATAAGGACTATGAGAGCGCTGTAGAAAAATACAACTAACATCAAGAACACTTATAACGTTAATACATTTACAGAATGAGACTGAATTATTACCTCTAGTAAATGAACTGACCGATCCAGACATAAATGGACTAATTTAGACACAATTATTGACGTCACCGTTGACCCACTAACCTTAGTAGACACTCTGTATGTGATGTAGGTCTCCATGGCAGACACGTGTTTCTTCGGATCGTCCACAGTCACAAAAAGATCCCGCGTCTCTCCATCCAGGTCGTCGTCCAGTTGCAGGCGATTTAGCAGAGAGGACGAAGAGGCCGGGCTGGACGTGTCCACTGCATTACCATTTGGGAGACTCAAGTCCTAAAATGCAGCAAAAATAGTGATTATCATACAGTTAAAACATGAACAGAAGTGACCTATACTAAGCATATTCTACTAAAAATACTTATTCTCTGTCAAGAGGAAATCATACCAAAGCATTTGTAGCCATGTTTACATCCACGTATTTTGATGCAAACTTTGGGATATTGCATTAAAAATAAATACATTTAAAAAAACTCGCTGAATGGAAACATCAGATGTGAATAAAATCTCCGAAATGCACATAAAAATCTTATGCATTCAATTGAGGCAGATCATTTTTTCCATTTGATAAGAAGTCAAAGAAACTTTGCCTCATCAAACCATGTGATTGGACCAAGAAAAGTAAAAATGGCAGAGAGTGAGAGCTATGTTTGGAAAACAGATTCCCTGAAAATGACTATTTTGTTCTCTTGCACAAACAGTGCTTTATTCGCAAATGCACATACAATGCCCTCCACTAATATTGTCACCCTTGGGAATTATGAGCAAAGAAGGCTTTAAAAAATTGTCTTTATTGTTTAACTTCTTGATCTTTTGTTCAAAATATTCACAAAAATACTCTACTCTCATGGATATCAAACAATTGCAAACACAACACCGGTTTATCCAAAAAGAAGAAGAAAAAAAAATTTAATATAGGTGTCCAACAATTATTGGCACTGTTTTAGTCAATAATTTGTGTTAATTTAATTCAATTTTATCTGTATAGCACTTTTTACAACGGTCATTGTCTCAAAGCAGCTTTAGAGAAATATATAAACACAGGATACAGATTTTAAATGTGCGAATTTATCCCAATTGAGCAAGCTGGTGGCGATGGTGACAAGGAAAAACTCTAAACCTAAGATTATTAGAGGAAGAAACCTTGAGAGGAACCTAACTCAGAAGGAAACCCGTCCTCATCTGGGGAACAACGGATACTGTGAAAGCAAAGGAAAGTACATTATGGTTTTATATGAAGTCTGTTTGTTGAACTAATCATTTGTACTTATTTGTATTTGTAGGTCGCTTTGGATAAAAGCGTCTGCCAAGTGAATAGATGTAAATGTAATCATCCCTTTATTGAGAAAAGAATAAAAAATTCCACTCCAAACCTTTCCTTCTGTGGATAATCTCACTAAATTGGAACAAAGGATCTACTGCTGTCATCATAAAGACTCTCCTGTGCTCATCCCTGGAATCTTATTCACAATATATTCACAGCCATTGCAAGTACTAATCCGATACTGGACTGAAATCCTGAATCAATATTAGATCGGATTTGATTTCACGAACCCGTCCAGTCATGCATTTAATGCCGTGAATGTCATGTTAATCAACTTAACACACTAAGATCATGCACACGTAGAGGGAACAGTAAAGGATACCCGTATTGTATTCAAATTCACAAACGCCTTTGACTGAAGGACCTGTGAAAACTTACAAAATATGAGTTCTGCCTAAACATGTATTGACTGCCCCAACGACCGTCTCTTCTCTGTCCGTGGTCATTCTTATTCAAATTCATATTTAAAAAGAAGCTGAAGTACTCACTTAAGTACACATAAAATCACTTATTTCTGTCTGAATCAGACTGCTCAGAATATAACTGACAATTTATACTATGCATCATTTACCACAACCATTGTGTCAATGATACTAAAGAGTAAATGAAGGAAACGTGATGCAGTCAGTCGACAGTCTATGGCCCTGTCCCAGATGGTGTACTACACCCTGTGGTCTACCTCTAAATCAACACTTTAGCAGTAACATCAAGGTACAGACGTATAGTAGACAAGAGCTCAAGGGCTTGAGCATTTAAAAGCAAGCATTTGGGAAACTCCTCAAGGCTTCATCACATTACATTCACACTGGCTCGCATTTCAACAATACAAACTCTGTTATTACTCCCTCACATGTCTGTAAGGATAGTTTCTATGTGTTCTGAATGAGAAATAATTAGAAATAATTGGTGTTCAGTGGTAAGCACGTTTGCCTCACACAACCAGGGTTTGGGGTTTCGAATTCCCGCCTCTGCCCTGTGTGCGCAGAGTTTGCATGTTCTTCCTGTGCTTCAGGGGCTTCATCCAGGTACTCCAGTTTCCTCCCCCAGTCCAAAGACATGCATTGTAAGCTGACTGGCATTTCCAAATTGTCCTTAGTGTGACAATGAGTTTGTGATTGTGCCCTGCGACGGATTGGTGGCTCGCTTTGTGTCCCCAGTTTCCTGGGATATGCTCCAGGCTCCCCCACAACACCGTGTAGGTTAAGTGGTACATAAAATGGATGTATTTATGGATGGATGGATGAAGTAAGTTTGATGCTTGCTAAAACATTTTACTTTACTTTTCCATTCAATAAAATTCAAATAATGTTCTATGCTGGACTTGTAAAGGGGTATTTTAAAAAGGTGTATCGAAGGCTCTTGTGAGCACCATTTAGAAAACCAAACTGAGACATGAGACACTCTACGAGTTCACAGACCTCATGGGCATGCTCAAACGAGGACTGAAAGACTGTTAATGTGCCATGCGGGACATGGCAAAAAAAACAACAAAAAAAAAAACAACTCCGTATATAAGACAAACACATTCAGCTTAGATTGGAGTCACCTTGATGTTCAGATACTGAAACCGCAATGGATCTGGAGCACAGCTAAACAGAGTTCACAGCCCAAACCAAAAATCCTAAACATTTCTTAGATATACAAACAGTGTTAAGAGTGTGATTGATTGAGACGCTAACCCTAACAGGTGGAGGGGGGGAACAATCAATGCTTCTGGCTTGAAAGAAGTCCTTTGAGACATTAAAAGACTCTGGAACGTATCAAATTTCTGTCAGTCTGATATAACAGCAGGGCAGTGTGAGTGTTGCAGGTGTTCTATGAAAAGGAGTGCGTGTGTGTGAGTATTTCATAGGTATGAGAGACAACATAAGACTACTCTGGCAGGGGTAACCGGGGACATCAAGACAACCTACAGACAAGTAGATTAGCAGTCCTGTGTTGTTGTTTTTCTTCTCTGGTTTAACAACAAGAACAAGAAAAAAAACCCTAGTTTTCACATGAACAGTATGTCACACGAACATTTAAACAAAACTATTCTTGATGCTATAACTATATAGCACTGTTCTGAATCCCACAGTGTGTGTGTGTATGTAATATATATATATATATATATATATATATATATATATATATATATATATATATATATATAAAAACAACACTATATGACGGGTTTAATGCTTTATGCCAATCCATCGCAGCACACAACTGCACACGCACCCGAACACACACCCATTCACACATTATGGACAATTTAGAGATGCCAATCAGCTTTCAAGAACGTCTTTGAACTTGGGATAGGAAACCGGAGTACCCGGAGAAAACAGGGGAGAACATACAAACTCTTCAATAAAGCAGTGTTAAATTCCAGATCGCGAACTCTCCTATCTGCCAGAAATATAATTAAATCAGTACGGTGTAGAGAAAAGATTTCACTAAAGACAAACCGAGGCCTGTAAAAGCTTTCGCATTTTGAAGCAGAGGAAAAAGTTGCTGCAAAAACAAATTCTTCTAGCCAACATACTCATTTTAAATTCAGTAATTTTGGAAATGGTGACAGCATTTTCCTGACTGCATGCCCACATACAAGAGCTCTGAATCATTTTATTTTTTTTCATGCATTAACACTGTCCAGCTGCGGATGTGTTCGCGCCACGGTGCAACAAGATGGAAGTGAAACTTATTATTAAAACAAATTAAAATCTATGAGATGGAATCTCGCGTTTTTGTCTTGCTCAGGCAGTTGGCTGTGATCCCTTCCACTCTGATGTCTACATGAAAACCGTTTACATTACACAAAAATGGGGAGTGAGGTCCAGAACGGCAGCATTTTGGAAAGAAAGCTGACTTCTGAGCGCCAAGGCAATTCGTCACGTACAATCTGTCTGCAAAAGCACTTCTGATTTAAAAAAAAAAAATGAATAAAAATGTATTCAGAGTTTGCCTTGAATAATCTACACAAATAATGAACTAAAACCATGTGTACAGACTTCATCAGGAAGTAAAACATGTCAAGATGGCTTATGGTTTCTTCCTTCCTCATGAGTGACCGAGCAGAAAATGCGCTGATAGAGGAAAAGCACCAGGTCAAAGTCTTGAGATGCGGCTTTACACTTCATTTACCTGTGAAAATAGTACAACATAGTTGTGTTGCTTGGCTTCATCTCCATGCCATCAACTAGTGATAGAGCTGAACTGTAGAGTGGAAAGATGACTGCCCTTGAAGGGTGTAAGGAATAAAACTTCCAAGTGTGCTGTTAAAGGAAAATAATGAACGAGAAAATAATGTTGTGTCATGGGGCCTCATGTGAAACAGAGTAACAGCACTTCCATTAGTGTTTTGTTCCTCTTGTACCACGGCAAGTTTCAAACGATCACAATTGTTTTGTTTATTAAACAACACTCCACATACGGTGCAGTTAAAAACTTTTCTGATTTCTTCTGTTTCTCGTAGTAAAGTGTTTCAGAAATTGAAACAAAATCTAAGATAAAACAAAGGCAACCCGAGTAAACACACAATACAGCAAAAAAAGTTATCCAATACCCACTGGGCCGCCGTAGTTACTAATTTGTGGGGTTGAGCCGGACTAGACACAACCAGACCTGATTACCCTAATCAATCAAATCAACACTTAAATAGAACTTTTTTAACAGCACGAAGTTAGTTAAAAGGTCTTACCCAGTAACACACTCTGCCAAAGTTGAATGAAATTCCAGAAATGATGTTGATGAGTGAAATACATCAGTCTGGGAAGGGTTACAAAACTATTTCAAAGGCTCTGGGACTGTAAAGAACCACAATGAGAGCCATTATCTCCAAATGGAAAAATTCGGCACAGTAATGAACCTTCCCATACAGTGCCTTGCGAAAGTATTCGGCCCCCTTGAACCTTTCAACCTTTTGCCACATTTCAGGCTTCAAACATAAAGATATAAAATTTTTATTTTTTGTGAAGAATCACCAACAAGTGGGACACAATTGTGAAGTGGAACGAAATCTATTGGATTTTTGAAACTTTTTTAACTAATAAAAAAATTAAAAGTGGGGCGTGCAAATATTCCTCGCCTCCGCGTTAATACTTTGTAGAGCCACCTTTTGCTGCGATTACAGCTGCAATTCGCTTGGGGTATGTCTCTATCAGTTTTGCACATCGAGAGACTGAAATTCTTGCCCATTCTTCCTTGTAAAACAGCTCGAGCTCAGTGAGGTTGGATGGAGAGCGTTTGTGAACAGCAGTTTTCAGCTCTTTCCACAGATTCTCGATTGGATTCAGGTCTGGACTTTGACTTGGCCATTCTAACACCTGAATACGTTTATTTGTGAACCATTCCTTTGTAGATTTTGCTGTATGTTTGGGATCATTGTCTTGTTGGAAGATAAATCTCCATCCCAGTTTCAGGTCTTTTGCAGACTCCAACAGGTTTTCATCCAGAATGGTCCTGTATTTGGCTGCATCCATCTTCCCCTCAATTTTAACCATCTTCCCTGTCCCTGCTGAAGAAAAGCAGGCCCAAACCATGATGAGCTGTGTTGCTTTTACGCCAAAGATATCGCTTTGCATTGTGGGCAAAAAGTTCGATTTTGGTTTCATCTGACCAGAGCACCTTCTTCCACCTGTTTGGAATCCATCTTCCATCTTTTTATGGATATCTTTGAGAAATGGCTTTCTTCTTGCCATTCTTCCATAAAGGCCAGATTTGTGCAGTGTACGACTGATTGTTGTCCTATGGACAGACTCTCCCACCTCAGCTGTAGTTCTCTGCAGTTCATCCAGAGTGATCATGGGCCTCTTGGCTGCATCTCTGATCAGTCTTCTCCTTGTGTGGGCTTAAAATTTAAAAGGGGCCCCCGTTTTTTTTTTTTTTTTTTGTTTTTTTTTTTTTTTTTTTTTATAAATAAAATCTTGCCCCCTGCCTTTTTTGTTTTTTTAATTTTTTGGAAAATTTTATCCAAATCCAGCTTTAAACTTCTCCACAACAGTATTACAGACCTGCCTGGTGTGTTCCTTGGTCACACCCTGAGAACCCTGAGACTATCACAGAGCAGGTGCATTTATACAGAGACTTGATTACACACAGGTGGATTCTATTTATCACCATCAGTCATTTAGGACAACATTGGATCCTTCAGAGATCCTCGCTGAACTTCTGGAGTGAGTTTGCTGCACTGAAAGTAAAGGGGCCGAATAATTTTGCACGCCCCACTTTTCATTTTTTTATTAGTTAAAAAAGTTTCAAAAATCCAATAGATTTCGTTCCACTTCACAATTGTGTCCCACTTGTTGGTGATTCTTCACAAAAAAAGAAAAATTTTATATCTTTATGTTTGAAGCCTGAAATGTGGCAAAAGGTTGAAAGGTTCAAGGGGGCCGAATACTTTCGCAAGGCACTGTACATGGCTGATCTTCCAAATTTCCTCCAAGAGCACAACTACTCATCCAGGAAGTCTCAAAAACCCAATGACAACATCAAAGGACCTAAAGGCCTCTAGTGCATCCATAAAAGGTCACTGTTCATGACTCATCTATCAGAAAGACACTGGGCAAAAATGGCAACCATGGAGAGGCAAGGTGAAAACCACTGCTAACCCAGAAGATTAAGGCTCAAATGAATTTTCCAAAACAAACCTTGATGAGCTTCAAACCTTTTGGAAGAATGTTCTGTGGATTGAGGAGTCAAAAGTGGAACTTTTGGAAGACAGGGGTCCAATAACATCGGGTGCAAAACAAACACACAACTCCACAAAAAGAACACCATACCTACGGTCAAGCATGGTGGAGGTAGTGTGATGATGTGGGGATGCTTTGCTGCATCAGGGCCTGGGCAACATGCAGTAATTGAAGGAAACACGAATTCTGTTCTCTACCTTCAGTCCGTAAGTTGAAACTCAAGCGCAACTGGCTTATGCAGCAAGACAATGATCCAAAGCATAGGAGAAAGTCCTAGTCCTAGAACTAAGTGAAAGATTGATCTCCAGTTATCGGAAGCGTTTGTTTGCATTTATTGCTGCTCAAAGTAGCACAACCAGATTTTAAGTTTAAGGGGGCAATTAGTTTTTGATAGGTGTTGGATAACTTTTTTTGCTTCAAAAAAAACAACTATTAAATAAAAATTGTGTTTGTTTACTCAGGTTGTCTTTGTTTAATATTGTATTTCATTTGAAGATCTAAAACATGCTTTAAGAAAATGCTGTCATGTCTTTGCCATTAAAAAAAAAACCCACAACTGACAAAATATCTGCAGGTACAATGCTTCCCACAGGTCTGAAATAAGCCTGCGGTGGTAACCGGTGGAAACCATTACTCGCCAACAGTCTACTCCGTGTTACAAACAACAAATAATGTCCGACTTAACACAATAATTTGATTTATTGAATATTGATATTGATTTCACATAATATATTTCACAGAGCCAACCACGCCAAACCCTCCTCTCCTTATACCCACATGGGAAGAGTAAGAGAGTAAAAAATAATAATAATAACTCTTTAGCATGTACAAAGCTGGCACTGTTTGTCAGAGCACTTAATCTTTCTGGGGATTTCCAAAGAAGAGCCTCAGTGCCTCTGTACATAGTAATGCCTCTGGTGCTGGTCCATTTACTGATTTTCGTAGACATGGAGCCAGGTGCTCCCCTTTCAAACTGTTTCTCAGGTCAGTTTTGACCTGAAAAACAGACGAAAAACAGGCGATAGGCTTTAAATTATCTATACAGTAATTAGATACAAATACATTCAGTGCTGAAAGAAAGATACAATTCACTTACCCCCTTTATGGTTGAAAAATCTCGCTCACCGTTAACGCTCGAGATGGGGATGACCAGCCCTGCTGACGCTAAAAGGCAGAGGTTTGGGTATATTTCTGCCCATTCATTGCTTTCACTGGGTAGTATCTACTTTATCATTTCATTTCATTGTTGACTACAATTGTAATTTCATTCCAAATGAACCAACACAATTATTTAGGCCTATGCATGTATGGCCATTTCCCGCTTAATGCTAACATTGGCTAAGTTGCCTGTGGTGCTGTGCGTCTCTCTTCCTCATCCTCACACCGTATTTTCTTAAAATATTTTTGAGTGCTCATATCTGCTGTGTAAATGCATGAAAAAATCCGAAGTTCAACCGTAGTTAAAGTTAGGAATCTGTCTTTCTAACTGCCATAGCCCCAAAATAGCATAGTTGCCACTTTCTCTCATAGAATTCAATGCTACGTAGCCCCGCACATGACATGCAGACGAAAATATACCGTATATATTGTGGCCACGAATTAAGAATACATCACTCGTTTTGATTTAAAACGTGGCCACGATTTACTAAAACGAGGGATGAATTCTTGATACTTGGTCACGATATTCATATTTTTTCCCGCAGGTCATGTGCTGGTCTCCGTACTACCAACAACTGTACAATAAGGAGAAACTAAGGAGCTTTCACTGGTCCTTGCTTGTAAAGTATCCACCAAGAATGTCTCTCCGTGGTTTTCTACAGCGCATGTGCGACTGTCAGGAGAGGAGACCATTCTCACAATAGCAGAGTGAACAGGCACGGAAGGTGGAGAGCGATGGGAGATTATTCACTAGATAATCGATCGCAGATGTGTCGTTATCTCGGATGGATTAAAAAAAATGTTAAATGGGTCACCAAATATACTTGGGCGGTCATTAATATACCTGGGCGGACCGCCCAAGTAAAGTCTATGTGTGGGAAGCACTGAGGCTGGTTTGAATCTAAATCCTATAAAGTAAGATACAGATAAAACTGCCTTGATATTATTTTTCAGAGACAATGTCGGGGAAATAATGATGACACAGCAAAAATTCTCAGCTCGTCTTCTAATCTACAGCTGAGGTCTTGCGCCTTGCAGAATCTGCAAAATGTTTCGTTTTTTTAAACTCGTGTTTTATTCAGCACTGCCATGAATAATCTATTTCACATAACAGATGTTTACATATAGTCCACAAGACACAATAATAACAGAATTTACACACATGAACCAGTTTAAAAGTTTACATACGCTTCATTCATAATACCGTGTCGTTACCTGGATGATCAACAACTGATTTTTGTGTTTGTTTTGTGATAGATGTTCATGAGTCCCTCGTTTGTCCTGAGCAGTTAAACTGCCCACTGTACTTCAGAAAAATCCTCCAGGTCCTATGATGTTGAGATCCATCTTTTCACACAAAAGGTGCAACCATTCACTGCTGCTCAAGAAGGCAACATGATACAGTAAGAACCGGGGGGTGTAAACTTTTGAACAGGAAGATCGGTGTAAATTGTTATTATATTGTTTAAAGATTTTACTTTTTTTTTCCACCCATTTAGTACTGCTCTTCAGAAGCTACACATTTACATGTATTGCAGAAGACAATAACATAATTTGCACTGATCAGTCTGTTCAAAAGTTTACACCCCCCTGGCTCTTAATGTATCGTGTTGCCTTCTTGAGCATGAGTGAGTGTTTGCACCATGGATTAGGGTTAGGATTAAAAGAACAGTGGGTAGTTTAACTGCTCGGGACAAACAAGGGAGTCATGAACAACTATACATAAAAAGTCAATGATCATCCAGGTAACAAAACAGTATTAAGAATCAAGTGTATTTAAACTTTTTAAACTAGTTCATCTGTTATGTCAAACAGCTTATTCACGGCAGTACTAAATAAAAATAAAATGCAATTTTTAGGATCCCTTTTATTTATTTTTATTTTGCAGATCCTGCAAGGCGATATGTAAACTTATGACTTCAACTGTATATTAATTCCCAAATTCTGTCGGTGTCCAGATGCCATAAGATCATAAATTCAGTGTTTCAGACATCCACAGCAGCTCATCCACAGTCAAAGGAGGAACTTGAAAGATGAATCTTCATCTTTGTTCCAAATGACACAATCAACAACAGGCTCTAAACACAGCCGATTACATGGCCACGGGCTGAACACAGGCCTGTTGTCACTGTTTATCCCAGATGTCAAAATAGCAATTTTAACTCTTGTGGTATCAACTAAAAATATGGCCTCAAATCATGATTAAAGCAATGTTACTTTTAGTATACTTGGCTTTATGCTGTGCTACGTCAGCACTCTTTTGTTTATTACTTACGAGATGATCACTGTGTGATACACCATGTGTTCATCATGTCAGGTTATACATTCTAACGAAGATCTAACGATAGGTAGACCTGTGCTTAAAGAAAATGACTATGTTTATAATGTTTATAATGCTCTTTTAATAATGTTTTTCCGAGCCATTAACATGTTTATAACATGCTTATCTTTCACCATCGCCACTACTGTATTCATAGCTGTCCTGTGAGCTCCGTATCATCCATCATAACAGCAGTCACATAGTTTTTCATGGATGTCTTTGGTCACAATGGCACCTACGGTGAGCACATCACATTGTTGTTCCTGAGATCACTTCTCAACTCATAACCAAATAATCTGTTTAACATGTGCCATTTTCTTCTATAACAGCAAAATCAGGCAGAAAGCAGAACAGTGTAAACCTGCCTTAATAATAATTATAATAATAATAATAATAATCATCATCATCATCATCCATAGCACTTATCCTACACAGGGATGCAGGGTCGCCTGGAGCCTATCCCAGAAACTCGGGGCACAGGGCAAGAGACACCCTGGATGGGGTGCCAACCCCATCGTAGGCCGAAATTGCATACCCATTTAGGCACTACGGACAACATTCCAATCAGCCTACAACGCATGTCTTTGGACGGTGGGGAGGAAACTGGAGTTCCCGGAAGAAACCCACAAAGCACAATGGAACATGTAAACGCTGCGCACGCAGGGAAGAGGCGGGATTCGAACCTCAAAGCCCATAGGTACGAGGAAAATGTGGTAACCACTAAGCCACTATGGCCGTCGTCGTCGTCATCATCATCTTTCTTTATACCTTTCAAACACTTCAAACTGCTTTACAAAATGACAGTTATAACAAACAGTCGAAGAATAACTGGCAAAGGATATCACATATAATAAAAGAAAAGATTCAATGCAGAAGTAGTGAACTGGTTCAATCTACAGTCCATAAACCCAATGGGTCACTCATTATTTAATGGCCACTGCTTTTAGAGCTCTGAACTGAGCAGCTTGAGTATAGAGGAAGACTGTATTATTAGTAGCACTGCGGAGATGCAATCACTGTGTTTTGATCCTATATACCATGTACCATATACACACACTTTATGGCTAAATATAGCCTAGTTTATGGAAGTCTGACCATTCCAGCCATATGTTTTTTGAACATCCCATTCCAGATTTAGTCTACTCTTCGCTATTATAATAACCTCCACTCTTCTGGGAAGGCTTTACACTAGATTTGGAGCGTGGCTGTGAGGATTTTACCATTCAGACACAAGAGCATTAGTGAGGTTGGGCAATTGGGCCTTTTTCAGGAGACTGTGTTTTAAAGATAATTTTGTAAAATCCAAATAAGCTTTACACATATTTACTGGAAAGAGTTTAAACGATGTTTTTCATGCTTGTTCTATAAACCATAAACAATTATTGCACATGCACCTGTGGAACAGTCCTCAAGACACGAACAGTTTACAGGCGGTTTACAGGCAATTAATGGCACAGTTACAATAACTTAGGACACTAAAGAGACCATTCTACTGACTCTACTGAAGCTGCCTATGGGTTCCTGCTCACCTGCGTGAACATGATATCGGCCTGCTGCAGGGAGGCATGAGGACTGCAGACGCGGCCAGAGAAATAAACTACAATGTCTGTAATGTAAGACGGTGCTACAGGGAGACGGAAAGGACAGCTGATTGTCCTTGCAGTGGAAAATTACATATAACCGCGTGTCCCACCAGACGTGATGGAGAACTTGCAAATGCCTTGGTGGAAGAGTGCAGTAACATCTCACAGCAAGAACTGACGACGCTGGTGTAGTCCATGAGGATGAGATGCTCTGTAGTACTTAAAGGAGCTGACTGTTCCTTTTAATATTGACCCCCCTCTTTGTTCAGGGACCCATTATTCCATTTCTGTTCGTCGTGTCTATGAAACTTCTTCAGTTTATGTCTCAGTTGGTGAATGTTTTTAATGTTAATACAAATACTTACACGTTAAAACATTTGCTGGAAATAAAAGCCGTTGAATGTGAGAGGACGTTTCTTTTTTTTTTTTTTGCTGGGTTTACATGCATACAGACTTACTGCATATACATACTACAACCCTGCAGGACGCTTGAGACACCCTGATATTAAAGTTTTTTTCTACGTTACCGGACATAAGCTTCAGATTGTCCTGTTACGTCCTATACCTATAACCCTGCACAGTGATTTTCTATTTGAGTATATAATTGAATACTGTACACTGTTTCGTTGCCGAACCCAGTGATATTGTGACCCGTGATATTACAAGGGAGAGCAAAAATCTGATATCAGTCATATTAGACGAAATGAAACTGTAATCGATGGCATAATAAGAATGATGTGGGAACTATCACACACACACACACACAGAGCTGTAGTCATGCACTACTCGGTTCATGCTGTATTTCCTCTGAATACCAAACACAGTAAACAGAAAAACTGTAATCCTTCCATTCATAAACCAAAAACACTAAAGTTACTAAACTGTTGTCTGTCCTTCTGTGTAAACTGGACAATATGTGTTTAGTCTGTCGGTTTTCAGTTCCTGTTCTCAGTGAAAAAAGGAAGACAGAGTAAATAATGATGACTGTACTTTACATGCGCTTTCTCGATCAGTGCTCGATCATGTGTCAGTGAAACGGGCTGAAAACGCAGATTACATGAAAGCCGCATGAATCTAAAGCCTGCGCCAGAAAGAAATCAGCCACAGCCACGCTCCTTCATACCACTGTTGTTTTTCTTAGTGGTGACGCTATGCTCGGCTGCAACTAACGTCCGAAATAATCACCATGGTTGTGTAGACGCCAAAGATGAAACCTTCTACTGGCGTCTTTTTCTCTTTGACAAATGGGGGGGGATTTGCGCTGTTAGCCCACTTAAACGAGCTGGATAAAACACAGCACTGGAAACACTACCGGTGCGTCTCGATCAATAGCTCCGTCGGGGCACTGATCAGGGAGTCGGCCATTTTAAGCATCGTTTGAATCGCAAAACCGTTCCGGTGCTCTGGAACATTTATTCCCACAATGCACAGCAAAAACTAGGGAGCATCGATGCTCACTATGTTCCCTTAGTGGAAATGATGCCATATCTTCTGAAGACTCTCAGCTAGAAAGAAGAAAATTTATAAAAACACAGCGGACGAACTCTTAGCCAACTTCGTCTAGCTTGTAATCGTTGTTGTAGCTCTCAAACGATTACTTACGTGAGCAATTTTTTACTTTATTTGACGTCCCATGTACGGTTTGTTCGTGTGAAATTGTTTTCTTCGCATACGCCAGCCTGTCAGGAAGCTGGGGTCAGAGCGCAGGGTCAGCCAGAAACCGCCGAAAAAAAAAGGGGCCCCCCCCACCCCAACACCCACCCCCGGCGGGGGGGGGGGCCGCCCCCCCCCCCCCCCCAAAAAACCCCCCCCCCCCCCCCCCCCCAAAACAAAAAAAAAAAATAAAAAAAAAAAAAAACCCCCCCCTCCCTCCCTCTCCTTCTTTTTTTTCCTTTCCCCCCCGCCCCCCCCTCCACCCCCCCCCCCCACACGATACACTGGACACCTACCTAGAAGCCTGTCGACTGATTGAGACGCATCGCCACCCTAAGACTCTATTACGATCAGATGTTGAGTTCTAAACCCTTGGAGTCCGGACGGCTCACCACAGGTCTGCACTGGGTCTGCACTTGGGCTTGGAAAATCCATTTGTTTTTGGGTTTTTTTAACCAATCACAAAAAAGCAGTCCTGCTTCCAGTCTCGTGCTATTTTTCATTTTTAAGCACACAGGCACAAACAAACCTGCTCATTCCAAACCTGAAGAGCATTCATCTGACTCTTTAGGTCAAGCGAGTGTGGGTTCGAAGAAGAAGAGTTCTACAAACAGCTGGTTTATTCATAAACACTACTGAGAGGAGCTTTAATGTTTAGGTTCAGGATCAGTTTGGAGCAATAGGAAGTGCTTTTCTAATGCATCCCCCCGCCGCCCCCAGATCAGTCAGGGAGTGAACGCATTTCAAAGCCACACACACACACACACACACACACACTTTCAGTGTGCTGTGTTTAAGGAGCAGAACAGGCTTCCCTGCACGGATGGAGCTGCTTACCTTGTGGCCGATGCTGCTGCTGGTGTTTGCTGCATCTGGGCTGGGTGTGAGGACGGACTCCTCGGCTGATAACGGGTGGCAGATGTCCTGGATAGATTTCTGGCCCGATGAGGGCAGAGATTTTGGGGCGCCGGCACTCATTGTGCAAGCGAACGAGATAATGCTCCGCGCAATCACTTTATCTTTGCCCCCTCAGGTGGTTTGAAAATCTCGCAACACCGCGTAAACCCGAGCGGCAAACATCTGTCAGCTGACTGGCAACGCGCATTTCCGGAAGTCCTCCACGCTCAGGCGGAAATAATATTAATGATTTAAAAAAAAAAAAAAACACACACACACACATTAAACGCATTACGTAATGACATAATTAAACATCGCGAGGTTGTTATGTGTTAATTAAGGCTTACTTCTCGGTTATGTTTCTCGATGTCTGCTTTACAAGCGAGAATAAACACTAGATTTGAAAATATCGTGCGATGTTTGTTATGGTAACGTGCACGCTAGAGAAGAGTGAAGCTGACGTCAAGAGTTATCGCGGATGTTGCCAGATTTGTACAAAAACAACATCTGTTTTTAAGCTCACTTAATACTAATGTTATACGGTACTTTCATTTTCCAACGCTTTGACTTTTTTGCTACATAACAAACAGAGAAATTGACTCCGTTTCTAAACTGTATTGGTCTTGGATAGAGGAGGAAAGGTTTCCTTATGGTTGGTTTTTCTTTCAGATTTTCCTCTCATGGGGGTGCGGTGGCTCAGTGGTTTTGGGTTCGAATCCCGCCTCCGCCTTTTGTGTGTGTGTGTGTGTGTGTGTGTGTGTGTGTGTGTGTGTGTGTGTGTGTGTGTGTGTGTGGTTTGCATGTTCTCCCCGTGCTTTGTGGGTTTTCTCCGGGTACTCCGGTTTCCTCCTCCAGTCCAAACGCATGCATTGTAGTCCGAATGGCATTCCCAAATTGTCCGAAGTGTGTGAATGTGTGTGCGATTGTGCCCTGTGATGTTCTTTCCCCTCCAGGGTGTCCCAAGTTCAGTAACGAATGAGTTTCTTCTCTTCTTCTGTTGCCTCAGATTGTAAGTCAGATTGAAGTTTGGCCTTTGACTGGGCCATTTGAACACATTCAGGCTCTCGGTTTTGAACCACTCCAGTAGTTTAACAGTATGTTTATGCTTGTTGTCCTGTTGAAAGGTGAACTTCGAGGCGCACGGTGACTTAGTGGTTAGCACATTCGCCTCTGGGGTTTGGGGTTCGATTCCCACAGCAGCCCTGTGCACATTCTCCCTGTGCTGCGGGGATTTGGATAAAAGCGTCTGCTAAGTGAATAAATGTAAATGTAACTTCCACCTGTAAAAGATGTTCCTCTCGGATTGCTCCGTATTTGGCCCATCCATCTTGCCTTTCACCACTTCCTCAGTTCCATCTGATGAACAGCATCCCTACAACATGATGCTACCACCACCATGCTTTACTGTTTTATTGATTTACTGTTTTAGTGTTGGGATTTTGTCAAACACAGAGCTCTGCGCCAAGGCCAAAAAGTGACACTTTGATCTCATCAGACATTATTTTGTGTGTGTGTGTGTGTGTGTGTGTGTGTGGAGCTTGTCCAGCCAAGAACATTGGGACTTTTATTTTGAAGAGAAGAAGAGGTCTTTTCTGATCGCTGTAGCTGTTTTCATCACGTGGGCAGTCCACCCCATAGACATATAAATATGATCCCCTTTCCTGTGTTTGGTGACGATGGTTTGTGTTGTGTTAGTTGTTTAGGGTGAGTGTCTATAAAAATGTTTTTTGTTTTTTTTTAATATTTATTAAAACGTCTGCTTTTTTTATTTGTAACACTGTAGAATTACTAGAGCTTTGTAACAATGAGATTTGTAACAATGTAGAATTATTAGAGCACGTTTTACTTGGGACAGTGATGCACTTAATGTGGCTTACTAGTGTTGGCCATGTTAAAAATCATCTCTGTATCTAAAATTTACATCTAAAACGCTTTCTTTTTACCACTGCATTTCATCTAGGGATTTTATTCATGATTAGTTGCAATACACAACGTGTGAAAAATGTTGGCCACGTGGAGGAGTCGACCACGTGGCTGGATTAATAACCTTATCTTGATAACTTTATGGAAGAAGGCCATGTTTGCTGAAACTGAAAAGTGGCTGACCCAATGATTAGATTCACTACCCATCTGACCCTGTTTCTGGGAAGGATTATTTTCTGTAATATGAGGGTTCAGTCTATAAAATCACCTCGGTGTGTCTTTGTAATAACCAGACTCTGAAGTTTTCACCCAATATATAACTCTCTCTCTCTCTCTCTCTCTCTCTCTCTCTCTCTCTCTCTCTCTCTGTACCTTTTAGGAAGAATCTGCTGAAGACGATCAAGCTTCAAGGTTTTCAGGCATTTCAAATGTTATTGTGTTGCAGTTGAATTAAACTTTTTTTGGGGGTTATGTATATAACTTGGTGGTATTTGTTAGACAGGGTGTATGGAAAATGTGGCTCTTGCATAAATATGTATTTTACTTGTTTTAATGTTTAACTTCTGATTTATTAAAAAAAAAAAAGATATTTTATCAAGTTAAATAAAAACTGTAAGATTCCACAGCTGGGTCTGAAATTTGTTTTAATTGAATAACTGTTGGAAGTTATTCCCCTTAAAGCAAAAGTAAAAATGGATAAACCTGAATGGTGTTTGAGTACTATATTGTAAAGGAATAGGTTATTGCAATGGTTTTCAAAGTGGATGGCCGATTGGGGGGCCTCAACCATTTGGTGTGAAAAATTCTCACTCGGACATTGCTCATGTATAATATTCTTAGATTGTTTTAGTTTAAACTGAATGGGGTTGAAAGCACTGCGATCACTCTTGGCCATAGACTTCACATGAAAATATAGTAATTACAATGTCTCAAACATCAACCCAGCATGATCAATGTTTTTCTGATGTGCAAATGACATCAGCTTCATTTGTTTATTTATTTTTTTAGACAAGGTGTCATTGTAGTGTATTTCATTTCTACAATCCTAGAACTACAGAAGGCCTGTCAATCAATAATGAAGTAAACATTAGCTAACTACAAGTTGGTGTTTAAGGTAATGTTAACTAAGCTGTTGGTGCCAAGTTCAAGTGTTGTATACAGTACTTTGTTTTCAATCAAATGGTAATTCAGTACTTATTGTTAGTTATTTGGTGGGAATAATGTACATTAATATACAGGAATAGATTTGCATACTGTTTTTACTTTTGAAATACTTGTGTGATTTCTGACAACCAATAACATTAATGATGGGGAATGTATTTAGCAGAAAATGATAACAGCCTTCAGCAGCCAGGAAATCTGTAAATATTTTATTTGTATTGAATTTTAATATTGAACTGCAGAAAAAAGTACTGCACGGCTGTTTGACTTGGCTGAATGTACTGTATATTTTCCCATCATTACTGTTTGCCACTAGTTGATTAATAAGTACTGAATGGCCATTTGACTGTAAACAAAAGGTTGATATCTGACTTTTGTACAGTACATATTTCCATATTGGACTTTAGTCATCGGTGTCTTAAATGACAGGAGACATGTTCTGTTAAAGACTGGAACCCTGTTCAGGGTGTACCCCGCCTTGTGCCCAATGTCCTGTGACCCTGAAAAGGAGTAAGCGGTAGAAGATGGATGGATGTTCTGTTAAACTCTTGAATTGTCAACATTTATATGTGCTCTGTGGGCTAAAATCATATTCAAAATTTGGGGGTTTTGGTGATATTTGTACAAAAATACTGCTTGTATGTATGTGTCTCCTTCAGCCACTTGGAGGCGCCAATACACCATATTTTAATTTGTTTACAGTATGTGACAAGCAGCACGAACACCTCGTCTATTACTGTACAGTATTATCTTTAATGTCAATTATCATGGCTATATCTATTTATAAGATATAATATTGGGAAGTTAATGAGCGTTAGGAATATATCATGTGAGCCACGACTGAAAGAACCAACAGCTCATAAACTCTCAACAAGCTAATTAGCTATATAAGTGATTTGTTAATGTTTTATGTACTTACTTCTCAAAACAACTATGTGGTCAGTGTTATACATTTAACCAACTAATGTGTATGTTGACTGATCTGGTGATGGTGCCACAGTATAGTAGACATTTTTTGGAATGTTAATTAAAAAAAATGTTGGAAAATTAACCATCATAGGCTTCTGTATGTCAACCAGTGGTGTCTGTCTAAAGTGGGAATTTGTCCCAAATATGGAGATTCAACTAGGGACTTAAGCCTAACCAGGGACCTTACTGTACATCATGTGTCATGTGACAATCAAGGGCTTCTGCCCATCATGGGGCTTGGTCCAACAAGGTATTTCTGCACAACAAGGGGCTTTGTCCAGCATGGGGCTTGGTCCAACCAGGCACTTCTGCCCATCAAGGGTTTATCCGTTGGCCTTTAACCAATATTGTCCAACAAGGGATTTTTGTCCAACATGGGGCTTTGTCCAACCAATAGCCTCTGCACATCATGTGGTCCGCTCCACCCAGGGACTTCTTCCCGCTAAGAGGGTTATGGGTTTATTTTTGTTAAATATCAAAAAATCTAAGAGGTGTGCATTATAGCTGACACCTAGATGAACACTTTACACTTGGTTATATGACTGTAAGTCATTCCTTTCAAATGCTATAGAAGTTAGAACCGTGTTTAACAATGTCGTATGTCACTTTAGAGACGGTCCCTTAATTTCCGCAACTCCGCGAACATCGAACGTCCAACCGACTTTATTCCCGCGGCATATAATACCTTCGATAATGTCGCTGCGATTTTCACTACTCGAACACCCACCAGAAGAAGAAAAAAAAGTTTTGAATCAACCACAGACCCCACTTTGAGAAACCAGTGCACTAATCTACTCTCCTACAATGCGCGGGATTAAAATTTTGAGCGCAGCCACCATTGCTCTGTCCACCGGAAGTGCTTGGCGTTGGAGGCGGGACTTCTTGTGCCACGTTGATGGAGACCCGTGGAGACGTGGAATTCTCCTGGACCGCCGCAAACTCCGATCAGGAATCGCATACAGCCAAGAAAGGCAACGCTTTCGGTTACCGAGTAGCGTTTTAAAACCCACTGCGGACAGCTTGAATGAGTTTGTGCATGCTCTTGAGCCGTGCTAAGAGGGAAGGTAAGCACTTGTAGTGCGATCGGCGGCCGCTTGTAGTGGCGTTCGCGTTGCGCCTCTGTGGTGCCGCGTAGCCGGGTGACATTTTCTCCAACTTCTCCGAGGTTTGGTTTCGCCGTGACGATCGGATATCCGTGTGTGTGTGTATGTATGTATATATATATTCTCTCTGATCTGAAAGCATTGATGGGTACGTTGTGTACTGCCACACAACAGTAACGAGCTAAACGTGTTAAAGCGAACACAATTCCCCAGTCGAATTGATCGTGGTTAACGAATCGCGGTCTTGTTGTGAAACTGATCGGACATGTTCAGCTGCTTGTGCATAACACTGTTCCTGATTTAAAACTGGACTCCTGAGTTGTTTAATCTTCACTCGTGTACCGTAACGCGAACCTTCACCAGTCCACGTCACTTCTTTCCGCTTGTCTGTACGAGTATACGTTTAGGAAGCAGATCCATCATCATTCTTCTTCTTATTATTATTATTATTATTATTTTAAACTTCTTGCAAATCCGCTGCAGTGGGTTATCTTTTGATTACAACGGGGACAATATGAGGATTTGCTGTAAACCCAAATAATCGAGGTACAACACCTCGGTGTTTACTGTACTCCTGACTTCCTCCTCGTCCAGCCGGTAGAGGGCGCTGTGTGGCCCCGCGCTCAGTTCCATGCTAACTATTGAGCGAATTAGCCCAAGCGACGTCTGTTTTTATTGCTAAGGCGTAATTGCGAACACATTTCAACACGCACATTTCTCATTTAAATAATTTTGTTTTTAATAATAATGATAATAAAAAGTACACTTTGGAGCGAGGGTACACACTGAGCTGTGTTTTGTGTAATAACCCTCACCTAGCATGTCATGCTAATCACCTGGCAGAGTGTGAGTGCGGTACTAGCCATTAACGTACCGTTAACTGGGGGGGGGTCTGTTGAAAGAGTCTGCTGTACACACACATTGTGAAGTCAAATAAAGCATGTGTGCTTAAATGTTAGTTAATTTGTTGTCTTATCTGGGCGTGTGACTAAGAGTTTAGGAGTTGGTTCTGTAGTTACTAACTGAATGATGTCTACAAGGTGTCTGAAGTTAATGGGTTCATTGGGATGTAGAGGGTTGGTTGTTCTTCTGAGGTATTTTGAAGGCCAATCAATATGTTAGTTGGTTCAATCAAGTAAGCATGGAATAGTAGGGGGTTTGATCTTTAAAGAAGATTTCATAATAGTGTGTAGGCCGGATGGAAGAAAGGTGTTGTACTGGATGTGTTGGAGTGTGATGGCACTTTTCTGTCATACTCTGTTTACATTTGTTTATATGCAAAACACGATGCTCGCATCAGAACATGGCGTTTTTGTCTGGTCCAAGAGCATGCACAGGCAAAGCTGTCACCCAAGCATGTTCGTGCGGAAAATGCGGCCTGCAAAATCCTGCCTAGACCGAGTAAAACCGAATGATTAAAACTGTTTGTTCGAATAAAATCGTGGTCAAGTTCTGTGGCGAATTATACGATATTAGTTATGTGCTGCAAGTCTGTTTATACGACTAAGGCCGGCTTAATACGTGGAGCGGTATATTTTTCCCTGCCAGATTTTATTGCACGTTGTGACACAGGTCTTTGGTTGCGAGTTAAGATCTTACATCTTAAGTCTTAATGTGACTTGTAAAGCAACCGATAGGCGGACAGCATAGAATTGGACAAAACTCATGGGACGGCTATAAATCTGTCCGCCACTTTGGTGAAATGTAAACGAAACATGTTAATGGACAGAAGAAATATCCTGATTTCCTCAAGCTGGCACTGGTGTTTCTGTTCATGTGACCCTGTTTCATGCATGAGCTTATGTCATGCTGATTGATGACATGGGGGGGAGTACATTTTCTTCGTTTATAGGATCATCATTGTACAATCTGACACGGAGAGCACGTTATCGTACAGTCTGTTATAAAAGTCAGCCAAGATTTCGTTTGTGATCATCTCCTTCAGAGTGATGAGTAATGGCCTTAAAAGCTTGCTGAAGTCTTCAGTCTAAAACCGGCTCAAGGTTCTTTCACAGTAGTCCTATGATGCCGTATTGCTACTCTTGATGAACTTTTTCGCCGGGTGTTGGAGCAGTGTTTATATATTAATGTATTTGGCCAGAATTTATGATTGCTGGGACATATTTCTTGGCTGTCTTTAGTCATTAAGGAATCATGGGGTTGTCAAATGAACTTCTCTAGGACCAGTGACTTTACCTCATGGATAAAGGAAATGTCTAAGCACAAGCATTGGAGCAGTCAGTAAACATCTGTGTGAAAGATGTACATTTTTCAACACTTTAATGTATTCTTTACTCTAAATCGATATATTGTGCTTACACGGTACAATATGATGTGTTTATACGTTTCGAACGTTGTCGTCTGGGTGTGGTTCTCAAAACAACACCCACAACAATAACAACACCATCACCAGCATATTTTTACCAGTAGACCCACAAGCAGGAACTGGCAATCATATTAGTGGTAACATAATTCATTATTATGTTCATAAAAATAACTACAATTTCAAACGTTTATCAACTGAATTCAACAGCTGCCCTTATACTTCCATATACAGTCATGGACAAAAATATGGTCACCCCTGCATTTCTGTCGGATAATTTACTACTTCTCTCAGAAACATTAACACAGGAACATTAAGATCTCTGGAGATGGACTTGTAGCCTTGAGATTGTCCATGCATTTCCCAAGTTTTGGTTCTCAGATCGTCAGACAACTCTTCTTTCTTTTGTCCATGCTCAGTGTGGTACTCACAACACAAAGGTTGAGTCACCTTTTCTCTTATTTTAACTGGTCGCAAGTGTGATTTCTATATTGCCAGCACCTGTGAATTTAATTACAAATTAAAGGTGCATCACATGCTTGAAATACAAGTATTTCTGAAGATTTTGAAAAGGTGTGCCAATAATTTTGTCCAGTCTATTTTTGGAGGTCTGTGTGGAATATCTCGGATTTGTTTTTGTTTTTTTCTTTTCTCTCTGCTTTTTTTTTTTTTTTTTTAAATCTGTTGTTCAAATCCAAACAAAATAAATAAACATGAGAGTACCAAAGCATTTGTAATTGCCACTGACAGAAATGCAGGGGTCCCCATATTTTTGCCCATGACTGTAAGTCCAGAAGTCCCTTTTTTCTTAGTGCAGGTAACCGTCAAATTTCCAGTTGCCAGTAATTTCACATACACTACAAATGCTATAGATGGAGATCGATGCAGCTTGTAATATAACATGATAACTCATCTGTCATGGGGTCTTTGTTGCAGGATGAAGCTAAAAGAGATAAACCGCACCGCCATCCCAGCTTGGAGCCCAGCTCAGCACCACCCAATTTTCTTAGCTGCAGGTAACTTTTACACACACAGACACAGACCCTATTATTATTATCGTGTATACACACCCTTATTCTTAGAGCCTATGAATGTACCAGGCAGATGTAATAGGTTTGTTCCTTTTGTTGAAGGAATGTGTACTGTCAGTAAAACAATGGTAATGTTGAGTGTGTTTGTAAGCACTGGTTACACAGGTAATATCAGCAAAAATATGAAGTCTCTCCGTGTTCATGTTCCAGACTTGCTAAAACAATTTGGCTTTCTTTATTGTGTTTGGTTAAACAACTTTTTTTCTTTCTTATTTTTCGAAGGAACTTCTGCTCAGCAGCTCGATGCTACGTTTAGCACCAATGCCTTACTGGAGATTTTCGAACTGGACCTGGTTGAGCCTGCATTGGCCATGAAGTCATGTGGTGCTTTCTCCTCACCTCACAGGTGGCGCTTTTACATTTATGCTAGTGTGATGTTCTGGGAAAATAATCGGGACGTTGTAGTTGATTAGTTTCAAATAACAGCACAGTCCAATATGTTTATTCCTCTCATACCACAGAGAAAGTTTGCTTTGATGAACAACACAATGTGCTTTTTAACGCTTTTAACGTTTCATTCATGTTGTGAAATGTCCTGTTAGAACTTGCGTTGTAGGATCTCTATACATTATTTTTTTTTTCTTTTTCTTTTTCTTCTGTCCTGCAGTGGAAAACGTACTGACCAAGAAAGCCTTTTCAGACAAAAGCTTTTTAATCTGTTTTATTACTATCCTTAGATTGTGTAGATCATCTGCCAAACGAGTACCTGTGAAGGAGTTGTTACTCTCAAAACGATAATGTATTACAACAAGCACGTTAATATAAACCTATGATTTCGATTACTGGTGGCACAACTGTCAGAACGGTTGATTCATAGAAAATGAATCATCACCTTCTGACCAATCAGATTAGAGAATTCAACAGAGCTGTGGTATAAATGTGGTTTATTGCATTTTAGGTCGAGTACAGTTATCAGTGTAGATTAGTCCGGGTTTAGACTTGACTACTGTTTATGGGGGTTTTAACGACCCAAGGTTATTTAAACTGAGATTTTGATATAATTGGTCAACCATGAAAATTGTTTTTTAATCCAGATGTTTCTGGGTTATTTCTGGTTTACCTGAACACTGTTGTCTGGCATTCACTGGGGTTCTGATGCAGATTGCACTGTGTGTCAATGATATCTGTTTATAGGGAGTAGGTGTCTTTTTAACTGTTCTTATGAAGGTTTAGAAGATTGCATCACCTTATGATGCCACTTCCTTGGTTCAGGTTTCACAATAGTAGGGAAAGGGATGATGTGGGTGAGGGCCTTCTGTTGGTGCTGGTACTAGATATATAGAGTATAGAAAAAATGAAAAAAATATTTCTGCAGGTGAACTAGTATCTTTAACTAAAAGGCTTCACTCTAAATGTGCACTACCATTGACTACTGTGTTCAGGACAAATGTGAACTTGCTTAATGCCCTGAATTATAGTGAGATTGAGAGAGAGAGAGAGAGATAGATAGATATATATATATATATATATATATATATATATATATATATATATATATATATATATATATATATATATATATATATAGCACTACAGTGCTAACTAGGGTTAAGGAATCTGCTCTGGGATCTGCAAGCAATTACTGACTATTGAAGGACAACAGAGGCCTTACTGTATGTCAATCAGACCTTCTAGTTATGTTTTTCCTCCTTTGTTATTTGGTCTCGTTCTAAATTTTAAATTCGTAAACATTGGTTTTCATGTGTTTTATACACTCTATGGCCAAATGTATGTGGATATCTGACTGTTACACCCATATCCGCTTGTTGATCCAACCATTCCAGATTTATGTTATTATAATAAGCCTTCCCAGAAGAGTGGAGGTTTCCACTAGATTTTGGGGCGTGGCTGTTGGGATTTGTGATCATTCAGCCACAAGAGCATTAGTGAGGTCAGGTACTGAAATTAGGTGAGGAGGGCTGGGGCACAGTCAGCTTTCCAGTTCATTCCAAAGGTGTTTAATGGTGCTGATTTCAGGGCTCTGTGCAGGACACTCCAGTTCTTCTACTCCAGTCTTTGCAAACCATGTCCTCATGGACATCGTGTCATGCTGGAACAGGTTTGGGCCTCTTACTTCCAGTGAAGGGAACTCTTAATTGTCTAGAATGCCTTTGTTTGCTTTAGCATTATGTGCTTCTAGCTTTGTGGCAACAGTTTGGGGGAGATGGGTGTCATGGTTAGGTGTCTACAACCTTTTTGCCATCTAAGGTATATAATTAGGGTCTAATGTCCATAATGCTCTTTTTTTGGTTTTTTTTCTTTTTCTTTCCAGATATCACAAGCTGGTTTGGGGCCCACATGGCGTTGATGACCAGGGCCTGCTTTCTGGAGTTCTTATAGCTGGAGGAGAGACTGGTAACATCATTCTCTATGATCCTGCCAAGATCATTGCTGGTGACAGTGAAGTGGTCATCACTGAGAGTGATAAACACACAGGGCCTGTCCGAGCGCTAGATGTCAACGCTTTTCAGGTAATATTTGATGTTTATTCTGAATCCTGCAGATACTATGTACATAGAATTACACTTCAGATTTATATGTTGTTCAGACTATAAAAATTTATATTTTTTGTTTGTTTGTTTTTAGACAAATCTGGTTGTGTCTGGAGGTAATGAGTCGGAGATCTACATCTGGGATTTGAACAGCTTCAGTACGCCAATGACTCCAGGACCGAAGTCACAGGTGCACACGTCGTATTTCCATCCCCTATGTGGTTTTATTTACTTTTAGGAATTCTATTGAACAAAAAGAAAGAAAGAAAAAAAACCTTTGGTAGTAAATTTGCCGTCACATACTAAGTTCATGTGGAATAATCAGCGGTACTAGCATGGGTTATTCATTTTAATTGCTGTTATATTTAATCATTGTAAAGGATCTAGCATATCCTTGCAAGCCTCATGATTTTTGTTTTGCTGATTATTTTGTTGGTGGATGTTCTTGTTGCTATTGTTAGCCTCTGGAGGACATTAGCTGCGTAGCATGGAACTGCCAGGTGCAACACATCCTTGCCTCAGCTAGCCCCAGCGGCAGAGCCTCCATCTGGGACCTTAGGAAAAATGATCTCATTATCAAAGTCAGCGACCACAGCAACAGGGTCTGTCACTTGTCTCTTTATTTTTTATTTTGCTGTGCTTTAGGCGTTTGAATATGTCTTAACATTCAGAAATATGTGATTAAGGGAACATATCAAACGATGTATTTTAGATGCATTGCTCTGGTCTGGCTTGGAACCCAGAGGTTGCCACTCAGCTGGTTTTAGCCTCTGAAGATGACCGAATGCCTGTCATCCAAATGTGGGATCTGCGCTTTGCCACCTCCCCTCTCAAAGTCTTAGAGAACCACACAAGGTAGAAAAAAAACCCATTTGATATCATGTTGTAAAGTTCTAAATGTAAAATTATGTTGACCCTTTATGGAAATGGATCAAACTCTAGCTCATGAGTTAGTTGCATTGGTTTCTTTCAACAATGTGCTGGGTGACTGAGATTTGTGTGTGTATGTGTGTGTGTGTTACCAGGGGTGTTCTGGCAATTGCTTGGAGTTTGGCTGACCCTGAGTTGCTTCTGAGTTGTGGGAAAGATAACCGTATCCTCTGCTGGAATCCGAACACCGCTGAGGTTAGTGATCCTCGGGATCATCTCACATCTATTAATCCACATCCAGATTGATATAAATATATTATAAAATAATAACACAAATTACTAGTACACAAAACATTTTGTGTAGTGTATTTTAATTTATTTGTTTTTTTTTAGTCTATCTTTCTGCAGCACCTCAGCTGTAATTTTTGGCTTATTGTGCCCCTTGTGGCTCTGTTAAGCTGCTTACGTTAAAGAAAAGCACAACACATTTGTTTACTTTGGTACACTTGTTTAGGTGGTCTTTGATTACTTAATGTGAGTACAATTAATGTGTTCTGACCAGTCCAAACAAGCCAACCACACCAAAGGGGTAATGTACTAAAGGTTTGGTCTAAATGGATATATGTGAAAGGCCTCTATTGACACACTCAAAAACAAGCCACTATCAAACCCCATCGGGCCTCTTAGCAAAGTAAAATACTTGCCCTTGATCCTTTCACAATATTTCAAACATTACTGTACCAGTATACATACTTACTGATCAGAGCCTCTTTTGTAATGGCAACGGCTATAAAACTTGTTCGTTATTATGTGTGATTTATTGACTGATTTATGTATTATTTGTGTGTCTTGTCTTGTTTTAAACAGGTCCTGTATGAGCTCCCAAGCTCTCAGTGGTGCTTTGACATCCAGTGGTGCCCCAGGAACCCAGCTCTTCTGTCTGCTGCTTCTTTCGATGGGCGTATCAGCATCTGCTCAATCATGGGAGGCAATAATGATGCTGTCAACAGTGCCCAGGCTGATCAGGTAGCTCTGCTGTGACAAGAGGTCGCTGTGCATATCCTGGTTATGTTTATCCCCTATATCGCATTTTCATGATCTGTTTCATGATTTGCAGGTAAGTTCCTCGTTTGCCAACATGGATCCCTTTGGCACAGGCCAGACATTGCCCCCGCTGCAGCTGCCTCAAACCAGCAGTGCTAACAGCACCGTCATACCACTGAAGAAACCACCCAAATGGATCCGTAGACCAGTGGGGGCTTCCTTTGCTGTAAGTTTAACTGTAGTCCATGACCGAGCAGAATCTTTAAGTATTTATTGGTCATTATTTGTGCTTCATTGGTATACATGTATAGTCTCTGAGCAGTTTCGTTTTCTTTTCATCTTCTGTCAGTTTGGTGGTAAACTTGTCTCACTGGAAAACATCAAACCGACGCCACAGCAACCCCAGCAGCCCTTGGCCCACGTCGTCCACGTTAGCCAGGTTGTCACCGATACAGATTTTTTGGATCGCTCAAACCAACTTCAGGCCACTCTCACTGCCGGAAGCTTTGTGGAATTCTGCCAGAGAAAGATTGAAGTTGCGCAAAACAAGTTTGAGAAGACTATTTGGGCTTTCCTAAAGGTAATATATTGGCTATGTGCAGGCAGATGCTTGAAAAGAGGTGGAAGTAGAGTCATGCTTATCAGAGGCTAGAGCAATATTCAGGCTTGATTTGTGGTACGTGTGAGTTTCAGGGAGCGTAATTAATTAATGTGTTATCCTCAGGTCCACTTTGAGGATGATGCCCGGGGCAAATACTTGGAACTTCTGGGATACAAGAAGGAGGAACTAGCGCTGAAGGTGATTCTTTTGCCTCCTTACTTCATCATTAATTCATCACTTCATATAATCATCCGTGCTATTTTTAAAGAGCAAATCTAGTAACGTTTTTGATTCTTCATTCGATGTAAATGTTTGAGAGAGTTTTACTAGACATTTCCATACTTCTGGATTCAACGCACCACATTCAGGAAAACCAAATAACCCTATATAAAACAACAAAAGGGGAAAAAACCTTAAGGAGTTTAGAAACTATATTCTGCAGCTTTGCACGAAGCTATATATTAAGACGTATAACTTGGAGGTAAGGTAGCCTACGAGTAGCTTTAGGTCAGGTAGTGGTTACCACCACACTACAGCTATATCACAAGTGAGTTATTGTATTTGAAATGCCACCTCGAAGTGCATTTTGTTTAACATTCAGGTCTGTAGTTTGTTACTCCACTTATACCACAGCGATTTGCCAAAAATGACCATGTTTAACTAATTATTGAACGACACGTCACACATATTAAAGATTTATAAAAAAAAAAGATTTAAGGTTGCAGAAGGTCAGAGAATCAAGCTGATTCCTGTTCTTACTTAAATTATAGCCGCGTTAGAAACATCAACGGTTATTACACACCACGTTTTTTAAAACCATCTATTGTTAGTCATGTATATGTTAGTGTTCACCATACTAGTCCCCGTGTATGAGCTGTTACAATAGAAGCAATAATGTATTAGAACGAACATATTATTATTATTATTATTATTATTAACTTGTCATTCATGTTGCAGCCAGAACTACTTTCCTAGTCGTGGTGTTTTACAAAAAATAACTTGTTATAAAGTGTAATGTCATGTTTGGTATATTTTTCTTGAAATTAACTGGAGTCGCTCTTATATAACACGTACAAATAACATTGGAACAAATATAAGACCTGTTCAGTAACCAGTTGATTAGCTGCAAGCAATCCCTGTAGACTCAGACTAATACTCCTAATCCACTGTGTGCTTTCAGATTGCTTCAGCGTTAGAAAGGAAAGACCTCAAGTCAGATGAAGGCAATGAGGTAAGGTCCTTTGTACAGAGTTGTAGACTAAACTACATATGTGATTGATTCCAAATTTGAAATGCTAATTCATTGATAATAACCTGGTCAATAGCACTTTTTAACGGGGTAAATTTTGGCTTGTTATCTGAAGATCAGTGGGTTTTACGGTATCTCATTTTGACGCTTCATTTTAAGAAGTATGTGATACTAAAGGTTAAAGCGTTACTTTTGGTGTCCCGTATCATTTTATTTTCAAAAGAATTTTTTTTAAATTAACATGCATTGCATTAATGCATCTGCCCCAGAGAAGACTTTTAATTTCTGACCAGTTCTCTGCATGCCTTCTGCATGTTTGTCATGTTTTTTTTTGTTTGTTTGTTTTTTTTTTATTGCTGAGCATGTCTCTTTAATTTAATGGAGCAGTCTCTGCTAATTGTCACACAATCCACATCTGCTGTGCCATCAGTTAAGGCTCAACCATCCCTTGCATGCTTATGTTGAAACTTTTGCTGTATAATCTTCTTTTGCTGAATTCAGTGCAACTTTTTACACCTCTTCCCAACCCTACATCTGGTCTAGAGTTCCTCTTCTGTATTCAACCCTGCCTCCATACCCGATTGTGATCCTACACCTGGACTAGATATCATTCCATTTTCCAAGCTTGACCCCTCTGCTTTTGCCCCACGCAGACATTATGAAATTCTGCATGGGGAACCTGCATACCAGCCATTGGTTGAGCTCGGTGTGCAGGTTCTGAAAGAACCATTACTTGATCTCACACCTGATCCCTCTGGCGATCATGTTCTTGACCTCGAAGCCAAACCTGAGCCTTTCCTTCCATCTGTGTGTCTGCTCAATTTCACCCCATCATCTGACCTCATCCCACCATCTGATCTCATATCTGCTTTTGCACCAACATATCCTGTTGAACCATCTCCTGATATGACACAGCAGGTTGACCAGTTTATATCTGAAGCCCAGCCACAGCTGGTGCCTACAATTGCACCTTCTGGTGCTTTACATGAGCCTGAGTATGATGTGATTTCTCCAGATCAAGAGACTTTAACTCACTTTGTGCCTGCCCTGGCTCCCCAAGAGACTGAGATAGATTTACCGGTAGTCGATCTTCAGCTGTCAGCACCAGCTTTAGATCCATGTTGTCATCCTGAATCAAAGGTAGTTCCACCATGTACTGGTGATGACTTTGCATCAGCAACAGTTCTAGACCCTGTTATTGACCAGCTACAGTCAATGCCATTATTAACTCCACCTGGAGATGCAGAAGAACCAGTGTTATTAGCTGCTGTTGATCAGCAACAGTCTCATTCATCTCCTGACCTCACAGATGAGGCAGGACTTCAGTTAGATTTTGCAACTCCAACATCCCTCCAGCATGTACCAAGCTTCTTACCTCAGCTTGACCCACAGCCTGTTCCCATGTTTACCCCATCCATTATGACCCAGCAACCTGAAACCGGCTTGAGTCCAATGGATGAGTTAGACGTTGCACCCCAGACGGACTTCACTCTTCCTGTTAACGGTCAGCCAGAATCTGAGCTGGATCTGAATATTATACCATTAGCTGAAGGGGAATCCAAGGATGTGGTCCAAACTTCCAATACAAGTAAAGAGGAGCCAACCCTGCCAGAGGAGGTACCCTCAACCTGCCCGCCGTATCCAGTCCTCTGCCACAGCATCCCTGTGTGATAGCATTATACTGCCCTGGTTTGCTAATCTTCACTCATTGCAAAATATTAGCTCTTTGAATTAAGAATTATGCTTAATGGTTAAATGCTCTGAAACATCATTCGGGGGTTTCACACAGGAATGCTGACATGTTTTGTAATTTCCTTCCAATTATGTTTTAATTAATAAAGGCATGGCGTTAAAAATCATTGTAGATTAACCATTTGGTTGGATCAGTTTGTACCGAGTTCTGTTTTCCAGTCTATATGAATTACAAAACTAAAATATGCATCTATAAACTCTTAGGGGTAGTTTCCTGGACATGGATTGAGCCTAATCGAGGACTCATTTGAAATGCCAACATTTATTCACAATTTAATGTCCTTAAACTTGGTCCAGGAAACCGGCCCTTAAACCTATACCCTATTGCACATTGTACGAAATCCTTTCCTTTGTATAAAATAAAAATAAAAAAGTGTCTATCCGTTAAGCCTAGTAAATCTTCTGAATGTAAACGATTTATTAAGCTTTTAGTTTCATTGTGCAAGTTTTGGCTTGAAAAAATAACATGATTGTAGATGAAATTTTCATAGATTTTCACTTTGAGCAACCAATCAAATGTGTCAACTAAAGCCCACATCTAAAGGCTGCTTTATTCTTGCTCTGCTCTATCTACTGCTCCTGACATTAACTTACAATTATGCAAATTTCGCTTTTAAATGTGTTCCTGCAAATGAACCTGAATAGTTATACCTTGCATGTATTGATCAGGGTGTTGTGTGCTCACTTGGTAAGAAGTTTCTGCACTGGAAATCCATTGTACAAATAAGTCATTAATAAGTAGAGTAGGATAACAAAAACGGACAGATGCATTCAGTCAAAACATTCAGCACTGTTGTAATCTAGCTGAACACTTTTTGGCAAATGTATTTGGTGGCCGAACGTTTGGTTCAACCGTAATATGTAAAGTGAGTTTTTAACAGTGTTGAATATTATTGGTTGTGCTGAAGTATGTTTGGTGTTCAGACAAAAGTTATATGATAAAGGTTAAAGCTGAAAAGCTGGTTTTCTAAGCCTTTAGTAACTCTACTGCCATGCACCCAGGTGGAAGAGAATGGTGAAATAACAGCAGAAGATGCCCCTGCAGCCCAGGAGAGCCCAGAGCTTGCAGAGATTCCTGTTGCTGAAGAGAAACCTGTTCCGCAGATCCCATCTAACATCAAAGTTAACCGAGGCAAGTGTTTATCATTAGAAATTGGAGATCTGTGCAATTTAATGTCAATTAAAAGGATTGAATTTATTATGAATTGTAAGTATTTGTTTGAGTTACTGATTGAGCTCTTCTAGTAGTCCTAATGTTTTTGATTGGTTTGGTGCCACAGATGTAGATAGACTGATCACCCAAGCACTCATCATTGGGGACTTTGAGGCTGCGGTCAACCTTTGTCTCCACGACGACCGGATGGCAGATGCAATCATCCTAGCCATCGCTGGTGGACCAGAGCTTCTTGAAAAGACCCAGAAGAAATACTTGACCAAAACTCAGAGCAAAATAGGCAAGGTGAGGCAAAACATTGGAGTTCATATATTTGTGTTAGGTCTTCCTTATTGTTGCTTTAACATTTTTATCTGAGGCTCTAATGGCAAGAATTTATTGATCTAATAGTTCTAAATCAAAATCTGTCTGCTTTTTCACCTTGTAGCTCATCAGTGCTGTGGTTATGAGGGACTGGTTGAATATACTTGAGACGTGTGATCTTCAGAACTGGAAGGAGGCTCTGGCTGCAGTCATAACCTATGCCAAACCTGAGGAATTTTCCTCCCTATGTGGTGAGTATAATGTGGATTGGGATCAGATCAATTGATCTCACCACTTTTAGTCCATCTTGAATGTTTTCTTCTGAATCCCAAGAACAAAATGAGTCCCAGCTACTTGTGTAGGTTATGCATTAAGAACAATAAATGTCAAATCTGTGGAGCAAGCCATCATTGTGTTACTGATATGATTATGTATGCAGATGAGAGTTTTTGCATCACACTGTTCAAAAAATCAGATTTGTGCCTTTAAAACTTTTGTAATGAGAATGTTGCCATGGAGTCTGAAGAGTAAACAAATGGAAGCTCTAAGCTGATGGCAAACATGGATGTTTGTGTGTACAGGGCTGCTGGGCTCCAGGCTGGAGGCTGCTGAAGACTCTGCTCTGCAGGCAGAGGCCTGTCTTTGTTACATCTGCGCTGGTAATGTAGAGCAGCTGGTGTCTTGCTGGTCCAAAGCACAAGATTCTAGCAGCCCTCTCTTACTGCAGGTAAGGCTCCAGTCTAATGAAAGCAAGGACATTCATAAATACATATTTAAAAAATTCTAGTCCTGCTTGTATGACAGACGGTCTAACATCTAAAACATTTAACCATAAGTGACTTGACTGAAATGTTTTTGGTTTGTTTGGATTTATTTTTATTTATTTTTTTCTCCTCTGTGTAGGACCTGGTGGAAAAAGTGGTGATACTGCGGCAGGCTGTGGAGAAGACTCAGAGTGGAGTGACCCCTGCTGTAGGCACCTTGTTGGCAGAAAAGATGAGTCAGTATGCCGGCCTGCTGGCCTCCCAAGGCAGCCTGCAAACCGCCATCTCGTACCTGCCCACCAACACGGATCAGGCAAGCACGATCAAAATTTCTTTATCATTATCATTGTTAGGGATATACCAATCTCATTATGGACATATTAAAATGCAATTTTATTCTTGGCATTAGCTAGTTAATGGATCATCTTCACCGTAACACACTTTAAGCAAACTCTGCAGCAGATAAAGTGAAACAAAGTACAGATCAGATCAGTAAAGCTCTGGTATGATGAGGGGAAAAAAGATTATTATATTTACAAATGAAACTCACAATCTACTTTTGTTTCATGCAAATATTTTACAAATGAATATTACAAATTTCTAAGATGGCTTTTGCATCTGAATATTTAGACCTGTCACTGGGAGTCACATTCAGACAAGCTGCATTTAAATAATTACATGCTGTTTCATCTTTTTCATTGTCCTGAGAAGCTGCTCTAGTGTAGTTCAGCAAAAGAAATTACTCATTTTCCTGTCCATTTAACACCGCTAAATACACTAATGTTGTCTCCTTTTTAATATTTATGTGCTTTTCTAGATTGTTATTAACAGGGTTCATACGAAGTGTTTGAAGTGTTTTTTTTTTTTAATTGAAGTACTGAAAAATCTTGAAAATAGCCATTTTTATCTAGTGCTTGAAGTAAATGAATATGAAATTGTAAATAACTTTTAAAGTGCGTATTTTCATTAGAACACGAATACGATCCTTTCACTCAAAATACGACACCCCCTGCAGCCCCTCCCACTATGCACGCATTCATTGTGAGAGAGACAGCCCTGGTCCACTTTTCAGACCACTTTAGCAGCTTCTTGGGTTTTTTTTTTTGTTTTGTTTTGTTTTGTTTTGTTTTGTTTTTGTTTTGTTTTTTTAAGCACATAGTGACAAATTTACCAACTTTTTGTAACAGTGCAGAGCAGCAGCTTGGAAATGGCTTGGAAGTGACTGCTGGTTCACATGTAGTTTTAATGGGTTTCAGTCTCCAGTTCTTTCTCTTTCCGTTGTCTTCAACAGAAAAAGAAACATTTGTAAATAAGAACAGCTTTATTGGGAATTAGAATGCAGTATTAAAACTGTATTCCATTAAAACAGTATTAGAACTGTATTAATGCAGTATGTGAGCACAGATTAGGAGAGAAACAAACCGATGTAAAGAGCTGACACTAGGCAGAATAAAAATACAAGGCGATGACATAAGGAATATGCTAATTAGCACATGACATCATCTAGCGAAATTTTGCAAGGTTACTAGTTGTTGGCAACAGTGCCGCTACTCACCTGGAGTACTGTATATTGCAGTTATGGTGAAGATGAACCAATGCCTGGGAAATGCACATTTTGTTCCAGCTTGGCTGCAAAAAGTGCCATAGTAAATTTTTGTTTGTTTATTCATTTATTTATTTGGAATTTTAAAAAGAAGAAATAAAGAATGTTTGACCGACATCTCATGTATAGTCCTTGAAAACAAAAAAATTGTGCTTGAAAAGTCCTGGAATTTGATTCCGAATCATCTGTACGAACCCTGTATATAGTACTAATACTGCTCAGTTTTCCTATTCCAGTTAGTGTCTGAGTAAAGCCTCTCACATTGAATGTTCTATTGTCAAATAGTGTGACGTCAGTGTGACTGAACATGTGGTACAATTGCGAAGCCTCTCAAATGATTAATGGGACATCAAGACCTGATTTAGTACTCTTGGCATGCTTTCACATATGCAGACTTTAGTCAATTTGAATCAAACCCTGGTTTGTTTTCCTACTCCGTGCGATTTGTTTAGGCAGAACACATTAATGACACTCAAATATGGATCAAAACAACTGGTCCAAGAGCATTTGAGAGATGTGGTCTTGGTCTGGTATCACGTGACCTTCAGTGTGGTTCGATTGCAGTGAGAAAGCGATTCAACCCTGAATGAATCTGAACCAAGCATGCTGTGTATTATGGGATGGAAGCAGCATTTTATTTTATTTTATTTTATTATTTATTTATTTTTTTTGGGGGGTAAATGTGAGGACCGCGCTGTATTTGGACCAACCAAAACTAAGAGAAAATAAATGCTGGATGTTGCGCACATAATGTTTTAAGCTAATTATTTCTGTCATTTTATATATATATATATATATATATATATCTATTAGCTCTGGCTTTTTTTTTATTATTATTTAAACTTCATTCAATTATGTGCAGTGTGCAAACAAAACAAAAATTGTGCTCTGAATCAGACTCGGACTAATAGGGTGTGAAAGGGTTCTTAGACTTAGACATTTAACATCATCTGGTTGGCTGGGATTTATTTTTTCCCCAGGCTGCAGTGCAGCAATTGCGAGAGCGTCTGAGCAGAGCACTGGGTCAGCATGGATCAGCGCCTGTACACAACAGACATCCGGTTTCTCGTGCTGCTGTGCCTCAGCAAACCTACACACCAATCCAACCTCCGACTCAACCAATGCCTCCTCAGCCCACTCCGGCGGCTTCTACACAACAGTATTACCAACCGGTACTGATCTCTCTCTCACACACACACACACACACACACACTCGTACATTTACATACTCCTATCGAACATGCACAGTAGGAGAATCCAGAATAAATTTTCTGATGAAATACTTGACACAGTTAATAGTACAGTCTTGAAATATTTTTTTTTCCCATTATTATTAATTACAGAATATTCAGGACAGTAGAGTTGACTTAACACGCACAGTTTTATTTTGCATGCTGCCACCTTTTTTCTTGGAAGTGATGTTACCTGTGTAATTGGTTCATTTCTTTCTTAACAGTGAGTGTTGCACTCAGATGAGGGATTTTAGATTTAATCCTTAATGTACAGCATCCCCTGAATCACTCTGACCTCCTTCCTTAAGCTTTTTTTTCCCCCCATTTGCATCCTATCCATTCTCCTCATCCGACGCCAGCCACAGTGTGTGTGAGTGTGTGTGTCTCTGTTGTATTCAGGTTAGGGCTGCCTCTACTGTCACTTCCTGGAGTAACCAAACCCCAACCGTTCTGCCCAGTGCCCCTCGTCCTCTAGCCCCAGCCAAAGACCTGCAGGTACAGACGGAGCTGTGCCCGCACCACACACATGCACAACACAACATACCTCTTTTTTCCCAGGAAACTGGAGTGTTCTCGAGATTTGCTCTTGCCAGAGGCATGTTTAAGGCAGTCAGTGAGCACATTATCTAGTCATTTTTGTACCAGTCTTCCTGCTGTGCTGTGTGACAATATTCCGACCCTCTCGTATTACGTTTTAGCAAACCTTCGAAATCTTCATTATACAAAATTAAACTCGTGATGAAGATTCTATCCAGACTACTTTTTGTATTTTTCTCTGACTTGTTCTAACTAACGAAAATAAACATCTTGGGGTGCTTTCACACAAGGTGCTTTTTTTTTTTTTTTTTTTTTTTTTTAACATCCAGTGTATATATAATTCTATGGGAACTTTCTAGAAAGTTTGTTCACATAGGAGCTTCCAAAGTTGACAAAAATGTAAACTTACCAGAAGAGCTCAGCATGATGTCAAGTGCGTTTGCTTACCTCTGACCAGCACGTATGTGCTTCTAGTGAACCTGCAATTTAAATCTTTTCCAACTGCCTCTTATGTTACATCACAGGGCAGCTGAATGCACTTGGAGGAAAGCAATAACTGATCTCTTCCACATTCATGAGCTCACAGATGCCCATAATTGTTGTGTCACTCTGATTGACAGGAGAGTGGGTAATGCTATCATTCCCACCCGGAGAATGTTGCCAATTATGCTCTCTTGGGCTTCCGGTAATGGCGTAATTCAAACTAGTGGGCACTTGGAATCCCAGGCTAGCTTCTTTTTTTTTTTTTTTCTTCTTCTTCTTTTTTTCTCTTTTTGTGTGTGTGAAAGCACCTTTGTAAATCCTAAATAACATGCACTAATTCATCAAACAAGAACCCTTCTCTCTTATTCTCTTTTGCTATTTACGTATTTAGAAAGCCATTTCCAAACTGAACTGTCCTGTTTCTTTGTGATAACCGCAGTACTGACTTGAGTTTACAGACGTACAATCCTATACACATGCTCACCCGAAATCTCCAACAGTAAATCACAGCGTTGACTCCCCTCCATCCCAGAACCCCATCTCCCTTCAACTCTCGGTAGGATGCACCATGTCCCGTTGTCCATCATGTCCATCACTCTTTAGTCTTTAGAGTCTTGCATGTGAGACTTTTTTTTTTCTTCCCCTTTAACATCTATATTTGTGCTTTTATTTGTTTTCACACTGTGCCAGGAGCAGCTGCTGATCAAGAGCTCTTCTGATCTTTTTCCAATGCTTACTCTGTCCATCTGCATGTTAATTACACTCTCAGTCCTCGTATTATGCCATGAATATCTTAAGCAGCAATTCATACATGTCTGGTCCAAAGGTTTTTCAGTCCATTCGGTTTTATTTTTTTCCCCTCTGCCTTGTGGTAATTAAAGCAAACTGTGGAACAAATGTCGCGCAGATGTATATCAGATGGTAGGGGGCGATGTAGTATGTTTTTTTTTACAGTTATGGCAGTGTTGGCTTTCTCAGTAGAAGTCATAGAAGACTGCATATGCAAGTCATATGCAAGGTTTCAGTTTTTTTTTTTTTTTTTTTGGGGGGTTTAAAGAAAAAAAAAGCCTGTGGGATTATAAACAGGCTTTAATTATAATGTTTATTCATTATGGCATTATATTGCAATATCTAGCAAAATAATTGCGTTATGTTACGTTGGTCTATATTTTGCATCCCTGTCAGACAGCATTGCATTGTATCAGTGCAAGGATGTTTTTACATGAAGTTAAAAGCCTCAATTAGTGTGATCGATAAAAGATCTTTTTACATTTCCTATCACTGTCGGTACTATGTGGAACTTGCAACAGTTAAAGGCTATTTATATTCTTTTCTTATAACACCTCGCTTTATAATATTGTCTGTTGTAATGTACACATGACTAGGGCTGTGATGGTTGCCATGACCGCCGTGGTGTTAGTCACATCACACACACCACATTATGTTTCTGCATTAATGGGCATTATGATGAGTACAAAGTACAACGTTTTGTATAAGTGTAATAATAATAATAATAATAGTTGCAATATTAATTTGTATTTATCGCCTACCATATGGCTGGAGGTTTTATCTTAATGCACATTGCGTAATCCTTATCAAACACTTTATGTGGTGTTGTCTGTTAGTTTGACGCAGGTTGGTTTGAACGCGGCAAAATCCAGTCCGCCGAATTCTGCTATTTCTCTTCGGGTGCTGCCACTGTGATGAATCTTGTTAGAAACCAAATGTTACATCGGTGATCTGGGAACCTTTTGGATTCATGCCTAACAAGAGGTGAACCAGTAAATTTGGATGAAGACACATGTCGGCTTTGTGGGGAAAAATAAGTGTTAAACCGGCAAACACTAGCCTGTAAATCTCAGAAGACATCTCCAGGCATGTCACCGAGCCACGGTTTTTATTTTAGTTAATATTTAGATTTTTAACATCTTATTTAGGTTACCGTCCTATTGGTATTTCTTTCAATTTTCTGGGTTTGTGGTATACTACACTTAAAAAAAAAAAAAAAAAAAAAAAAAAAAGAATTTATTTGTCAGAGAAACTGCGACCGTGTTTCACTCCATCTCTTTATCTACTTCTTCTCCTCTCTCCTTGCGAGTCGATCACAATACTGTATCCCACTGCGCGCTCTGGTGTTTCTCATTGCAATACCAGAACACAAAAATGATGTATTGAGTTGTTCGAACTAAAATAACTCCTCACCGCGGTCGGTTGGTCATTAAAGCTGCCACTGTCACAGCCCTACACATGACATACGGTGCATCATCAGTGTAATCCTAAAGCTATCCATACATGAAGCTGATTTACAATCTCATGCTTCGTATAAAATGGTTAAAAATAATTTTATTTTGACCTTGACTTGATTTGACATGACTTGATCGTAGGTCTTGGTGCCAGATGAAACCCCGTCTCCATTCATGAAGAGCAGAGGTCATGATGACTTGGTTATGAAATTATTTATCATACCTCTCCTGCTTTTTCTTTTTCTTGTTTCTTTTGTAGAGTGAGCCAAAGCAAGCAGCTTTCCCATTGCAGGCTCCAGTGAGCGCAAGTCCTGCTGCCTGCAGTATTTACTCGCAGCCGTACCAGAGTAAGTGTTCAGATGCACCTCAGCTTCTCAGACACATGCACAAAGTGATTCTCAACCATTGACCGAACTGGCAAACATCTTTACAATGTTTCTGGGTCTTTTTCCATTCCAAAGAGAATGGAGGTCAACTCTGTTGGAATGTGCAATGGCTTAAATGTTGGAAAACATTTTGACATGGCTGTTGATAATTTCTGCATGAGAACATTTTTCACAAATGACTGAATCCATCTTTTTTTTTTCTGAATGCTAAAAACTAATTACATTAGAACCTTTTCATACTGTGAAGGATCTCTGCATGTTTGGCCTTTTTGGAATGTGTTTGACTGCATTTGCCGACTCTCTCTTGTCTGTGTAAATCTCAGCCTACCCCCAGGTCCAGCAGTTCATGCCTAGCGCTGGGGGACCAGCAATCTATCAACCTCTCCAGTACTCCTCCGCTACATCTACTCCTCTTCCTCCTCCACCTTCATCTTCTGCTGCTCCTCCTTTCTACTCCTCTCCGTTCATGCCTCCTGCCTCATCTCAGGCTGCACCACCCACCTTCCCCAGACATCATTTCTCTGCAAGCCAGCAGGCTCCCAGTGCACCCCCTTTCTCCTCTACCTCCACTGCCTCCTTCTCTCCTCCTCCTTTCTCATCGGGAGCCTCGTTCCAGCACGGCGGGCCGGGTTCTCCCACTGCCTTCCTCCCGCCTCCACCAACCGGAGCCTCAGGTACTCAGGCTGAGCCCGACATGATCCCAGCCTCCCAAAGAACAGGTCTGCACCACAGTGCCTTCACTTAATACTCTCTTAAAACACTTCCAACGGCCACCTTAATCTGCCACTTTCTACACAGACAACTAATACAGCTCATTGTACCACAGATTTGAGGTTACATGAGCTGTACCCTCGCTTATACACATTCTTTATCGGAGTGGTTTTTGTGGCCGAGGTTTAATTGTAGTCAGGTGCATATAAGAGCAGACATGCTGGGTTTTTGACTCCTTGTGTAATCGGTCCTTGTGTGACTTGAATTCGGTGAAAAAACACAGTAGTAACATTAGCATAGTATTAACATTAGAAATGGATGTGATTACTTACATTTTATGTGAATTAATTCAGATCTTATTAGGGTGCGGGAGGAAGATACCAGTGTTTATTAAGCTGAAAGATTCACTAATAAAACGATTATTTAAAAAGAGCTGTACTTTGTAGGTTTTTTTTTTATTATTTATTTATTTTTATTTTTTTAAACCTAACTTATCCCTAAAGCAGAGTGTCCTGGAAGTCTCCATTAGCAGCTCACTTACAGAATGAAAATAAGTATGGTGGATGGTGGTCGTGAAGCTGAGTAGGGGTTTATCACTAAACAAGGAGCTACTTCTACAATCTGGAGCTGGTTTTGTTACAGAAAATCAGTTTAATTTTAGATCAATGTTTGTTTTTCTGAGGCTGCAAAGACTGCATGCCGCCGTCACTTGTAGCCAAAAACAGCGGTGCATGTTACTATATTTAAAGTGTCCATGATATGGTTATTCCAATCAATACCAGAAAATATCGTGACCTAACATTTGTGGGCATTAGGGGGCGCTTTAGTTCAGTTATTCTGTGTGCTACCTCTATTGTCAGGTAAAGGTCCAAAACCTGAATCACAGTAAAACCAATGGATTGCTTCTAATTATATCCGTCTATCCTCTTTCTAAAATGTGAAGGTGTTTCTTATATATGCAGAACACCCTATCAATTCATAGGAGGCTGTTTTAGTCTTTCATTAATCTGGCCCTTTCCCTGATTTACTGTGCGTTAAGTACAAGAACGCGGGGATAATGCTCGTTCTCGGCCGAATCCGATTTTAACAAATAGACGTGGCTCAATTCTAGAAAGCACGTTTTGATATTGTTTTATTCACAGGGGGAGTTACCCAAGATGCAACCTGGTTTTACGAAGGTGAATTTTCATATCGGTTGTAGTGCATAGTATCGTATAATGCACTCTAATCGTGCTGTGCTGACGATTATGTGATGGAATAATTATGCAAAATCAAATATAAAAAGTCCTGCTATTTGAAATTTGGGGCAAAAATGGAAGCGATCGGTTTATAGCTTAATTCTGAGACTGGAAAGGCATAATGAGCATGACCAGCTGCCCTAGATTCCATATCTGATAAGCGCAGTGTGCTGATCAGCCCTGTGCATGAAGACCAATGTAGGTCAGCTCTTACCCTGATGAGAATAGGGCTGTGGGTGCAGCAGTTCTGTTTCTCAGCACTGTAATGTAGTTTTTCTTCTATATTTAGTGCAGTGTATTGCAAATGAATTGTCAAATCAGAGCCATTTTCCTCACTTTTTTTTAGAATGCATTTAAGATGACCAAGCATTGTAATTCCTGCACACCTGTTTATTTTGGCTAGTGCTTAAAGAGAAATCATTGATTTTGTTTAACCAGCTTTCATGATTATGAATTAATGAAGATGCACATGCTGTGACCAATCCTCATATGGCATATTGAATTAAGACCAAAAGCGTTAGATGGTTTAGCATAGGCTATAAACATGATTAATGACCTTCATTACCCGTCTTCTGTTCTGGCTTAGGGCCCCAGAACGGCTGGAATGATCCTCCCGCTCTCATCCGAGGATCCAAGAAGAAGAAGGTAGGTTTCATGATGCGCTATTCTATCTAATCTTGATGGATTTGCTCGCTGTAAGCTTATAGAAAAGCCAAGTCTATTGGTTCTTACTAGGGATGCAGTGATGCCGACGCTCATTCATTTGTGCTGAAAAAAAAAAAATGCCAAACCAACATTCAATACCATGTAATTATACAGGTGAGGTCTTAAGTTCACATATGCCTTGCAGAATTGGCATGTATTAAATGTTAATGTAAAAAAACAAAAAAGAGGAATCATAAAAATTGCATTGTTTTATTTAGCACTGCCCTGAATACATAACATATGTTTACATATAGTCCCATAAGACACATTAATAACTGAATTTACACAAAGCTCAGAAGCTACATAAGATAGTTACATGTTTCCTGGAATACAAAATAATAATTTAAATTATGATGTCTTGTGCACTGTATGTGAACATCTGTTATGTGAAATAGCTTATTCAGGGCAGCACTAAATAAAAAATAAAATAAATTGCAAAAAAAAATTATCCCTTTATTTTTTTTTTATTATTATTATTATTATTATTATTATTATTATTATTTTGCAGATTCTGCAAGGCTTATGTAGACTTATAACCTATTACCTGAACCTAGTATAGTTTGTCATGCTAATGAACAAGACAACATGAAATAGCGATTTTGATGTATTTCACAATCAAAGCAAAGGAAAATATGCTCTGCAAAAATGTCAAGAGGAGACACTACAACATCTTCCCACAATACATGTAACACGGCAAAACATCTTAAACATCTTAAACTCAGCATAAGGAGTTCATTGCTAGAAGCACAAAGCAGCTACCAACACTGAGCAAAAACTAGCTAGGTGCTAGGTACGTTGTTGTTGATGATTAACAGCTATGGTCTTTGACATCATGGGATCCCGAAACAATAGGGGAAAAACCTGTACTTTACTTTCCTCATGTGAAACAAATCCCGCTTTTAAGAGTTCAGTAACTTGCTGAATAGACCATACTAAACAGCTCTATAATCTGTTACAGATGTAATGTCTCCAAACATACAGAAAATGTTTGCTAATGGCTTACCATTAATGCTGCTTTTTTTTTTTTTTTCAAATTAGAAATTCTACAAAATGTACATCTCTGCATTTTGAACCTAGGATTTTTCTTTGTTAATTACAAAACTGTGTCTCCAGATCCCAGAAAACTACACTCCTCCTGCTCCAATCACAGCCCCTATCATGGCTCCACTAGGAGAGCCACAGCCTGTAGCCAACATGCAGCCTTCTCTTCATCCGCAGCAGCTTTCTCCACAGCCAACTGGTGTTCCTGCTCCCTTCAACCCCATCCAACAACAGACACAGGCTCCTACACTCAGAAACCCTGCCATGCCCAGCATGCCTATGGAGGGGCCACCAGGGGCACCCACTGGGGATGTCATACAGGTGTCAAAACAGTTGCATGCACTCAAATGCACCTTTTTAGTGCATTTGAGTTTATAAGCTGTATGATTTCAAATATATGTACATGTAGCTTAAAATATGGACTGCGGGCATATGTTTGTCTCAGGGCAATGTAGTTCTTGCCTGCTCAGATTCCATATCAAATAGGTAAATAAAACTTCAGTGTGAATTGTCTGTCTTTTTTTTTTTCTGCTACAAGCCAATGCAGTCCCTCCCTACTGAGAAGATCACGAAGAAACCCATCCCAGACGAGCACCTCATTCTCAAGACGACGTTTGAGGGCCTGATCCAGAAGTGCTTGGCTGCTGCCACAGACCCTGTTAGTTCAGCCTAATTTGTCTTCTCATAGGATCCTGGTTTATGTCTAGCTATTTTTCTTTTGTGTAACTAATCAGTGTCTTCCTGTCTTCTCATAAGCAAACCAAAAGGAAGTTGGATGATGCTAACAAGAGACTAGAGTCCCTTTATGACAAACTGAGAGAGCGAACTGTGAGTATTTTAATGAAAATTCCATCACACTTACTTTCTAAGGTGGGGCACCACTCAGATCTAGTTATCCTTCGAGTTAACCTGATTGATAAGTCTGGGGTAGAGCAATATTTACTCTCAATCTAGCATTCGTCTCAAGAGTTCAGATACTCGTTGGGTTGCTGAAATATCTTCTTCCATTTCCAAGCCTTCGCTTTCAGACTTTACATTGTTAGTAATATGAATTATGAAATAGGTGTAATGCGAATCTGATTGACCGTCAACTTGAAGTGTCATGATATTTTAGCTGTCGTCTGCAGTCTCTTAAAAACTTTGTTCTATGGTCCTTAATTGCAAAATGTATCATGCAGTCAAGCTGGTAATACTTATAGTATTTATAGTCAAAAGTCTATTCGTTTCACCAAATAACATTATTTATGATTTTATGAAAATATATGTAGATTACCTTAACTTGTACACATAGGAAGAATATACATGCTGAAATTCATATATAATTAATCGAAGGACATAAAGGAGATGGACAGAGAATTTTTCAAATTTATTTCAACTGCAAATATTACAGCGTTTTTTGTTTTGTGTGCGTGTTTTTTGTTTGCTTTTCATATGGGTGAAAGAAACTGTTTTTCCCAGTGGTTTTAATCAGAAAAAAGATGTAATGTGTGAACACAACCTTTGTTTAGCTACCAAGCCCCGTCAGATACTAACGTTAGTTCAGTCGAGGTATATTTATGCTTTGTGGCGCTAACGAAACTTAATTCAGTACATGAATATCTACGCAAGTTTGCTAGGTTAGTCATTTCTTTACTTGTAAAATAGGCTACAACAGGCTATAGGTTAGATCAGTTCTCTATATCGCGTTTGTTAACGTCCCCAAGAATTACTCCCCGACAGATTTCTTTTTTGAGGCTTGTTGAGAGCATGAATAATATCTTCATAGATTTTCAACCATCACCGAGGTCAAAACAGAGACCTTTCAACATTTATATTATTTTTGAATCTATGTTTTAGGGTAAAACCTTCCACGGTGTTAATGCCGTTTAAATTACGTGTTTATAACATTAGTTCATTGTTGCCAAGAAGTCTGAACTTTTTAAAGCCAAGGTTTAATTCCAACATTAGACGTTTTTTTTTATGGAGGAAAATCTCTGGGATTTCTACACCACAACGAAAATGCTTTCCATCGTATAACCATGATGAGCTCTGCAGCTTTGTTCGGTAGAAAATGTACAATTCTAGGGCTTCAGCATTTTATTTACATCACCTCCACTGTTTCTCCAGCTTTCTCCGGCCATCGTGGGCGGCCTGCACAACATTGCTCGGAGCATCGAGTCGCGCGCCTACACCGACGGCCTCAACATCCACACACACATCGTCAGCAACAGTAACTTCAGTGAGACCTCCGCCTTCATGCCAGTGTTGAAGGTGGTGCTAACGCAGGCTAATAAGCTGGGCGTCTGATGCCATGTGCACACACTCAATACTCACCAGTATTCCCGCAACTCCAACACAAGCCATCAGTCAATAAGGACCAACTCATATTGACATGCTTTTGCCAGTCTTAAATCTGGAATAGGGCAATCCAGCTTACAGGCGTTTCTTTACCTTACTTTTTTTTTCTATTATTATTAAGTTTTTGGTCTTGTATATGTTCATGTTGCCATTATTTCATATTTGTAATCATGGCAGAGCAGAGTGCAATGGGGGTGTTTCCCCCTTTTTGTTTAGTTTTTTTTTTTTGAGTCAGTTCATGTTTTGGGGCAACTCATAGGATTCACAGCCTGGAGAAATCAATCATATGCCAGACCGGATTTGTCAGATATTTGATATGTAATTGAGCTCTGGCTTATCATTTTACGTTTTTTATTTTTATTTTTTCCCTTCGAATTTTTGTCAGTAAGAATTTTAGGCTATCGCTTTGTGTGCTAATTAGAAGCCTTGCCATTTCAGTGATGTTCAATGCAATTTCCTGCAAAAAAAAAAAAAAAAAATGTGATTGCATTTTATCCGTTTACCAGGATCTACATGATCTTGGTAACAAGGAAATATTTTCAATAAATGTTATTTATTTAAATCTTTTAAGATTTGAGTTAATCAGTAACTATACAGCATTAGCAAACCAAGGCTGCCTAGGTATATGGCTGTCTCGTTTTATTTCTTTCTATAGTAATTTGAAAACTTGATGCCAGAGATAACTGTCTGAAATGCTTTTGAAATGTCACAGTTGTCTACTGCAGAAATAGTGGCATGAAAGTGGTAGACTCACTGTAGTCCTCCTTTTACACCAGGAAATGGTTTGAAATAAAAGGAAATATTTTAGTGCTCAATATCACCAATCACTCACAATATTCTGACATTTATATCATGTAATCTTAAATGATGGCACGATATTTTAGAGCCACTGCTGGTTTAAACGCTAGGGAACGATATCCCAGAGAGAGAATTAGCCACTGGTAACATCAATTTAATCATTCTCACCATTCCTGTTTAAACTCCTTATTTTGTATACAAGTTGTGTACCCTATAATTTTGAGGGAGAATCAATGCACAATGTTTAAATGACTGTTGTAAAAATTTGATGAGGGTGTTGCGTTTTAATGAAGTGGTCAAATAAAGTGCTTAATATTTCTCAGCTCTGGTCTTCTTTTTAAACGTAAAGGGAAAAATTAGCCCGGAATGACTTGAATATGAAACTTTATACTTATCACTGGTGTCTAAAATGTATTTTGTGTTGTGAGTGGACCTTTTAGTTGAAACGTATTTGACATTGATCTATTTTCATGACAACGGTATTCCCTAATGTCACTGGCCTCTTTCAGCAGAATAATGTGCCCTGCCACACAGCAAAAATTGTTCAGGAATGGTATGAGGAATATGACAAAGAGTTCAAGGTGTTGACTTGGCCTTCAAATTCTCCAGGTATCAATCCGATCGAGCGTCTGTGGGATGTTGCTGGACGGACAAGTCGGATCCATCAAGGATCCACCTCGAAACTTGCAGGACTTAAAGATCTACTGTTAACGACTTGGTGCCAGATACCACAGCATACCTTCAGCAGTCTTGTGGAGACCATGGCTTGACTGATCAGAGCTGTTTTGGTGGCATAAGATGGACCTACACAATAATAGATAGGTGGATTTAATGTTATCGCAGATGGATGTATATTTCTCTGTGTGTGTGTGTGTGTGTGTGTGTGTTAGATAGGTGGCTTTAATGTTATCGCAGATGGATGTATATTTCTCTGTGTGTGTGTGTGTGTATGTGTGTGTGTGTGTGTGTGTGTGTGTGTGTGTGTGTGTATGTGTGTATATATATATATATATATATATATATATATATATATATATATATATATATATATATATATATATATATATATATGGGGTTTTTTTCTATAGTTAAAATTTGTTTTTGGCTAGTGCCATTTTTTTGTATCTTTTTTCTGTTGTATGTAAGAGTTAATGATAGGAGATGGTCTAAGGTCAGTACAATGACAGTAAAAACGATTCTGTTTCACGTTAATGCAAGATGTGAATGGGGCCATAAAAAACTGATCTGTAAAACCAGGCAGCAATTGCTCTGTTATTGGTATTTATAGGGTCCTCCCTATATGCAAATTAAGCAAGTTGCATAGGGCCCCGAACCACCAGGGGGCCCCTTGATCTCGTATATTATTTACCATCTGTAAAAAAAAAAAATAATAATTTATGCAAATATAAATGCCGATTCAGCTTTAGACGAGTCGCATGGAAATTTCTTTCTTTTTTTTTTAAAAGACATTTATTATATTTATTCAATTACTGTTTTGGACTCGAAAATTGTGTGGCCGGTAATGACCTCATTGACATACGTTTTCACATATGGCTATGGCTTCCAGACGAAGCTATCCGTCGGGAGCATAAAAAAAAAGAAAGAAAAAGCGCCAAGAATGTGAAGCAAGTACTGAAATATATGTATTTTTTTGTAATTATTCTTTAGTCTTGAAAAACCATGCAATGAATGAATTAAAACGAATACTCCAGTCAGTCCAGATCAACGGATTCCATAGTAGTCAACTGTGTGTCGTTCGAAACACACCCGTGATGAAATCTAATTTTCGGTTTGTGTCGGTAGACATCAATAATCAGAGCGTTCTTGTTATAGGTGTTTTAATGGATAGGAAATAAAACATATTCCTGTTCAGCACGGCAAGCTGTCGTTTGACTCCTGTGCAAATTATTGCAAATGAATGCAAATGATTCTAAAGTTTGCATTTTTCAATAAATATTCATGTCTTTAAATCAACTCACTGTTGTTTGAACAGATTAAGGAGTGGGGAGGTCATTTGGAGGGTTTCAAAAAGGCAATGACAGGCGCCCTCTGACAACGTTTCCTTAAGGCCCCTAGTCCAGAAGTCTAGGATCAATGGGTAGTAGCACCACTTCTGATCTCAATACCAAGCCACGGCTTTGAATCCATTTTGGCACGTATGGCCATCCATACACTCTTCAGCGTCTAATAGGGATCTTGCGTCTCTGCTGCGTAGTCACCACTCGGAGCGCTTTTTCTTTTTTTTTTCCCCCCCCTGTCAGCTGCTGCTGTTATACAAACTCGCAAGGATATCAACCGAGCTTCCATCTATTTGTTTTGATTCTCAGAGGCCCGAACAATCCACGCTGTTTTCGTAATTTGTGGATTTTTAGACATGGACGCACTTCCGGATGATGAGCGCTGCGAGGTGGCGGACCGAGCCGGACCGGATGGCGCTGAGAGCCGCGAGCTGAATGGAGCGAGGCGGCTGCGCATCGTCTGGAGAAACGTTATTCTCATGAGTATGCTTCATACCGGCGCACTTTACTCCCTGCTCCTCATCCCCAAAGCGCATCCCTTCACCTGGATCTGGTGTAAGTATGAGAACGACGTGAACACTTCGGGTTCTGTTTTGTTAGTGTAGCTCCGTCATTAGCACATCAGTCTACTATACCGCATTCAATGTTTTCCTGTAATGAACATTCTCCTGATCCGATTTGCCCAGTGTAGGAACAGTCCTGCCAGTAGTCCAGTCATAGTTGAAAGAAAACACACGGATGAGGTTGTATTCATTCATGCATGTAAACAGTGAGCCATTTCCCTCAGCTCATATAAATAATTGAATCACATACATCTACAAACCCTAATGGGAAAAAAAAAAAACTAAACAAATATGACATTTAGGATTATTTCTGAATGGCTTTATATTCCTGATAAATTTTCAATAACCCCAAACACCACCAGAAGCAGCCTATGTGTTTAATGTAAGCTGTTTTTTATCCTTCCAATCTTTATATATATATATATATATATATATATATATATATATATATATATATATATATATATATATATATATATATGTGGTGTTATGCTTTGTTTTTTTAATTATTATTATTATTATTCATACATAGCTCATGTGTGAGTCAATCAATTAAGCTGTCCTGTCAATAAAATTCTTCTAATCAAGCACTGGGCAAAAGCATTATCGTTATATTTTCGCTGAAGGAAGGATTATCATCAAGGCCAACACTCCACGGCAAAGTGTGGTGCTTGTAGTAGATGTCAAACCCATCAGGTGTGTTCGTGTATGTGCAACCCTGGACCCAGTGTTACAGTCGGGAAAAAAAAAAAAAATAGCAAGAGTCCAGTTTCTATGGAAACATAGGCCTGAGGAGGCTGAACACACCCCACCTCTACCAGACAAATTCACTTCATTCACTTCAGCTATCATTGCTGCAGCACACGTTCCAGTCTCTTGATTAGTCCTTACCACACTTTGGAGCCTGAAAATGTTATTAGTTATTGTTTTTGTCGTCGGTGTTCATATGATTTGATGAAGCCGTTAGTGTTGCTTAGCCAGTTGCCTCCTCAACACTAGACTGGCTACTTAAATGAGCATTTTCACTCGGAGGTGTCTTCTACTGACTGGTATATTTTAGATATTTAATGAGGAGACTGCTGTGTTGTGCTTTTCCTTTGCAGCCTATATATGTTTCATGATCACAGCCCTTGGGATTACAGCTGGGGCCCATCGCTTATGGAGTCACAGGTCTTACAAAGCCAAACTGCCTCTAAGGATCTTCCTGGCTGCTGCCAACTCCATGGCCTTCCAGGTGATTAGGATATAGCGTGATGATACATATGCTGTTGTTTGTGTAAGAAAATGTCAAACTGAGTCAGCAGGCATGAAATACATGATATGATTCTTTGTGTTATGAGGAACAATTGATACGAACCATTCTTAGTCACAGAGTCCAATATCTCCAGCAATCTCTGATTATTCCAAGTTGTTATGAAGCTGGCTTATATGTTTATTGCCATCAGTGTCAATAGATCAAGAGATCTGTTTCATGGTACTTTCAAAACTTGTTATACCTCGACGGTTTTCCTGAGAAAAAAAAATTCAAACAAGTTGGAACCTAAGTGATAACAGGAAATAACTTGTCCATTGGATTAAATAGAACTGCAGTGGTGCTTGAAAGTTTATGAACCCTTTTAGAAGTTTCTATATTTCTGCATAAATCATCAGATTTTCACACAAGTCCGAAAACATACACAACCTAATGAAACAAATGAGACAAAAACTATTATACTTGGTCATTTGTTTATTCAGGAAAATGATCCGTTACATATCTGTGAGTGGCGAAAGTATGTCCACCTCGAGGATTAGCAGTTAATTTAAAGGTGAAACTACAGGCAGGTGTTTTCAATCAGTGGAATGACAACCAGGTGTGAGTGAGCATTCTGTTTTATTTGAAGTACAGGGATCTATCAAAGTCTGATCTTCACAACATGTTTGTGGAAGTGTATAATGGCATGAACAAAGGAGATTTCTGAGAACCTCAGAAAAAGAGCTGTTGATGCTTATCAGGCTGGATAAGGTTACAATACCACCTTCCCAGGACTGGTCAACCAACAAAAAATCACTCCAAGAGCGAGACGTGTAATAGTCTGCGAGGTCACAAAGGGACAGAGGGAAACTTCTAAGCAACTAAAGGCCTCTCTCACACTGGCTAATGTTGTTCATGAGTCCACCATCATGAGAACACTTAGTTACAGTTACATAGTGCTTTTCTAGACAATCAAAATGCTTTACATAGTATGGGGAGGACCCTCAACAACCACTAGTGTGTAGCTTCCATCTGGATGATTTTTGATGCGCTATGGCGATGGCAGCCATAGTGCATCAAAACGCCCACCACATACCAGCTATTAGTGGAGAGGAGATTGAAGTAGACAATTCAGGGATGGGGATTATTAGGGGGCCATGATCGAGAAGGGCCAATGGGGACCACAAAGAGTCAGGACCTCGGTTTAAAGTCTCATTGGAAAGACTGCTGTTTTTGCAGTTGAGTGGCCCCACACAGACCACATGGTGAACACCCCCTGCTGGCCTCAATAAGACCAGCAGCAACTTTAGTTTTCCCCAGAGGTCTCCCATCCAGGCTCAACCCTGCTTAGCGTCAGTCGGAAACTAGGCTAGAACTGCAGGGAGCTCTGGCAACACTGAACAACAATGGTGTACATGGCAGGGTTGCAAGGAGAAATACTGTTCTCCAAAAAGAACATTGCTGCCCGTCTGCAGTTTGCTAAAGATCGCATAGACAAGCCAGAAGGCTATTGGAAAAATGTTTTGTGGATCGATGAGACCAAATATATAAATGTTTGGTTTAAATGAGAAAGGAAAACACTGCATTCCATCATTTGAACCGTATCCCATCTGTGAAACATGGTGGTAGTATTATGCTTTGGGCCTGTTTTGCTGCATCTGGGCCAGGATGGCTTGCCATCATTAGAACAATGAATTCTAATACCAGCAAATTCTAAAGGAAAATATCAGAACATCTGTCCATTGAACTGAATCTCAAGAGAAAGTGAGTCATACTGTCATGTAATGGAGGCACAGCCAGAAGCAAATGCAGATATGGCAGTTTAATAAAACAACAAGTCAAAATGATAAGGCAGAAGACAAAAATGATGAACAGGCAGAGGTCAGGCAAACAGCACAAACAGGGCGGGACAAAGAGACAAAGGTGTAAGTATAAGCACAGCCGAAAAACACGAATAAACAGACAAGATATAAGGCTTGGTTAATGCCAATACAAGACAACTGAGAGTATACTTCACAAAGACTAAGCGTTTGAACGGTCTCATTTATGTGTGGTGTGATTGTGAGTGTAAATGGGAACAGGTGTCTCTGATTAGAACTCCGGAGAAGAAGTGTGTGTGTGTGTGTGTGTGTGTGTTGGGGGGTGGTGTAGTCCACTTCAGCCATGTTTGTAGCAGGTGGTGTATTCTGGGAAATGGAGTCACTGGTTTGTTGTGATATGACACACGCATCAAGACAACGAACTTAAGCGCAAAGGTATGTAATATTGGATCATTTTCTTCAATAAATAAATGACCAAGCATAATATTTTTTTCATCTCATTTTGTTTAATTGAGTTCTCAATGTCTACGTTTAGGACTTGTGTGAAAATCTGATGATGTTTTATTTCACATTTATGCAGAAATAGAGAAAATTCTAAAGGTTTCACAAACCTTCCAAGCACCACTGTATAAATGGGTAAAAGTATTAATCATTCTTTATTTAAAAAAATAATAAATAAATAATAATTGTTAGATCTGGCAAATTGTTGTGGTATAATGGTGAAACTATTCATCCCCCTTGGTGTTTTTCCTGTTTTGAGGCATTACAACCTGACATTAAAATGGATTTTTGGGGGGTTGTACCATTTGAATTACACAGCATGCCTACCACTTTGAAGCTGCAAAATATTTTTTATTGTGACACAAACAATAATTAAGTCAATATGTTGTAGAGCCATATTTTGCTGAAATTACAGCTGAAAGTCTTATGGGGGTACAGTGAGGGGGGAAAAAAGTATTTGATCCTCTGCTGATTTTGTACGTTTGCCCACTAACAAAGAAATGATCAGTCTATCATTTTAATGGTAGGTTTATTTGAACAGTGAGAGACAAAATAACACCAAAAAATCCAGAAAAACGCATGTCAAAAATGTTATAAATTGATTTGTATTTTAATGAGGGAAATATGTATTTGACCCCTCTGCAAAACATGACTTAGTACTTGGTAATGACTTAGTAATTACTTTTCATTTTCAATGCCCTGGCTGAGGGAAGGAGGTTCTCACCCAAGATTTGACGGTGGAATGTTTCCAACTTCATGTTTGACGGTGGGGATGGTGTTCTTGGGGTCATAGATGGTGTTCTTGGGGTCAAAGAGCTCCATTTTGGTCTCATCTAACCACCAAAGGACAACTGGGTGAAAGTGTTGTGGTCAGATGAGACCAAAATGGAGCTCTTTGGCATCAACTCAACTCGCCGTGTTTGGAGGAGGAGGAATGCTGCCTATGACCCCAAGAACACCATCCCCACCGGCAAACATGGAGGTGGAAACATGGTGCTTTGGGGGTGTTTTTCTGCTAAGGGGAAAGGACAACTTCACCGCATCAAAGGGACGATGGACGGGACCATGTACCGTCAAATCTTGGGTGAGAACCTCCTTCCCTCAGCCAGGGCATTGAAAATGAAAAGTAATTACTAAGTCATTACTAAGTACTAAGTAATGTTTTGCAGAGGGGTCAAATACATATTTCCCTCATTAAAATACAAATCAATTTATAACATTTTTGGCGCGTTTTTCTGGATTTTTTTGTTATTATTCTGTCTCTCACTGTTCAAATAAACCTACCATTAAAATGATAGACTGATCATTTCTTTATTAGTGGGCAAACGTACAAAATCATCAGAGGATCAAATACTTTTTCCCCTCACTGTAGCATTTCTTACAATGGCCAAAAAGTTCAATTTTAGTCTCATCTGACCAGAGAACCTTCTTCCATGTGTTTGGGGAGTCTGCCACATGCTGTTTGGTGAACTACAAATATGTTTCCTTTTTCTTTTCTTTTTATTCTTTAAGCAATGGCTTTTTTTATGTACAGCTTAAAGTTGTCCTATCTACAGATACTCCCATCTCCGCTGTGGATCGTTGCAGCTCCTTCAGTGTTATCTTTGTTGAATCTCTTATGAATGCTCTCTTTGCCCGTTTTGTGTGTTTTGGTGGGCAGCCTTCTCTTCTCAGGTTTGTAGTTGTGCCATATTCTTTCCATTTTATTGTAATGGATTTAATGGTGCTCCATGTTCAAAGTTTGGGATTTTTTTTTATATAACCCAACCCTTATCTATACTTCTCCACAACTTTGTCTCTGACCTGTTTTGAGAGCATCTTGGTCTTCATATGCTTGATTACTGGTGCTGCAGTCTCATTGGCCTTTCAGAACAGGTGTATTTATACTGATATCATGTTACGGATCATGTGAGACTTTGATTGCACATAGCTGGACTTAAATCCACCTGGGTTAATTGGTTGGAAGTTGATTATTTAGAAGGTTTCATAGCAAAGTGGGTGAATACATATGAACATACAACGTTTCTGCGTATTTTCCAGCTTATCATTCTTTTTTGCAGTTTCAGTGGTTATTGTATTCACCCGAATTAAATCTAGATGCAACCGAACTGACAAGACAACTTTCCTAAAACTTCAGAAGGGTGGTTACATGGATTTTCCTGTATAATGCATTGTTTTCTTTGCAGAACACTATCTTTGAATGGTCCAGAGATCACAGGTCCCATCACAAATACTCAGAGACAGATGCCGACCCCCACAATGCAAAGCGAGGCTTCTTCTTCTCGCATGTCGGCTGGCTGTTGGTGTATAAACACAAGGACGTGATTGAGAAAGGCAAGCGGCTGGACCTCAGCGATCTGCTGGCTGATCCTGTTGTAGTGTTCCAGAGGAAGTAGGTCCACTATGCTGTAATCCTGAAGAAAACTTATAGTGCCTTGCATAAGTATTCACCCCCTCACACTTTTTCCACATGTTTTATTGTTAAAACCTGGAATTTTGAATAGTTACAGCATGCAAGTCAATGAACAGCAAAAACATTTTTGATTGTCTTCTAATAAAGTATGCTGAAGTTATTCATTATAAATGAAGGGTGAGACTATATAAACTGTTAAGATATCTCATACATCATGCATTTTCTTTTATCTAGATTTTACAAAATATCAGTGCTGGTGATGTGCTTCCTCCTGCCCACTCTGGTGCCATGGTACTTCTGGGGTGAAAGCTTGTGGAACTCGTACTTCCTGGCCTCCATCTTACGCTACACTATTTCTCTTAACATCACCTGGTTAGTCAACAGCGCTGCACATATGTACGGCAACCGGCCCTACAACAGGACTATCAACCCTCGAGAAAACCAGCTTGTCACGTTTGGAACTTTTGGTACATTTATGTTTTTTTCCTTCCATCTAGTAATGTGGTGGGGGTTTGTGCATTACCATTCACAGTGGTAGAGTCTGGACTATTTAATGACAATAGTTCCTACTAAATGACTACATTATTACAATTTTTTTTTTAAATAGTTCAGGTAACCATAAAAACCATTTGCAACCCAGGGTTGATAATATGAATAATGGCAAACAGATTCCGGATAGTTGGTTTGATATTTAGATTTGAAATTAATTCGTTTAAAATTTAGTTTGGTTTGTTGAGTTAGTGTCTATAAATTGTTATTGTGGTTATAAATTGGTTGTTTTAAAACTGTTGACATTGGTCATTCACAGGGGAAGGTTTCCACAACTTCCATCACACGTTTCCTTTTGACTATGCGGCCAGTGAATTTGGCTTTCGTTTCAACCCCACCACGTGCTTCATCAATCTCATGTGCTGCCTTGGCCTTGCCAGCAACCGGAAGAGAGCCACACCAGAGATGATTATGGCTCGGAAGCTAAGAACAGGTGATGGTAGCGCTTGAAAACCAAACGCAGCATAGTTCTCTCAACCCCGCTTGTATATCAGAACGGCAATGTAAAAGTGGAGTGTTGTGTTCTTTGTTTAAAACGTCTTTACTTCTAATCTGTCACAGAGCAGTGCATTACAAACAAGATAACCATTTTGATGGCTTAGATTTAGCTGGAACCTCTGGATATTTTTGGCTGTTTCATAGGAGAGTAGATTTCAGTGTGAATCTTTTTCTTGCATATCTTTCAGAATTCATTGGTGATCAGTGTTTGATTTTTCTTAGGAAATCCATGTAACCTTAGCATTATCCAATGCCTACACCTATTTTGTAGCATACTTAAGGTAGGGTACATTAATGCTATGTTTGCATTTGCCCAATACTACACTATAAAGTGATATCTTAATCTTATTTTCACTATATTCTGCCATGCGCAGGCTTTGCCTTATATTTGCTGCTTTTTGTAATATTACCAAAAACGGCACTTTAATGAAGAAAAGCCCAAGTTCATGTTTTTTTTTTTTGAACACAAGGCCTAATTGATCCAAATGGTAATGAGTAAATTTGCACTATTTGAGCACCCATTCATGCTAGAAAAATTGTATGTCTGCAAATGTTATATATTAGCTATCAGGTGCAAGATAACATGGCAGAAGATCACTAAAAAGAAAAAAAATGAAGTGAAATCAACTGTCAATTTTCTCCTGTTGCTAATATTAAAATACATATTATAGGAAAGTTTGCACAGATTTTGTAGGAATGCAAGGAAAATGTGTATTTTATTGTCTCCCATTTTAAAATCTGGATTGTACATGTTTGTTACATGTTGGTACCATTAATGCCCTAGGTTATTACATATTTCATATATGATTTATAGCGTATTTTTAGATTCTTATTCATAAAACACTGCAAAATGCATCACATGAGTAGAAATGATTTGCTTTCATTCACATCAGAATTTTGTAGAGTAGCATATTTTCGTCATACATAAGAGTTTTTCATGTGTAGATGCCCACAAGTGCATTAACGTGTGGCTGTGTAACTTTTTGCTCTGTGTACATCAGTGCATGTAACTACTTTTGTCCTTAACATGATATAAGAACGAAGTTTCATTTAGATGCCTGGCAAACCAACTTTTTCTTGCAAGTATTTTTGCGACATTGTCACCACAGTGTTGTTAAAATATATTATAAATTCTATAATAAGTTGATTTGCTCTTGACACTAACATAAGCAAACAAATTTGCATACCTTTTATTTTACATAGTTTAAAGAAGTTAAAGGAAAGGTTTGCTCTGAAACACATTAAATGTGTGTATAATAAATTATTTGTGATGTACCTAGAAATTCTTGTGTTAATTTGTTGGTTGTTGTTGTATTTACATTATTTCCGTGAGAATTTAGCAATTTTTTTTCTAATCTGACGTCACAAGGGGACATTGTTAGTGCCATTTCAATGGTGGTTTTTAAGAGACAAAAAACATTCATAACATAACATAATGGATAACAGTCAGGTTTTTTCTGTTAGCTCCTACAAAATAAAAATGACAAGATCTCATCATTCTAAGAAAAGGAAATCTCTGGATCCCCAGTGCTGAATTTTTTAGCTATGATCTCATTCTGTAAACACCTACATTATTTCAAGTAATTGTTCATCACCAGATGTTAAATGTCTTGTGTAACTTGCTTTTTATTCATTGTTATTAAAAAATAATGTATGGTTTACCATATAAATTGTTGAATTTTATGCTATGTTGTGATTAAATAATTCAAGATCACCAAGAAGGACAGAAGATCAAATAATATATTCCACTATGTAATATCCATAACTAATAAGTGTTAAGTTAATCAGCATCAATCAGGGATACAAGTAACAATATATAGAATTTAGAACAATATAGAACTTGGAATTTGCTTAAATAAACTTGACTTAAAAACAACTATGGAAGGAGTACCACCCAAATACACATATCAGAGATGGTTCATGGTTCGAAGTTGAGGCAGAAGCAGTTGCAGATTTTAAACATTTAATATAAACAAATAGACTAATAGACAAACACTAAGACAACTTGGCAAGATACTATGGCAAGAAACAAAACACACTGACATGAAAGACAGAAGTCTCAGACAACGAAAGACAAGGAGAGAATGCAGACAAAGACTATATATACACACGGGTGCTCATTAACCAGAAACGTGGATAAGGTGCAGGTGTTCATGTGACTGGTGGTGCAGTGACTGATGGGAGATGAAGTCCAGAGTTCCCTGATACATGACAGACCCCTCCTTGGGGCAGAAGAGAAACGCGAGGACCCCCACGAGGTTCAAAGGGGGAGCGAGGGTCTCCGCGAGACCCGGGGAAGGAGCGAAGTTCTCCGTGAGGCTCAAGGGAGGAACAACACCCTCCGCTGAGCCCGGGGGGGAACGATGTCCTCCGTGGAGCAGGAAGGGGGAGCGACATAAAGAGCGACGTCTTCCGTGGAGCATGGAGGCAGAGCGACGTCCCCAGCAAAGCAGGATGGCGGAGCAACGACCTCAGCCGAACAGTAAAGTGGAGCGATGACCTCAGCCGAGTAGGAAGGCCGAGCGACGTCCACAGCAGAGCAGGAAGGCCAAGCGACGTCCACAGCAGAGCATGAAGGCCTAGCGATGTCCACTGCTGAGCCGGAAGGCAGAGCGACGTCCACTGCCGAGCCGGAAGGCAGAGCGGCGTCCACAGCCGAGCAGGGATGCTGAGCGGCATCCACAGCCGAACAGGAAGGCTGCGCGACAACCTCAGCCGAACGGGACGGCTGCGGCATCCAGAAGAGGGGAGGGAGGGCGGGATTCGGTCTCATCTCTGAGCATATACTCCAACCCGTGTAACTTGGCATATTCCACAACGAACGTGGGTGTGGTATGGTGCATGCGCTGTCCCGCGATAGTATTCCGAGTATGTGGTTACTCTGAGCCAGCAGTACCCTCGACCTTCTTCCCTGCTCCGTTATCTTGAGATACCACTCCGCATAGGCGTTGCACCAGGCGTCCATCGGGGCAATCTGCTGCTTCTTAGTAAAGGTCTTTCGTTCTGTCATGGTTCGAGGTTGAGGCAGAAGCAGTTGCAGATTTTAAACATTTAATATAAACAAATAGACTACTAGACAAACACTAAGACAACTTGGCAAGATACTATGGCAAGAAACAAAACACACTGACATGAAAGACAGAAGTCTCAGACAACGAAAGACAAGCAGAGAATGCAGACAAAGACTATATATACACACGGGTGCTCATTAACCAGAAACATGGATCAGGTGCAGGTATTCATGTGACTGGTGGTGCAGTGACTGATGGGAGATGAAGTCCAGAGTTCCCTGATACATGACAAGAGACACACATACAGACAGTTTCAATCAAAATTATTCAACCTCCATTGCAAATCAGGTTTGCTGTCAAAATGTATAGACTTTCAGCTGTTCATTTGTTGCAGAGCATCACTGAGCCACCACCATGCTTGTGGACAGTGTTCTTTGTTCATTTTTCTTCCTCCAGACACACCGCTGATCCATTGTGCTGAAACATTCCAATTTTGTTTCATCACACCACAGAACGGAATCCCTAAACCTGTATGGCTTATTTATATGCTTTTTGAGCCGACTTATCTTGTCCTTTTGGGTCAGTAGTGCTGTACGTCTTTGAGTTCTGGTATAGAAACCTTCTGCATTTAGTACGTATCATACTGTGCTCACTGAAACCTCAGTGCTTGTTGTCACCAAGTCTTGCTGCAGGTCATTTGCAGTCACTCGAGGGTTTTTCACAACCTGCCTTCTCAGATATCTTGCTGCAGCCGTTGATAGCTTTCTTTTTCTGCCCCGTCCAGATATTTCATATCCCTATTCTGCCCCTAGCCAGTTCACGTATTCCATGTGTTCCAGCTCAAGCATACCTGGTGCAACTAATGAAGCCCTTGATTATGCAGGGCTCTTAATAGATCTAGATTTTGTCAGTTAGCACTTTTCAGAACTTTAGGAGCACCAGAAATTCAGAAGCACCCGCTGCTTATATTGATGTTTGGAGCATCAATATTCTGTGTGTGTGTGTGTGTGTGTGTGTGTGTGTGTGTGTGTGTGTGTGTGTGCTCTTTGTAATTTGTGTGCCACAAAGTGAAGACATGAAGGTGGTGTGTGACAACTGTACCAGATGCTGAAATAGGTCAAGCTGGTAGACCATCAGCTACTAATGCTACTTAGATATTGTTTAAAAAAAATAACAGAATAGTAAGGCAGTTGGAAAACATGTAGGCAAACATTTATTGACAAATGTTTAGTAATAACTAACAAAAATAAAAAAAAATAACTTAGCAGCTGGCAAAGATGGTTTACCAGCTTGACCAGCTCAGCTTGTGTTTTGGCAACAAGGGTATCAAATTTCCCTTGATTTAAAATTTAGCTAATTTTATGAGAGATAAAGGATGATCCTGGTTTGAGATAAAGTCTGAGCCTTATTTAGCTAACTTAGCTAGAATATGAGACTAAATACCTGCTTTCTCAATACTGCTCTCTCTATCACTATCATCAGAAGTTTGGAATTGAAACATTAATCATTTTTTAAACATTTTGCTGCATCTGCCAGGAAAGCATTTCATTTCTTTTCGCACAACTTCTACAGACCTTTCTATATTCTTTCTATTATTATCTAATACAGTGTTTCTCACGAAGCATGGTTACAGCCACTGACTCATTATTATCAGAGTTATTGTATCTACTGAGTTATAATTTACTTATTTGACTGGACTGGAATTGAATGGGTTTAATCCAACTTCAATAGCTCAGAAATAAATATTGTATAAACACAGTCGGTTTCATCCAAACCTAAATAACATGAAAACAAGTAGCCTTTTAATAATGTTAGTTTTATACCTAAAGTGTTCTTTCAGTGGAAATCTGACAAAATATGAAATATTGTTCATGAAATAAATCTGTACTGAACCCCTTTAATTGAAGTTAAAGGGCTCCTTGGCTACAGTTGAGGTCATAAGTTTACATAATCCTTGCAGAATCTGCTAAATATTAACAATTAAAAAAATAAAAAATCATAAACATTGCATTTGTTTTTTATTTAGTACTGCCCTGAGCAAGCTACTTTACACGACAGATGTTTGCATACAGACACAATAATTGGGATTGAGGGACTCGTACATATTACAAAAGGTGCAAACATTGTTTGATTCTCAAGAAGGCAACAGGATACATTAAGAGCCAGGGGGTGTTGATCGGTGTAAATTGTTATTATTTTGTCGTAAACATTTTATCTAGCTTCTGAAGAACAGTACTGATTGGAAAAAAGTAAGATCTTTAAGTAAAATAACAATATATAGCAATCATCATGTAACAAAAGTTTACATCCCCCTGGTTCTTAACATAGCGTGTTGCCTTCTTGAACATCAGTGAATGTTTGCACCTTTTGTAATAGCTGTGTAGGAGTTCCTCAGTGGTCCGCAGTGTGAAAAGATGGATCTCAACATCATATAGCTGCTGTTGGAAAGAAGATGCTGGAAAATCAGAGAATGTGCAGCACCTGGAGGATTTTTCTGAAGAACATTGAGCAGTTTAACTACTCAGGACAAACAAGGGACTCATGAACAACTATCACAAATCATAAAAAAAAATGTTGTTGATTATCCAGGTATGACACACAGTATTAAAAAAAAAAAAAGCGTATACAAACCTTGAACTGGTTAATTTGTGCAAATTCTGTTATTGTGTCATATGGACGCATATGTAAACATCTGTTATGTGAAATAGTGTATTCAAGGCAGCACTAAATAAAAAACAAATGCAATTTTTTGATCCCTCTTATTATTTATTAATTTATTTTTAATTCATTATTAACATTTTCCAGATTCTGCAAGGTGTGTGTAAACTTATGACCTCAACTGTACTAAAATCTGAATACTTCTGCTCTAGTCTACATGCATCCACAGAACGCAGAAAACTGATAACTGAAACTTATGAAATACAAGTAGGCAAACAGGGCCTAAATGGTAAGTGGTAGTGTGTGTCTTTTTGGGGTGTAAAGAATACAAGCTCCGAAATAAAGGAACCAAACTGTTCTTTACCTTGTTGCCTGGCTGGTATCATCAAGAGTACATCTTTTACACCTTTAGTATTTTTCACCTGGAAATGTATGGTCTATGGTCTGCACTTATATAGCATTTTTTAACCTTAGCGGTTCTACAAAGCGCTTTACACTGGTTCTCATTCACCTGTTCACACACCAATGGTAGCAGAGCTGCCATGCAAGGTGCTAGCTTGCCATCGGGAGCAACTTGGGGTTCAGTGTCTTGCCCAAGGACATTTTGGTATGCAGAGTCATGTGGGCCAGGAATCGAACCACCAACCCAATCTCAGGTGGTAGAGTGGACAACCCGCTCTACCACCTGAGACACAGTCAACCCATGTAATTTAAATACAGTGTATCTTTAAAAAAAAAATAATTTAAGGTACACAACATGGACCTTCCGAGGTAAAAGATACCAAGCCAGCAACAAGGAAAAGTACAGTTTAGTACCGGTTTTTCTGTGGAGATATATGTCTGGGGACCACAAGGAAAACAACAACATCTGATGGTTGTGGTTACTGATGGTTAGGTTCAGGTGTAGCATAAGAAGTGTGTGTGTGTGTGTGTGTGTGTGTGTGTGTGTGTGTGTGTGTGTGTGTGTGTGTGTGTGTAAACTGTCAAGAGGGCGCTCGTGAGAGAGAATGCAGTGTTAAAAAAAAAAACCCTCAGACTGTAGTTGTTCATTGGACACTGTAGGTGTTTTTCTGTGCACATGTGAAGGACTGACGTGTGTGTGTGTGTGTGTGTTGGCTGTGGTGTAACCCAATAGTCCATTAATACACACACACACATTGTCTCCACCCAACTGGACCACAGCAAGGCACCACGAGAGAGGAACCGGTCTTCATCAAATGAGGAGAAGACGAGGATTACACACCGGACGGAAGTGCACTTATCACAAGGTACACTTTAAAGCAACAACACTGCAGGATGTAGCCTCTTTAGATAGGGATTAAAAGACGCGGCTCGCTAGTTTAGTCTCCATTTTCTGAGCTGTGTGGAAGCCAGACAGAGACTTGCTTACAGTTTGGAGCGTAATTCATTATGCTTGGCTTGGTGTGATAATTAATACTACTACGCCACAGTCTTTGTTCTGTTGTAGCCTAAATACCAGAGGTAACTGTCTAGCGGAAACATTATGAAGTGTTACTATGAAACAATGTGGGGTTTTTTTTTTTTGTTTGTTTCGTTTTGTTTTGTTTTTTTTATCGCGAGACATTGGACAAGGAGTTGAGGAATTGCAGAGGAGTCGCTGTGAATATGGTTCCAGTGTCTGGTGCAGGAAAATGTCATTCAGCTGTAAATGAGGCATCATAGATCAACTGGAAAATACCTAAATGATGATCATGTATAAGACATTATACACCATTAAAGGATGAATACTAAAAGAAATGATAGACCCCTTGAATAGGGATCACCTCGCCTCCTATGCATTCCTCATATTTTTTTTATCATATAGGCCAGGGGTGTACAATCTTATGGTCCAGGTTTTCATTCCAACCAAGCAGGAGCCACACCTGATTCCACCTGTGTAATCAGTTGGTTTTGGTTTGCAATAGACTCAGGTGTGGCTTCTGCTTGGTTGGAATGAAAACCTGCACTCACACTAGCCCTTTGCGGATAAGATTGGACACCCCTGATCTAGGGCAAAAACATTTGGCAGTTTATGAAACTCATATTTTCTATTTAGTTGGGAAATTATTTAAGAGACCAGGTGGTTTCGGGGGCGGCACGTTCGCCTCACACCTCCAGGGTCCGGGGTTCGAGTCCTGCCGGGGCCATGTGTGTGCGGAGTTTGCATGTTCTCCCCGTGCTGCGGGGGTTTCCTCCGGGTACTCCGGTTTCCTCCCCCAGTCCAAAGGCATGCATGGGAGGCTGATTGGCGTGTCTAAAGTGTCCGTAGTGTATGAATGGGTGTGTGAGTGTGTATGTGATTGTGCCCTGCGATGGATTGGCACCCTGTCCAGGGAGTACCCCGCCTTGTGCCCGATGCTCCCTGGGATAGGCTCCAGGTTCCCCGTGACCCTGAAAAGGGTAAGCGGTATAGAAGATGTATGGATGGACTATGTGGTTTCGGAGATTCATTATTCATTCAGTTTCACTGACCATTCCATCCTGGTCAGGGCCATGGTGCGTACAGAGCCTATCCTCCGCAGTCCTTCACAGGTGCACAGGAAAAAACACCAGGTGAGGGAATACGCCAGTCCATGACAAGGCAGCATGTACACACTTTCAAGCAGGCAGTTCACACCTAAGGGCAAGTTAGAGTTGGCCATTCACCTACTAACATGTTTTTGGAAGGTGGGAGGAAACCCCTCATGGACACAGAGAGAATATCAGAAACTCCACACAGACAGAAAGCTTTGAGACGGCAATGTAAACTGCTGTGCCACCCAGTGTTGGAGATTCAAGAACATATACATATTTTTTAATGATCTCCAATTCAAATTAAATGAATTAGTCACTAAAGAAATAGTACAAATGCAAAATCTGAAATAAATATTGATATTTTAAAGTGTCTATGGTAGTAATATTGTACATACTGTAGGCAATAATAGTTCACATGCGGAATGGGGCTTTTTCATGGCTCACCAAGAAAACAGACAATGAACTAAATATAAAACAAGTCAATCAGCTCGAAAAACCTGTTCAGTAGCAATAATGTAACAAGAATGCAAATACAAGTAAATAAGTTAATTATTTAAATTGTTAGGTAATTATTACTGATTACTAGTTCATTAATTTAAGTACGTAAAATCAAGTACTTAATGTTCTTTTTTACATTTACAATATGCGCTTTATGTTGATCTAAATTGCAAATGTGAGCGGTTACAGATACACATTCAAAACTTATTTATTGTCAGCAATGCTGTATCAAAAAAAATATTTTGACCACAGTGTAACTGACCTTATAAAAATATTAAAAGCTAATGCACTTTCAGTATTCAGTCCCTCCAGAATTTATGATTAACCGCAGATTTTCTGCAGATTTGGGCCAAGATGCATCATGTGATATCATCACAATGTGCATTCAGCCCCCTTTGATTCGTGTGCGTCGAACATGAGTACAGGTAATAGGTCTCTTTTACCAACAAACATCACTGTGAAAGACCATGCAAAACAATTTTGTGCAATTGCAATTTCACCAATTCAAGTAGTTTACCTCAAAAAAAGCATAAAAAACTCAGGAAATTGCATGGCAAATTTTGACAGAAAGCACAGCAGAATTAAGCATTTTTGGCTGCAACGATCACAAAAAAAACTGCAAAATCCTGTACGGACTGAGTATTACTAGAACTAGATGTAATTGGCAGCATGTCCATTATATAGTCCAGTGGTAAAATGCTGGTGGGTTTGGAGCTGTCCACAGTTCAGGTGCTGAATTTGTCTGTACAGAATTTATGATTTGTGCTGTGGCCATAAGGTTAGCAAACTTTACCAAACTTTGCATTCATTTATTAATAAAATAAAATAAAAACTCACCAATGCAACCACAGCATTGCAACAACGGCTTCATAACATGTGTAAAGTACAGAGATCGCAAATCTTTTAGGCACAATTTCTTTTGTCTTTTCAGACTGACCCTAATCTGAAAGAAAAAGGCCTTGATCTTGGATCTTGAGACTGATCAGGCATTTTCATGAACGTTCATGAACAATTTTTGCATCTGTTTTCTTTCAGGTCACACGTGAGTAAGAGCCATGAGGAAGTGCAGCCTTTGGACATTTCTTCCAGTTATGTTTTCATTCTTCACAGCAGCAGGCTTATGGGTTGTGTGAGTATTTAATCAAGTTTGCTCTCTCTGCCTGTAGCTTTACTGGACGAATGGTATATCTGCCGTTAGATGTATGTATAACATGAAGTTTATTCTGTGTCATGTGATACACTTTCATGTGTGTTACACTGTAATGTCACAGTCGTTTTGCTGACTGCTAATCTGTGTTAATGGAACTGAAGAGAACTGATTTAAGATTTGAGAGAATGGTGGAGGTAAATCTTTCTTATATATTGAAAACAGCTATTTTATAGCCGTGGAGGATGACAAAATCACACCACTAAGCTCTGAATATAAGTAAGTTTAATGTTCTTCTTTTATACATTGTATCAAAATATCTCAATGTTATATTACATTTGTTATCCATCTGCTTTAAATACATTTGTTTTTCCACAGGAGATCAGTTTCAAAGTCTCCTCCATATATAAGGTATAAATGAACGTTATACTCTCAAGACTTTAGATTTCAGATCCCCATCTAATAGGAAGCTTGCCTTAATACGTAATACTAATGAAAATATTTCCCTGTGTTTTAGCATTGCAGGTGATGCTCCACCTGCCAGCTGTGTTTTTAGCCAAGTCATGAACATGGCAGCCTTTGTGGGTAAGAATAATGATCTGCGTATACGGGTTTGGTTTTGTATATTATAATTTAAGGGGAATTAACACTAGCATCTTGTTTTAAAATAAACTACATGGATACTGGTATGATGAATATGTGGATTAGTTTATAGAACATGACCCCTTTTAACCCGAACCTTTGAAATGAACTCGACTGTGTACCAGGCCTTCTCACCCGAGATCAGTGCCTGGTGTCACTAATAGTCTTGTGGATGAATGGGCACAAATCAGTGCAGCCACATTCCAAAATCAAGTGGAAAGCCTTCTCAGAAGAGTGGAGTCTGTTATAACAGAAGAAGGGGACTAAATCTGTGTTAATGCCCATGGTTTTGGAATGGGCACATATGGGTGTGATGGTCAGGTACATATCTGTACATATAGTGTACATACAAATTTTCTTTGCATATGCAGTTTGTGTATTTTATAGCACATGTACAGTTGAGATCATAATAATAATAAGAGGGATCATAAAAATTGCATTTTGTTTTTTATTTATTACTGTCCTGAATAAGCTATTTTCCTCAACAGATGTTTTACATATAGTCCACAAGAGCAGTCTTCTGAAGCTGAGAAATGCTGCTTCCCTCAACTGCAGCCTATATTTCAGGACGCCTGTCAGTTTTCAGATAAGTTTAATTGTAATATGTTCATTTTTATGTTGCCAGGCTTCATCCTCGGGGTTCTCAGATACTTGCAACTGAAGCCAAGAGTGCGCAAACCCTGGCTCAACATCATCAGTTTGGTAGCTCTGTCCCTGGCCTGCTTTGGTATGACCTTGGTTGGGAATTTCCAGGTATGGTATGGATTATTGTCAGGTATTCCCCTCGCTGAGTTTCAGAGCGTTCAGCAACAACCCGGATACGTGTTATCGTGCTCCGGGCTGCTTGAGCGCTCTTAAACTCGGTGAGGGGAAACACCTGACAATTATCTTGCCAATCACTTTTATTTTACTGACTATTTTGTCTGTCTACAGTATATGTTAAGGTTATTTAAGTCAAGTGAAATATTTATGTTTTTATATAAAGCAGTGGCTTTATTACAGTGTAGTCTTGATATTTTTAGGTAGGTGATCAATTTTGTTCACTGTTATCCAGCTGTCAAATGACGAGGAGCTCCACAATATTGGCACATCCATGACCTTTGGCCTAGGCACACTGTTTTGTTGGGTCCAGTCATTCATGACTCTAAAGGTCAACTTGAGGAACGAAGGCAAACAAGCTGGCATACCCCGCTTTGTTTTGTCTGGAGCAGTCACTTTCTGCATGCTGCTTTGTATCCTTCTCAGGTCTATTGCACACACAATAGTTAAATCAGACAATCACAATGGGAGTATTAGAACATTAGTCTTTGAATCAAGTTGTTGATTCATTTTCTATAACTTGTAACAAGCTTTTACCAGTAAGGTGTTACTTTATGTCTAATGTAGATATTGTATTTTATATCCCTGCACCAGCATCAGAATGTCAGAACACACACAGCACTCTAAAGGTAAAGTGCTATATCATACTAACTTCTTGCTGTATGAATTCTGAGTTCAGATCAATTTTCTCATGTTCTGATCTTGACACAATACCAGATTTTGCGCTAATGGCCCAGCGTCTGCACATGCACGCTGCACGGGCACAGTGGGCATTGGTCATGTTCTTCTTGGTATTCCTGGGCACGTTTGCTATCGAGTTCCGTCACTATCACTTCGAGATTGTGTGCAGTGATGACCAGGAGCCTCCAATGAGCCTGTCAGAGAGCTTCTCTGAGGTTTCAGAGTACCAATCAGACCAGCTATAGGACTCTATAGCAGAATTACTACAACTTCCATTGTTTATTATCTTCAGTAATAATGCATGTCTGTTGAATGTAATCTCTATGCAGTGATCTGTGAAGGAGTAGGTTTCTTTCTCATAGGTAGATTACAACGTCAAAAAAAGAGAAGCGTAAACAGACGTCACGTCTGAGCCAGAGCAAGTTTTTGTATTGCAGATGCCATGAAGTGTTTTACATGGAAAATGCTTGTATCGATACTGTAGGTACATATTATTAGATATGTGACTAGACAACATTTGTATTACTTGGAAAGGACACTAGATCAACTAAAAGAGCATAAGTGCTGTATAAATGGAAAAGTAGGTCCATGTCTGAAAGTCAAGTATACAGTTTTAAACAGTAGTTCTTTGCACATTTTATATGAAGATCAAAATAAAAAAAAGTAATAAATGAAAGTCTGGCATATCTTTGACATTCATTATAACAGTATGTTTTTAATCATACTGTAATGAAGCTATTTGCTGTGATTTGTGTCTTAGCTAATGAGATTCTACCACAGTTTAACATTACCATCTTCTTCAAAGGTGTTTGAACTTCAGTTCTCGTTACATGGTGCATTAGGAATAAAACATTGAGTCTATTCACTTAGCGGACAGTTTCAGCCAAAGAAACAAAATTGAGCATGCAAACTGACCTTTAGTTCACTAGTACAGACCCTTATCTGCTGAATACCAGTGCTTCAGCTACTGTAGTAATATTAAAAACACAGGCTAGGCACTGTTATCTTTCTCATCGTTGTTGTCAATACTTAATGCAATTGTTCTGCAATATTTTCCACACAGTTTATAGTTTAGAAATCTTGATTTATTTTTAGGGTTTGTTCCTTTATAAATTGTCTAGGAGCTACATTATTGTTCCTACATGATAACGCGTTTAGTCGTTGCATATCCAAGTTGCACATTTGCTCTTTGCAATAACAGTTTTACATAAAGTTATTTGAAATAACATCTGAGAGTATAACATACGTTTACTAGATGGAGGAAGAGGTACAATTACAGAAAAAATGAATTCATAATTAATAACTTAAATTACACTTTCACATCAATACTGTTTCATAGCATAATAAACATTCAAATAGAATGACAATATTATAAACTAACTTCTGTGTTTTGTTTAAAAATAAAAAAAACATATGCAAGCACCTGGAGTTTCATTAGGTACAACTATAATGCACTTGCTGCATCCCCAACCCACAAGCTACAACTTTCTAATCCAATCCAATCCAATGTCAGCCCATGTTCGCTAAAGTCCACTTGAGGAATGCTGACACGGTCCTGTCCTTGTCTGTTAAGCACTGCCTGTGAGTTCCAGCTGGCCAAAAGTTGTGAGGGTTGTATAATGGTTCCTCTCCTCTTCGGTCAGCTCCATGTTACCTGGTCGCACAACCACGGCCACGTTCAGCCCAGCATCCTCTGCTGCTTTTGCTTCTGCAAGGTTAGAAGACTGAGTGTTGACTTAATTTTCTCACCTAAGCGCTTAATGTAGCAGCTGCGCTGAGGACGTCACTTTGCCTCCACGTTCCGCTGAAGACGTCGCTCCTTTCCCTCGCTGCGCTCAGTGGGTCGCTCCCCCTTCCTGCTCCACGGAGGTCTCCGTTCCCCCCTCATGCTCCGCGGAGAGCGTCGTTCCTCCCTTGGGCCTCGCGGAGAACCTCGCTCCTCTCCCTGGCCTCGCGGAGAACCTCGCTCCCCCCGTGAGCCTCGCGGAGAACCTCGCTCCCCCCGTGAGCCTCGCGGAGAACCTCGCTCCCCCCGTGAGCCTCGCGGAGAACCTCGCTCCCCCCGTGAGCCTCGCGGAGAACCTCGCTCCCCCCGTGAGCCTCGCGGAGAACCTCGCTCCCCCCGTGAGCCTCGCGGAGAACCTCGCTCCCCCCGTGAGCCTCGCGGAGTACCTCGCTCCCCCCGTGAGCCTCGCGGAGAACCTCGCTCCCCCCGTGAGCCTCGCGGAGACCCTCGCTCCCCCCGTGCGCCTCGTCAGGTACTTCGCTCCCCCCTTGAACCTCGCGGTGAGGCATGCTCCGCTCTCCTGTCCCGTGGGGGATGTCGCCCCTCTTTCATGCTTTGCCAAGGACTTCCACCCGCTTCCTTGTGCCATGGTGGAAGCTGCTCGGCCTCCTGGTTCTGCTGGGGACTTTTGGCCCGGAGGGCCGGGACCCCCGGAGGGGGGCCCTTTGATTTTGGGCGCTCCAGGTGTAGCGCCCCTTGGAGGGGGGATCTGTCACGTATCCGGAAACCCGGGACTTCAAGTCCCATCAGCCACTGCAGTACACCACCTGACCACATGCACCTGACTCACGTTTTTGTTAATTAGCACCATTGTGTATTTATAGTCCTTGTCTGCACTTTCTCCTGGTCTTTCGTTGTTGTAGACTCACGTCACTTCTGTCTCCGTGTTTGTTTTTTGCCACAGTGTTATGCCCAGTTGTCCTAGTGTTTTTGTGTCGTTGTTCATTTGTGTAAATAAATATTTAAAAATCTGCGATTGCTTCGGCCTCCATTCGCCAGACGTGACAACTATGGGAGAAATGCAAGGCATTTTGTAGCTGAGTCATTGAACAAGCATTTGGCATAACCAATACTACAATTTAGAATGTCCTGAAAAAGAAAGAAAACACTGGTGTACAACCAAAACAACAGTCAGTGACATCACCAACAACCTCCACAGGGTAGGAGTGAAGGGATCACAATCCACAGTTCAAAGAAGAGGCCATACCACAATGGTATGTAGCAGAGCTGCCATGCAAGGTGCTAGCTTGCCATCGGGAGCAACTTGGGGTTCAGTGTCTTGCCCAAGGACACTTCGGCATGTGGAGTCACCCGGGCCGGGAATCGAACCGCCAATCCTACGATTAGTGGACAACCCGCTCTACCAACTGCGCCACAACCGCCCACCATTTACTTTAAGATAGGCTGTTCCAATAATTTTGCTCACCTTAAATTGGGTGGTCAGCCACCAATGGTGCCAGGTTCTAAGTTGTTTAACACACCTAGATGCAAATATCAGGAACTGAAAGGTAAAATTCTGATCTATCGTCTCATTCATCTTTTAATCTCAACCCCAAATGTCTTCACTGTATAGCATAAACAAAATTATTGGTCTTGCAAATGTACACATATACGTTAATTCATATGAGTATACATCATGTAATACCTTTGCATATTGGTGGCTAAAAGGATGATTCCCAATATATACACATCTTTACATTCAACTGAAACCTTTTCACATGTGAAATATGGCAAAATTGTATGTTAATGTTGTGGAATTTGAGGGCAAGCCATCCAGAGATATTGAAAAGATTTAAAAGCTTTTTGAAGCTTTAAACTATTTGAATGATGTGACCAAAGATTTGGTTACTATCAGAGTCTTTACTACTGCATGACCTATGCTTTTATGGACCAGAGACCAACAGCCTCATCCTCTTTTCCATTGGCTCACAGGACCAAAGTTCAAGAATTCACATTTCAAAACTCTTGTACTGCCATAGCAAGTTGACAAAAAAATCACCTTACATCTTTTTAAGCAACTTACATAACGTATTAGACACTGGTATTTATTGCTAATTTTAAATGCCCTCTGAATGTGGTGTTTATCCAAACTCATTAGGAGTTGATAAGGAAGAAGCCATATGAAAACTAAAAAACATAAATTACAGCCATTTTGTAACCACATCGTGTGACATCTGTTAAGAACATAATGTCTTCTGGGGAGCAGCCAATCCTGTCTGCAATCTTCTCATAGCTTTTACTTTCCACTTTGGCACCAATGTTGGTATCAAAGTGACCGTCAAATAGCTGCAAGAGACATTTAGAAAGATGTTTAAATACTACAACCTACTAGAAAACGTAATCAGCACATATTATATGAAAAGCCGCCTTTAAGTCTTCCTCAGTCTGAAAAAATACCATGTTTCAATGAAATGTAGCTTAATCAGGCAGCAAACTGTAACACTACAACCTACTAATAATAGTATAACCTAATAATAATAATAATAATAACACTGCCCAATACTAATGTAGCTTAAAGCTATTGTAAATGTTTTATGGAAAAAACATGATTATTGACTCAGGAGACAAAAATACCCTGATAAAATTTTATTTTATTTTTTAAAGAATTACTAATCTGAGCTGCTCTGGGTCATTCTCACAATCCTGTAACACTAATTCACGGTCAGCGACATGAGGTCAAAATTGGTAAGTATTATCAAACATTATCAAGTTCTCATGCCAACTTTAGACATAAAAAGTAATCCAGTTAACTGTGACATAATGGAGCCAGCAGCCAATCAGGAAAGAGAATAAGAGTGTGAGACAGTGAGATGTGTAATATATTCAATTAGCTGAAAAAAGGATTCAGGAGTAATAGAGTTTTAGATTTGGTTCTTGCCGAACAGGTAAGGTATTTATTTGTCCCCTGATTTGGCAAAACTAGTGAATAACGGTCATCTGCTTTATCCTTGTTGTGGAATTTGTATCATTAACCAATTGCAAAACTGTTTCAGCTAAAGAGAAAAAGCTATATAACTGACTGCATTTTTTATAATGTACACCTGAACCTCAAACTTGATTATATCCCCTTCAGTATGTTCATTCATTTTATCTAATGATTTGTGTCTTTTAACTAACTTTGTGACCCTTTTAGAATTTTCTATATTTCTGCATAAATATAACCTAAAACATCATCAGATTTTCACACAAGTCCTAAAAGCAGACGGCATAACGCAATTCCCTTGACCCAGAACTCTTCATTTATTATATACTGTATGTGTGTGTTGTTCAATAAGAGTACAATAGTTGTTATTTATGATACCACACAATAATTAGAGAATCTGCATTACACAGCAATAATCATAAGGCATGCTTTAATATGTAGTCATGGTGAGAGCTAAACAGCTGACCTTAGATAACAGACAGGCCCGTGTTCTTTTACCTAATACCTTAGTAAATGTGACAATGTCAAAGTATTAATTATGATAAATACTTGCACAATGTCACAAACCGTATATTACCATACTAATAGTATTTCAATAGCATTTCAACTGTTTCTTAACAAAGGACATCCACATGTGCTTTAGGCGGGTTTGGCCCCATTTCCCGTTTAACTTGTTTTCAAACAGATCATTTTAAGCTGGCACGTTTCAGCAATCCATGTAGTTCAAAATAAGCAGCACATGTTAAACCTTACCCACTGTGTGTCCAGTGCAGGCAGTAACCTGATAAAGGTGTATAAATGCAACAAAACAAAGGGGTTGAGTTGAATGGATAGATAACCAAAAAGTGAAACTGAGTGAAATGCAATCAAAATCAATTCGGTAGTGAAATTATTATCTAATTTATATATGATTTAATTGTTAATTTAATTAAATATCAGAAATCAAAAGGTGTGCATCATACCTGACACCTAGATGAACACTTTACAGTTGGTTGTGTGACTCTCAAGTCATTCCCTTCAAGTGCTACTGGAGTTAGAATCGTGTATTACAATGTCGTGTGTCACTTTAGAGACGGTCCCTTAATTTCCGCATCTCCGCGAATATTTAACGTCCAACGTCACTCCACCTTTATGCCAGTTAAATAAATATTGAGGAAAGACAAGTGTTTAGTTGCCAGTTGGTGAAGACTTACTCGGTTTCATTTCGTCTAAAAAGGAACCCCTTATCAAACTCTGCGTAGTCTACGGTTGTTCTTTCTTTTTCTTTACATTCGGAGTTAAGATATTTGTAATCCTTTTGTTCTTGAATAAACCGAAGTCCATACAAAGGGCGATTCGTATAACTTATTTCAATAGTGAATTCATTTGTTACCAGAGAAAGGACTTCAAGGGTTCTCGAGCCCAGCGGCACAAAGACTCGTCCTCCTGAGAAGGTAAGAGGGAGTCATTCTATGAGATCTGTCAGGTGTATGACGGAGTGGCGGGTGGAAGACTAAAAACTGGGATTATGGAATTCCCGGGAAAACTCACCAAAGGCCTCGATCTTGGATCTTGAGGCTGATCAGGCATTTTCATGAACTTTCATGAACAATTTTTGCATCTGTTTTCTTTCAGGTCACACGTGAGTAAGAGCCATGAGGAAGTGCAGCCTTTGGACATTTCTTCCAGTTATGTTTTCATTCTTCACAGCAGCAGGCTTATGGGTTGTGTGAGTATTTAATCAAGTTTGCTCTCTCTGCCTGTAGCTTTACTGGACGAATGGTATATCTGCCGTTAGATGTATGTATAACATGAAGTTTATTCTGTGTCATGTGATACACTTTCATGTGTGTTACACTGTAATGTCACAGTCGTTTTGCTGACTGCTAATCTGTGTTAATGGAACTGAAGAGAACTGATTTAAGATTTGAGAGAATGGTGGAGGTAAATCTTTCTTATATATTGAAAACAGCTATTTTATAGCCGTGGAGGATGACAAAATCACACCACTAAGCTCTGAATATAAGTAAGTTTAATGTTCTTCTTTTATACATTGTATCAAAATATCTCAATGTTATATTACATTTGTTATCCATCTGCTTTAAATACATTTGTTTTTCCACAGTAGATCAGTTTCAAGGTTTCCTCCATATATAAGGTATAAATGAGCGTTATACTCTCAAGACTTTAGATTTCAGATCCCCATCTAATAGGAAGCTTGCCTTAATACGTAATACTAATGAAAATATTTCCCTGTGTTTTAGCATTGCAGGTGATGCTCCACCTGCCAGCTGTGTTTTTAGCCAAGTCATGAACATGGCAGCCTTTGTGGGTAAGAATAATGATCTGCGTATACGGGTTTGGTTTTGTATATTATAATTTAAGGGGAATGAACACTAGCATCTTGTTTTAAAATAAACTACATGGATACTGGTATGATGAATATGTGGATTAGTTTATAGAACATGACCCCTTTTAACCCGAACCTTTGAAATGAACTCGACTGTGTACCAGGCCTTCTCACCCGATATCAGTGCCTGGTGTCACTAATAGTCTTGTGGATGAATGGGCACAAATCAGTGCAGCCACATTCCAAAATCAAGTGGAAAGCCTTCTCAGAAGAGTGGAGTCTGTTATAACAGAAGAAGGGGACTAAATCTGTGTTAATGCCCATGGTTTTGGAATGGGCACATATGGGTGTGATGGTCAGGTACATATCTGTACATATAGTGTACATACAAATTTTCTTTGCATATGCAGTTTGTGTATTTTATAGCACATGTACAGTTGAGTCATAATAATAATAAGAGGGATCATAAAAATTGCATTTTTTTTTTATTTATTACTGTCCTGAATAAGCTATTTTCCTCAACAGATGTTTTACATATAGTCCACAAGAGCAGTCTTCTGAAGCTGAGAGCGCTGCCCTCAACTGCAGCCTATATTTCAGTACGCTGTCAGTTTTCGGATAAGTTTAATTGTAATATGTTCATTTTTATGTTGCCAGGCTTCATCCTCGGGGTTCTCAGATACTTGCAACTGAAGCCAAGAGTGCGCAAACCCTGGCTCAACATCATCAGTTTGGTAGCTCTGTCCCTGGCCTGCTTTGGTATGACCTTGGCTGGGAATTTCCAGGTATGGTAATGATTATTGTCAGGTATTCCCCTCGCTGAGTTTTAGAGCGTTCAGCAACAACCCGGATACGTGTTATCGTGCTCTGGGCTGCTTGAGCGATCTTAAACTCGGTGAGGGGAAACAGTGACTATTTTGTCTGTCTACAGTATATGTTAAGGTTATTTAAGTCAAGTGAAATATTTATGTTTTTATATAAAGCAGTGGCTTTATTACAGTGTAGTCTTGATATTTTTAGGTAGGTGATCAATTTTGTTCACTGTTACCCAGCTGTCAAATTACAAGAAACTCCACAATTTCGGTGCATTCATGACCTTTGGCCTAGGCACACTGTTTTGTTGGGTCCAGTCATTCATGACTCTAAAGGTCAACTTGAGGAACGAAGGCAAACAAGCTGGCATACCCCGCTTTGTTTTGTCTGGAGCAGTCACTTTCTGCATGCTGCTTTGTATCCTTCTCAGGTCTATTGCACACACAATAGTTAAATCAGACAATCACAATGGGAGTATTAGAACATTAGTCTTTGAATCAAGTTGTTGATTCATTTTCTATAACAGTAGTGTAAATCACAGGGTTATATTAATCCGCTAAGTCTAATACATGATAATTTCAATAACAACACATTCACACATATGCGATGCTTCATATTATCTACGGTTGATAATAAACCGATTTAAAAAAGCGTTATTTAACAAAGAATAACTTATAAACAAAGAATTGTTTATATGGTTAGGCTTTCTGTAAGTAGACATTTATTTAACATTTATGGAAGTTGTCTCCAGTATCAACATTAAGTAGTTTTTCTACCATGGGAGAGACATTAAGACAGGTTACTTGGTAACATCCCTTGCTGCATTTTTTTATTTTATGAATTTCACAAAAGAGTTAAAAGAGAGGCTAGTGAGGGGAAACACTGTTCATAGCTGCTACAGTAGCTGTTAACTTGTCTTGCAGACATTCCTATAGTATTAAATGTGAATGTACACTCCCCTCAAAAAGTATTGGAATGGCAATGCCAATTCTTTTGTTTTTGCTATACACTGAAGACAAAGTGCTATATCATACTAAACTACTTGCTGTATGAATTCTGAGTTCAGATCAATTTTCTCGTGTTTTCTTGACACAATACCAGATTTTGCGCTAATGGCCCAGCGTCTGCACATGCACGCCGCACGGGCACAGTGGGCATTGGTCATGTTCTTCTTGGTATTCCTGGGCACGTTTGCTATCGAGTTCCGTCACTATCACTTTGAGATTGTGTGCAGTGATGACCAGGAGCCTCCAATGAGCACAAACAGACATCACATCTGAGCCAGAGCAAGTTTTTGTATTGCAGATGCCATGAAGTGTTTTACATGGAAAATGCTTGTATCGATACTGTAGGTACATATTATTAGATATGTGACTAGACAACATTTGTATTACTTGGAAAGGACACTACATCAACTAAAAGAGCATAAGTGCTGTATAAATTGAAAATCCATGTCTGAAAGTCAAGTATACAGTTTTAAAAAGTAGTTCTTTGCACATTTTACTTGGTAAATGGCGCACTTATATTGCGCTTTTATCCAAAGCGCTTTACACTGTGTCTCATTCACCCATTCACACACACTCACACACCAATGGAAGCAGAGCTGCCATGCAAGGCGCTAACTTGCCATTGGGAGCAACTTGGGGTTCAGTGTCTTGCCCAAGGCATATCTTTGGCATGTGGAGTCATCTGGGGCGGGAATCGAACCGCCAACCCTACGATTAGTGGACCACCCGCTCTACCACATGCGCCACAGCCACCTCATATGAAGATCAAAATAAAAAAAGTAATAAATGAAAGTCTGGCATATCTTTGACATTCATTATAACAGTATGTTTTTAATCATACTGTAATGAAGCTATTTGCTGTGATTTGTGTCTTAGCTAATGAGATTCTACCACAGTTTAACATTACCATCTTCTTCAAAGGTGTTTGAACTTCAGTTCTCGTTACATGGTGCATTAGGAATAAAACATTGAGTCTATTCACTTAGCGGACAGTTTCAGCCAAAGAAACAAAATTGAGCATGCAAACTGACCTTTAGTTCACTAGTACAGACCCTTATCTGCTGAATACCAGTGCTTCAGCTACTGTAGTAATATTAAAAACACAGGCTAGGCACTGTTATCTTTCTCATCGTTGTTGTCAATACTTAATGCAATTGTTCTGCAATATTTTCCACACAGTTTATAGTTTAGAAATCTTGATTTATTTTTAGGGTTTGTTCCTTTATAAATTGTCTAGGAGCTACATTATTGTTCCTACATGATAACGCGTTTAGTCGTTGCATATCCAAGTTGCACATTTGCTCTTTGCAATAACAGTTTTACATAAAGTTATTTGAAATAACATCTGAGAGTATAACATACGTTTACTAGATGGAGGAAGAGGTACAATTACAGAAAAAATGAATTCATAATTAATAACTTAAATTACACTTTCACATCAATACTGTTTCATAGCATAATAAACATTCAAATAGAATGACAATATTATAAACTAACTTCTGTGTTTTGTTTAAAAATAAAAAAAACATATGCAAGCACCTGGAGTTTCATTAGGTACAACTATAATGCACTTGCTGCATCCCCAACCCACAAGCTACAACTTTCTAATCCAATCCAATCCAATGTCAGCCCATGTTCGCTAAAGTCCACTTGAGGAATGCTGACACGGTCCTGTCCTTGTCTGTTAAGCACTGCCTGTGAGTTCCAGCTGGCCAAAAGTTGTGAGGGTTGTATAATGGTTCCTCTCCTCTTCGGTCAGCTCCATGTTACCTGGTCGCACAACCACGGCCACGTTCAGCCCAGCATCCTCTGCTGCTTTTGCTTCTACAGGGTTAGAAGACTGAGTGTTGACTTAATTTTCTCACCTAAGCGCTTAATGTAGCAGCTGCTGCATTCAGACTCTGATTTCACACAATGCAGTAAGCAGAGCTAACAATAGATCTGCATTACAATATACAGCACTCTCTGACAGTATTGGAATGTCAAGACCAGTTCTTTTATTTTTGCTTTACACTGAAGACATTTGGGCTTGAGATCAAAAGATAAATATGGAACAATAAATCAGAATTTCAGCTTTCATTTCCTGATATTTCCATCTAGAAGTGTTAAACAATTTAGAATATGGCACCTTTGAACCTATCCATTTTTCGAGTGATCAAAAATATTGGAACACGTCATTGAAAGGTCTTTCTTGTTGCCCAGGTGTGCCCCGTTAGATTGACTGTTTAAACAATTACTAGCTCTGAATGTCTACTCTTGTTTTATTCCCTGGGTTTCACCTGTGAAGACTGCATTTGTTGTTAAAAAGGATAAATAAACAGGAAGACCAGAGAGCTGACTATGGGAGAAATGCAAGCCATTTTGTAGCTGAGTCATTGCACAAGCATTTGGCATAACCAATACTACAATTTAGAATGTCCTGAAAAAGAAAGAAAACTTTTGAAAACTGGTGTACAACCAAAACAACAGTCAGTGACATCACCAACAACCTCCACAGTTCAAAGAAGAGGCCATACCACAAGATGCAAAGCACTCATCAACTAAGAATCAAAAGGCCAGATTGGAATTAGCAAAGAAACACAGAGTTGAATTACAGAAGTTAAGGAACCAAGATACCAAAGTGATGGAAAGGCCAAAGTGTGGAGAAAGAAAGGATCTGCTCATGATCCAAAACATACGAGTTCATCATTCAAACACACTGGAGGTAGTGGCATGGCCTGGGCTTGCAACTAATTAAAGATGATGTAGCTCGTGATGGTAGCAGCTGAATGGAGTCAGAAGTCTACAAAAACATGCTGTCTTCCAATTTAGAGAAATGCATGCAGCAAGAGAATGATCCAAAAAGCACTACCAACACTAGAAAGGACTTAATTTCATCATCACCTTCTGAAGACTTAACCCCCCAAAACAAACAACAAAAGAAGGAAGCTGCAATACAAACCTGGAAAAGCATCAGAAAAGAAGAATGCAACAGTTCAGTGATGTCAGTGAGTCACAGGCTTGATGCAGTTATTGCAAGCAAAGGATATGCAACCAAATATTAAGTGTTATTTACTTTAAGATGGGCTGTTCCAATAATTTTGCTCACCTTAAATTGGGTGGTCAGCCACCAATGGTGCCAGGTTCTAAGTTGTTTAACACACCTAGATGCAAATATCAGGAACTGAAAGGTAAAATTCTGATCTATCGTCTCATTCATCTTTTAATCTCAAACCCAAATGTCTTCATTTTGTACCCACCTCGTGTGACATCTGTTAAGAACATAATGTCTTCTGGGGAGCAGCCAATCCTGTCTGCAATCTTTTCATAGCTTTTACTTTCCACTTTGGCACCAATGTTGGTATCAAAGTGACCGTCAAATAGCTGCAAGAGACATTTAGAAAGATGTTTGAATACTACAACCTACTAGAAAACGTAATCAGCACATATTATATGAAAAGCCGCCAAATGAGAACTTGCATCTAATAGATCTCCTTCAACTGAATAGCCAAAGAGTAGCTTCTGGGCTTCTATGCTTCCTGAAGAATAAATGTAGACTTTAAAACCATATTGCCGCCATCTTCTTATAGCAGGAACCACATCCTGATACACTCTGCGTCAGAACACAAACACATAAGTCCAGAAGAGCCAAGTGTATCCACTTTTATGCATACAAGTTCATGACCCTAAATGAGGAAAAGTCAAAGAATTTCAAAGAGAAAAAGAGAGAATTAACCAATATTTCAGACATCTCAAATGTGGAAATTGGTCACATTGACCCATAACATAATAGGAGGGTTAAGGGGGGGAAAGGGCTGCTCCTCCATACTTACTCGCCTTTAATCTTCCCTGAAGCATAGGCTGCTCTCCACATGTGACCTTGCAGCTGCTTGAGAGCAGTGGTCTTTCTGTCTGCAGCCATCTGCCACAGGACACTATCCACCACCTCCCGGATTGCCTTCTCTTCATCAGTGTGGACCGTCTGGTCTACGGCATGAACTGCACACGCTCTATTCTGCTTTAAGTCTTCCTCAGTCTGAAAAAACACCATGTTTCAATGAAATATAGCTGAATCAGGCAGCAAACTGTAACACTACAACCTACTAATAATATTATAACCTAATAATAATAATAATAATAATAATAATAACACTGCCTAATAATAATGTAACTTAAAGGTATGGTAAATGTTTTATGGAAAAAACATTATTGATTCATTAGACAAAAATACCCTGATACAATAATATATTTCTAAAAGAATTACTAATCTGAGCTGCTCTGAGTCATTCTCACAATCCTGTAACACTAATTCACAATCAGCGACATGAGGTCAAAATTGGTAAGTATTATCAAACATTATCAAGTTCTCATGCCAACTTTAGACATAAAAAGTAATCCAGTTAACTGTGACATAATGGAGCCAGCAGCCAATCAGGAAAGAGAATAAGAGTGTGAGACAGTGAGATTGTAATATATTCAATTAGCTGAAAAAAGGATTCAGGAGTAATAGAGTTTTAGATTTGGTTCTTGCCGAACAGGTAAGGTATTTATTTGTCCCCTGATTTGGCAAAACTAGTGAATAACGGTCATCTGCTTTATCCTTGTTGTGGAATTTGTATCATTAACCAATTGCAAAACTGTTTTAGCTAAAGAGAAAAAGCTATATAACTGACTGCATTTTTTATAATGCACACCTGAACCTCAAACTTGGTTATATCCCTTTCAGTATGTTCATTCATTTTATCTAATGATTTGTGTCTTTTAACTAACTTTGTGAACCTTTTATAATTTTCTATATTTCTGCATAAATATAACCTAAAACATCATCAGATTTTCCCAGAACTCTTAATTTATTATATACTGTATGTGTGTGTTGTTCAATAAGAGTACAATAGTTGTTATTTATGATACCACACAATAATTAGAGAATCTGCATTACACAGCAATAATCATAAGGCATGCTTTAATATGTAGTCATGGTGAGAGCTAAACAGCTGACCTTAGATAACAGACAGGCCCGTGTTCTTTTACCTAATACCTTAGTAAATGTGACAATGTCAAAGTATTAATTATGATAAATACTTGCACCATGGCCCAAACTGCAGACTACCCTACTAGTATTTCAATACGTTTTTTTTTTTTTACTATATCTATTACAGTACATCCTTTAGCTTTAACCACTGGAGAACTGTATGCATAACTGGACAAATGTGAGCAAATAAATTATTTAAATAAGGTGGCTACAGAAAATATGTTGTGTTTAATTTAAAAAATATTAATGAATGTATGGTTTCTCCCCTGTACAGGTACAGGTGTGCTTTCTCTTCCTTAACAAAGGACATCCACATGTGCTTTAGGCGGGTTTGGCCCCATTTCCCATTTAACTTGTTTTCAAACAGATCATTTTAAGCTGGCACGTTTCAGCAATCCGTGTAGTGTAAAATAAGCAGTACATAAACCTTAGAACTCCGAGGGCCCTGTACCCACTGTGTGTCCAGTACAGGCAGTAACCTGATAAAGGTGAGTAAATGCAACAAAACAAAGGGGTTGAGTTGAATGGATAGATAACCAAAAAGTGAAACTGAGTGAAATGCAATCAAAATCAATTCCTCTCTTACTCTTTATTAAAAAAAAAAATCTTTTTTAAAACACTATGACATTTTCATTAAGACATACACTTACAGTGGGGGAAATAAGTAAAAATTTTTTCAGTAAATATATTTCCAATGTGTCTATTCACATGAAATTTTCACCAGACTTTGGTATTAACTCAAGAAATCCTAACATTAAACTCCATAAATGAAGTTGTGTGTAATAAAGTGGAATAACACGGGGAAAAAAGTATTGAACACACTAAGAAAAAGCAGTTCTCCAAGGCAAGGAACCAGCTGAAATCCATAAGTCGTTAGAAAGTAATTATACCTCCTATCTGTGCACATTAATATCAGCTGGGTTAGTACATTGATGTTCTATAGAAAGGCTTTTCATTACCAAGATGTCACACAAGAAACTTCTCATGATGACTAAAAACCAAGAGCTCTCTCAAGACCTTTGCAATCTTGTTGCAAAACATATTGATGGAATCGGATACAGACATATGTCAAAACTTCTGAATCCTCCCGTAAGCACCATTGGGGCCATTATCCACAAGTGGAAGCAAGATCACGCCGTCATCAACCGGACACGCACAGGAGCTCCTCGCAAGATATTCTGACCAGACAGTCAGAAGAATAATCAGAAGAGTAGCCTGAGAGCCAAGAGTTCTACTGGTGGCTCCTTCGACAAGCGCCGAGCTTTTATTCAATCGTTTCGGACACTCCCAGAACTTTGTTCTTGGCCGTGTTTGGCGACAATGGCACTAAAGCGTTACGCGTCCTAAGGCTGGCAATCTCAATTCACGAGAATTGTTTAGGAATGTATGATATTACGTCTGTGACGGCAAAATCTGGCTGGAATAGTACAGTGTAAAGCTGGGTTAACAGGCACAGCAGTGTTCCTGGGTTTTGTTTTGGTGGTGTTTGCCTGTCCATTGATAGACAGGGACAAAGTAGGCATGACAATATAATGTGCTGCAATGAAGAACTCCACCTAAAACATACAACTACGTTGGATTGACCTGATCAGATGAGCAATAACATCAAGGTATCAGTAATAAATAGGCAACTATGTGACTGTAAGTGAACGCTGCAGTAAATGACCTGTTTCTTTAGGAGCTGTACATCCTGCTTGCACTCATCCTCTTCCCAGTGCGCACCCAGGTACTCCTCCAAGTGCTCTTTGATGTATGGAAATAAAACATCCTGCACGGAAAAGGAGGGTTAGTCAAAGCACATTCCTGCGGTTACGCTACAGATGGCAGTCTGATCACAAGACTCACAACCATTCCTACCTTTACAAACGTGATCGGAGTCGTAGTTCCTTCAATGTCCAACAGAAATACGCTAACGTTCTCAGGAACTGTAACCGTTGCCATTTTGTTTTTGTTTGTTTGTTTGTTTGTTTGTTTGTTTCAAACGGACAACGACAGTCTCGTCACGACGGTTTACGGTAACAGATGTGTATGTTAAAAGGTGGGTTGAATAAACCCGGTTAATGCCGGTCAGAGAAGCGGAAACTGTTCATAAGAGAAATTGCACTCTAACCAACTAGCAATGTGCTAACACATGGCTCAGTCAACGGGTTGCCAGGTAACTGTAACTAGACTCCCCGTGATCATTATCATTATAATGATGTGTTCATATTCAATCAGTGAATGCTGTTAATTCACATTATTATATAGAATAATTATATTGGTGCATTAGTTGTAACAATACAAGATAAACAGTTTTGTTTTTATATTTATCCAACACCTCCAACTTCCGCCATTACATTACATTCTCTTGCACTTTACATAGCACATTTATATTAGATTTTCCACTATGTACTGTATGTGTTTATATATATATATATATATATATATATATATATATATATATATATATATATATATATATATATATATATATAATTTATTTTTTTCTATTATTATTGTCTATGTCTTGTTGCTGTTTTGTACTGCTGTGCACTGGAAGCATACTTGGCAATAAACCTGATTCTGATTATCCATCCATTAATTTTCCATACCACTTGTCCTACGCAGGGTCGTGTGGAGCCTGGAGCCTATCCCAAGCAACTCAGGGCTCAGGGCGGGGGACATCCTGAACAGGGTGCCAACCTTATACAGGGCGCAGTCGCACTATTTACAACAAGGGTGGACTTTTAACGTTTACTAAGGACAATCTGGCAACTCTGAACGATGGCTCTGGCCTACCAAGTTTCAACTGGTTTAGGATCAAGATCCAATGATTTGCACATCATGTACCCAATGTACTTCCGGTAAAAAAAAATTATTTGAAGATCAGTGAGTTTGCATTTCCGCAACGGCCACTTCATGTATCCGCGAGATCAGCGAGAAGATCTGCCGAGTTTGCTGGGATGTGGAGTTGTTTAACACGAAGGCTTCCGTAAAACGTCAGATAGTAGATAGCAAATGTAAAAAAAGAAAAAAAAATATGAATGGTGAATATTAAAATTGAATATAACCACGTTTATTCCCACAAAGATGTCTTTTTGAAATAAGGTTATTATAAAAAATAATTTAATTTTACGGTAATAAATAAATAAAAATATTTTTTTAGTCTGCATGGTTGGCTTTAATTAACAGATTATTATATACAAGCAACATAGTAAGTAACTATGATACTTACACTCAATAAAAGTCCAAAAAAGATTCTTTTTTAAAATAAAAAAACTATGATACTTACACTCAATAAAAGTGTAAAAAATATTCTTTTTTAAAATAAAAATTTTTACACTTTTATTGAGTGTAAGTATCATAGTTACTTACTATGTTGCTTGTATATAATAATCTTTTAATTAAAGCCAACCATGCAGAGTAAAAAAATATATATATTATTTATTTATTACCATAAAATTAAATTTTTTTTATAATAAACTTATTTCAAAAATACATCTTTGTGGGAATAAACGTGGTTATATGCCACTTTAATATTCACCATTCATATTTTTGTTTAAATTACACAATTAATTTCGTGTAATCAATTCGATTCAACTCAATGAACTTTATTGGCATGACTGTAACAGTAGTTACAGTATTACCAGACCACTGAAATGACAGACTTTTACTTATTCTAATACATATTATGCAAATACATACTAAAGCAAAGGTCTCTCAATTCAATTCAAAGTACTTTAGTGGCATGGATATAGATAAGCAATGTTTAAAAATATTTCTCTCTCTCTCTTCTCTCTCTCTCTCTTTCTCAAGTCATAAGATTGCTTTATTGACATATATTAACATTTGGATTGGATACAGACTTTGGAAACACATTAGAAAATAACCACAGGTTAATAAGTTGACAAGTTAAAAAAAAAAGTTTTTAATAAAATAAATAAAATTCACCCTGTCCAGGTTGTACCCTGCCTTGTGCCCGATGCTCCATGGGATATGCTCCAGGTTCCCCGTGACCCTGAAAAGTATAAACGATGGATGGATGGATGGATGGATAAATAAAATTCTGTGTGTGCAAGCGCGCGACTGTGGATGTCCTTGCATCACGCACCTTTCTCCCGCGTAACCCCTCCTTTCTCCGCGCCCCGCCCCTTTCATCCCGCCCTCTCTGATTGCGTCATTGCGTCACCGTCCGCCATTTTAACAAACGGGTCAGGGTGTTTGTGTTTGCCGTTGTGTCGTGGTCTTTTTCTAAAATAGCCACACTAATCCACAAAGGTCGTTTTACCCGATTACCGTAGCCCCCCCCAAAAAAATGCAGGCAGAACTCGAACAGACCGACTTCAGCACGGATGAGTTTCCAGAGGGATCCAAAATAAACGCAAGCAAAAATCAACAGGATGATGGGTGAGTGGCGCTGCTAGGCCGGGGCAGGCCCAACGGCGCTTCGGCTTAGCTAGCTAGCTAACATGGCTAGGCTAGTTTAGCTGTTAACGTGACTTGTTGTGTTTCGCGTATTTTCGCTGCAGCGGCTTGTCTCGAAGTTGCATTTGGACTTCGACAGTATTCAGTTTAACGGAAGAGTGAGTTCGCAGACGGGAGCTGGCTGCACAAACAACCCTCCGCAGTTTGGCTCTAAACATCCAAGCTAGCGTTTGCAGAAGATTCAAACGTGGCGTGCGTGTTAACGTGCTAGCTAGATCGTTTTCAGCAAGTGTCTATCGAGTGTGCACCTTCCGTCTATTAGACACGTCACCTACCTGCTTTCAGATCAGTTAGTGTTGTTTCACTGATCAATTTCCGCCCGCGTGATCAGCTTGGCTTTATTGCACTTTATTCGAATTTGGTACGCATGGATTGTGTTTCACAGTAACGTGGTCCCCTTTTTGAATCTCTTCAAGCTTACTTGGGTTTGAGGTGCGACTTTCAAATCGATTCTGTTTGCGAATCAGTTCAGAAAGTGACCCATGTATCCCCCCCCCCTTTTTTTTTTCTTTTTTAACAGGAAAATGTTTATTGGTGGTCTGAGCTGGGACACCAGCAAGCAAGATCTTAAAGACTACCTGTCTAAGTTTGGTGAGGTGTTGGATTGTACCATCAAAACAGACCCGATGACCGGCCGATCCAGAGGGTTTGGGTTTGTGCTCTTCAAAGATGCACAGAGTGTGGACAGAGTGAGTGCAACTGGTCTTAAAAACATAATGAACAATAACCCTGCTAGTGTTTTGTATACTGTTCATCCTGATCATATCTGTAATTGCCATCCATGTCTGTATTTCTCGTCTACATCTCATTGTGAACACTTGGTTTTTAGGTTCTGGAGCTAAAGGAGCACAAACTGGACGGTAAACTGATTGATCCGAAGCGAGCCAAAGCCATGAAAGGGAAGGAGCCTCCGAAAAAAGTATTTGTCGGAGGTCTTCGTCCAGAAACATCAGAAGAACAGATTCGGGAATATTTCGGATCCTATGGAGATGTAAGTCGTGCGAGTTGTGTTATTTGCTCGGTGTCGCAGACGCATCGTTGCACACTGCTTAAACGAGATGGATAGAGCAGGTCTTTACCAGACATACTGTTATTGAATAGTAACCATTTCCCTCTCTTAATATAGATCGAAAATATTGAACTCCCCGTGGACAGCAACACGAACGAGAGGCGAGGGTTCTGCTTTGTAACGTATGTCGATGAGGAACCTGTTACGAAACTTCTGGAAAATAGATACCACAACGTGGGAGCAGGAAAGGTATGTCTAGCAGAGTGGCTTTTTATTTGAACAAAACATGCGTACTCATTACTGGTGTGTATTTAAATCAGTCTTTGCTGTTTTTCAGTGTGAAATAAAGGTTGCCCAGCCTAAAGAGGTCTACAGACAGCAGCAGAATAGAAGCGACCGGGGAGGAAGAGGAGGATTCAGAGGCCGTGGTAGAGGAGGTATTTAATTTGTTTTTGTTCACAAGCCGCTTATTAAAAAAAAATTCAAATAAAAAATGTTTTGCTTATTAGACTTTCATTCCAAATGCTCATCTTTGTTTCTTTCACACCCTTTTGTTCAGGACCAAGTCAGGGCTACAACCAAGGTTATGGTGGCTACTATGGACAGAACTATGGAGGCTACGGCAATGGCTACAGCCAGGGCTATAATGATTACTCTGGGTATGACTATACAGGCTACAACTACCAAAATTATGGATACGGACAAGGCTATGATGATTACAATGGTGAGTGTAAGTATGCAATATCCATGTTGAAAATACTGACAACTTCAGCAAACTACTGGTGGAATACTAATTTTGTTTTTATTTGTTATTTAATTCCAATAGGTCAACAGAGCAACTATGGCAAGGTATCCCGGGAGGGTGGAACTCATCAGAACAACTACCAGCCGTATTGATGAAATGACTTGACCTGCCAGAATTTATGGTAAGATTATAATCCAAGCCTTTCATTTGTCATTACGTATGAACTTTAAAGATCAATAGACAATGCTGACTACCCTCAAACAGATTGGTTTGCATTTTCATGCACCACATTTTGGAACGAAAATTTAAGGATATGTCTATAGATCTTTAATTGCTAATGCTTGCACAGCGGTGTCTTTAAAAAAAAATCTCTTCAGAAAAACGTAAGCGTTTTTCTGTAGATTTTCCCGCTTTTCTCCCTGCTTTTTAACAGGTGATCATAAGGAAATAACATAAAGTTGATAGCAATGCTAACAGGTAAAGTACTGCTAAAGGGTACAGAGTAAGGGCACCTCTCCTGATTTTCCGTTCTTTCCCTAATTCTGATTATTATACCTTGTTTGTACCTGCCAGTGGGGACTTCATTGCAGGCCGTGTGTCACCTGACCACGAAATTCTCTGGGCGTCGCACATAGCGGGCAGAGAGCACGGCATGCACGAGAAAACGCTGTCCTGTGGTATGGTCTCTTCAAACTTCCTGTACCAGCGTTAAAGAGCAAACGTTAAGCAGGAGATCTCTCGTTTTCCCTTAATTTATCAAGGTTTTGTTTAACAGTTTTAAAATGGATTTTTTACAGGTATTTAACAGTGAACCCTAAAGTGTTTAACCTTTTGCTGTTTGTATTCTCCTTTTTATTTTAGTGTTCTTGTATTTCAGTTCTGGAGCTTCAGTGTTTTTTTTTTTTTTTTGTTTTTTTTTTTTTTGTCAAAATGGTTCCCACCCCATAAATTGTATAAAACTCATAATGCTTGCTTTTTCTTTAGAGTCCATAGAGAACTTCAAATGGTACACCTCAGTCCTTTTCCTTAAGACATAGATGATAAAGATCATATGTAAACCCTTTTTTTTTTTTTTTTTTTTTTTTTGAAGTCATATAAAACTAACATGCAAGCTATCAAGGTGTCACTTACTGTTTGGAAATTACCTTAAATTTGATCGCACATGAGGTATGCTCCTTTTTGGTGTGATTTGTCCACTAGCTCAGCGGAGCTAAATGTCTCTCTGAGTATAGACATGCTTTCAGTAACATTAAGTTGTACATATGATCTTTAGTCTTGAATGGTGATCTTTAATAGCTTAAAGTCAACAGCTCACGAAGTTAAACTGAAACATGGAGGTGGTCTTTTTCAGTGAGATTCTAGCCCTGTCAAAATAGTTAATGTTTCATCTCATCTCTTTTAGGTGGGCAGACTGAGTGATCGTACCCTGGAGGCAGCTCATGGATACCCTGTTCTTCTTAATCAAAGAGCGGCTTGATTTTAAAATACTTTTGTTTCATTGTCCTCTGATGAAGACATTCACAGTCAGACCTTGTAAATATTGTTTCCAAGTTTCTTATCCTGTGCTTTGTTGAAGTAGATCCTGAAAGTTTTGTGCTAATGTGTTAGATCCTGATTTGGAAAGTGTCCTTTTTGTCTTAATTTTTTTTTCAGTTTTGGATAAATGGAAATTAAAATTGGGGTACAAAACAAGATTGTGTGGTGGTTTTCTTTATTTAAAAAGACATCACTTGCAGGGGGGAAAAAAGAGTCATAAAGTAGATCGATAGATAGATTTGTATTGATTGTTTTGTTAAAGGTTCACTAGATTAAGGATACTCATTAAAGGTACATAAAGATGTATTCTTGAGGCTACCACCATAGTGAAAAGTACAGTTTGCTGCCCCCTCTCCTGGTTTACCTTAACGTTAAACTTTTATTTATTTATTTGTTTTACAAAGTGAAAGTATTCATTACACTGTCACAAGTGACACGTCAAATCCGACTGACCGGTTTTTAATAAAGATATTAGACTGAGGCTGCATAAATGATGCGTTGATTTGACGCTATAGCTGCGCTCCATGAGCTGCTCCCTCTGCCTCCATTTTGTGCCAGATCACCGCGGTGCGGTAATAAAAGTACAGACTTAAGATAGATACTTTTCCCTTGTAGTTGTAACTTAAATAAGTTGCATTAAAATAGCCTTCAGCTTCTTTTTTTTTATTTTTTTTTTTTTAACCGAAAGCGGTGCTTTTTGCGCCCAGGTCATTCTAACTCTGGATCTTGGCCATCGGTGAAGGAAACGCGTTAGCATTAGCTCCGAGTGAGACGGGGGGGAAAATGGAGGAGCAGTTCATCGAAGATCCGGTTATGAAGATGGAGGAAGACGGAGAAGCGAGTGTGGAAGGACAGGTACAGGCGGTCGGTGATGGAGCTCCAGGAGAAAGCGAGGGATCGAAGATTGACGCGAGTAAAAACGAGGAAGATGAAGGGTAAATGAATACACTCCGGACAGTCGCTGATGGTTGGCTATAAACCTAGTCGAAACGAGCAGAACAGCTGATTTGGATATACACGTTAGCGCTTTTGGGAATCAGAATGATTTCTGATCTATTTCGGCGTCCTTTTGTTCACCATGTTATTAACAGCAGTATGATGTTACTTTGTATAATGTGTATTTGCAGGGTTGCTAAGCTTTCATTTCGACCGAAATGATGACGTTTCTCTCTAACCTAGCCACCGGTAAAGCGAAGCCGGCTAGTTAGTTACCTCGATTAGGTTTTATTTTAAAATATAAATTATATAACCAGTTTGAACTAGTTGACACCTGTTGTTTTGGGTGGGTTTTTTTTAAATTATTATTATTATTTATTATTATTTGTTTGTTTTTTAACAAAAATAAAGCGTACACTTCCATTGTTAGCCACAGCCAGCCTAAATGGTGGGGGGAATGTTGAATGAAAACTGCAAGGCCTTCGCATCAAGCTAACCTTTTGATAATAGCTCGGTTTTCACACACTGTTGTGGCAACTAGATGTTAGACATAAGATAACATTCAGACCTTTGGTATAGTTGTTTCAAATACTACCATCATTTAACGTCACATAAATGCAACAAAGTAGCTGGTGATAAAGTAGCCAGCTAGCCCCTGCATCCAGGCTTTTTAACCAGGTTGGTTAAAAATAAGCTCATGATTAACTTACATAAAACAATACTTCCCAAATTCTCACACGCTCAATTTCACTTTTGATAAAATAACGGAAGGAGGAATTTCTATCCCTTTCTCTTTGTTCCGTATTTCTAGATATAATGTCAGTGGTGCTATGCAAACTAGGGACACAGTCATTTCAGGCAATACAAGTCACCTAAACATGTTTTCCCAAAGCATAATTTATTTTCACAAAGCATTATATGAATGCAGGTAAAGGAGAATAACATCCTCAGGATGTCACATAGGCCTTTCTTCTTTTCTTCTTCTTCTTCTTCTTCTTCTTCTTCTTCTTCTTCTTCTTATTATTATTATTATTATTATTATTTAAACATATTTAACCCGCACCCTTTTGTCCAACAGGAAAATGTTTGTTGGAGGCCTGAGCTGGGACACAACGAAGAAGGACCTAAAAGATTACTTTGGCAAGTTTGGGGAGGTTGTAGACTGCACTTTAAAGCTGGATCCTATGACTGGACGATCCAGAGGCTTCGGCTTCGTGCTGTTTAAAGAGGCTGAAAGTGTGGAAAAGGTAGTGATCTTAAGTAGCGTCTTTTTCTTTTTTAGATCTCGGAGAGCCACCGCATTGCAGACCCATAATATATCAGGAATAAAACACAGTGGAAGGTGCTGTTATATGAAAAATAATAAACGATGCAGAGCTGAGGGTTTTTACCACCCCAAATTTGGCAAAATGTTTTATTCCTCTTATGCCACAGCAGTTTCCAAATATTGTTATTTTTTTTAACTTATTAATGAACACATACTTTGCATCAGTTTATAGTTACATCTAATGGAATATCCACCAGATAATTACTCCCAGTTATCAGTTACATTATAACAGCTATAAACAGTCATTCCTTCACCAGCGTCTCTTTGTTTTCTGTTGCTTGAAGTTAATAAAGCACAAAACACAGCTTACCATGTTACAGAGAAATTGGAAAGCGCAACGTCGGTTGTCCTAAAGACTTTCTCATGGTGGAAAACTTACTAAATATTACAGAAAGCACTGACAGCAGAGACCCTTCAGTAAATATTCAGTAAACATTTCCTGACAGAACATGTCACCATATCGACAATTAGATGTTATTCTTTGTTAAATAACACATTTTTAAGTCCATTTATTATTAGCTTTAGATTATGTACAGCCACAGTATACAAGACCCTCCGAATGAGTTTTTACTATAGAAATGATAATGTATTAACTGTTTAAACGAGTGCAAACATGTGACGCTGCAGTGTTGTGGCATTTCCAGTATTTCAGGAGTTTGACACTTCCAATCCTAAACACTTCCTATTATTTCAGTTATTATTTACATACTGTTCTTATTTGCAGAAGAACATCTTTTCTCTTTACATAATATATTCACTTACCAAGTAGTTATGATACTATGTCATCTATTGGGTGCAGGTTATTCAACAAAAAGAACACAAACTTAATGGAAAAGTGATTGACCCAAAAAAAGCAAAAGCCATGAAGTCCAAGGAACCTGTGAAGAAGATCTTTGTTGGTGGCATTTCACCAGATACTCCCGAAGAGAAGATCAGAGAGTATTTCCATACTTTTGGAGAGGTGTGTAAAAAATAAATAAATAAATAAATAAATCTTCAAACGCCTATAGATTTTTATTCCATTGTGAACAAATGGTTTGATCTCTTCAACATGAATTACGTATTTAATGAATTTTACATTAAGTAGACATAGTTAACTTGATGTTGTAATTATATTTACTCTTAAAGTGATTGCATCGATTGGTGTTTCTGTTGTCAGGTGGAGTCTATCGAGTTGCCAATGGAAAACAAAACAAATAAAAGGCGAGGATTCTGTTTCATCACCTTCAAAGAGGAGGAGCAAGTGAAGAAAATCATGGAAAAAAAGTACCATAATATTGGCTTAAGCAAGGTATAGATAATGATGCTTGGTATAACATTGATATGTACTGCATATACATATTTGTATCATTAAATAATTTATTTTTATGAAAATAACCTTTAATCGGGTCAAGAAGTGTTATAAAGCCTTTAATGCAAATGTTAATGCTTGTATGTACTTGCTTTTAAACAGTGTGAAGTCAAAGTGGCCATGTCAAAGGAGCAGTACCAGCAGCAGCAGTGGGGTGGAAGAGGTGGCTTCTCATCTCGAGGTCGTGGGAGAGGAGGTGAGTGCTGTCTATGTAGAGGCGATTTTATTAGCATCTCTTGGCACACTGAACTAACAGTACACTCACATCACTGAATTAGGCATCGGCATCTGAAATTTTATGCTTATTCATTCTCTATATGTATATAAAAAAGTGAGTTGTGAGAACCTGATTGGGGTGAATAAAGCTGAAAAAATTTACCAGCTTCAGCCATGTAGAACTGACTAGTCTTGACTTGGGGACAAAGACTTGCATATGAGTCTGCTTAGTTAGTTTCAAATGTCATATATTCCTCCAAAATTCCTTCCACGAAAAGCTGTTTAGAGCACTACTGTATGTAGAATCTGTGTAATGTATGATTTGTCATACTGCAAAGTTAATAATAAAAGAAATGCTGTCTGGCAGAAGGCTTCTGTGTTCAAAAGATGTCTGTGCTCATGGCAAATTACAAGCAAGAAAAATTTGTACTGTATAGTGAATGATTAAAAAAACACATCTGCTGTGATTCCCATCTATTTTGCTAGATAACAGAAATAAAATCTATTTAAATTTACAATTAACTTTCATGATTAAAATGTTTGCTTGTAAACCTCACATCAAGCAGTGAGTTGAAGGTTCGGGAAGCATTTTGAGGTATTTGCACCACATGCAGTGTACCCTAAAATTTCAGCTACAACTGCATTACACCCAACCGTTTAACTGCATTACACCCAGATTGCTGAATTCTTAACATAATAATAGTTCTTTTCATTATTGTTTGAAGTATCTGTGCATCTTGTCTGCAATGGAATGATATTTTGTGGCTCTCCATTTCCAGGGCCTAATCAAAATTGGAACCAGGGGTACGGAAACTACTGGAATCAAGGATATGGAAATTATGGAAACTATGGCTACAACAATCAAGGCTATGGTGGATACGGTGGCTATGATTACTCGGGTTACAACTACTACGGATATGGTGACTACAGCAGTATGTAATGCTGTTTGTGAAAACGCTGCAAAAACTCTAAGAAAATAATGTATGAAAGATTTTTTTATACTGATATAATGACAACTGTACACTAAATTACCTAAGCTTTACGCATAGCTGTTTAGATCATTCGTGTTTTTGTTTTTGTCTGTCTTTGCTTTAACCTAAGATTATAATGTAGATATTTATTGTATGAGATGTGGTGCTATGTGGAATGGGAAAGGGATGTCTTGCCTTCACAACTCATTTGTCACAAGTGCCTTGAGAGCCTTCAACAAGAGTTTAAAATGTACATCTGTAGGTCAGTTGAGAAATGACCACCAGCCAATGGCCACTTTTAGAAGAAAATAAACTATTTTAAAAAATTCATCCAGTTTACTCCAAAAATTTTTTGTCTCCTCCAATATTTGCAGAAATGTTTTATTTGAAATACAGTGTAACGTAAGTATCTAATGCAATTAACATATTTAATTACAAGTTATTTTCTAAATAATTGGCTAATTTAAACTGGATTAATAAAGTGCAATTCAGATGGTATGTTGGTATGTGGATCTACATCATATATACCTGAAACAGAATGTTTTACATTTTGGCTGTAAGCTATTATCACCCTGCCTTGTTCATATACATTTAATAGCCACTGTTTTCTTCCTCCTATGTTCTCTGCTCAACCTGCAGACCAGCAGAGTGGTTACGGCAAATCTCCAAGGCGAGGTGGCCATCAAAACAGTTACAAGCCATACTAGCATACTACAAGCATAAGCTCCAAAACATACATACAGGTATGCAGTTGCATTACTTAACCCAAGCCATCCTTAGCCATTAACTTATGCTACATTAACCATCATATGTAATGTATTTTGCTTAATTTTTGCTTTTCTTTAAAGTTTTTCACAGCACCCTGGAGTGCTTTACTGTAGTGGTTAACATAGAGACTTCAGCCTTTTGGCAATAATGTAACAGCTGGCTTTTGGCTGTTTCTTGCCTTTTTGTAACAGTAAAAAAAGTTAACAGGTACAGTACTGCTAAATGGGTACGAGAAAATAAGGATTTGCAACGAAAACACACAAAAGAAGAATGTTGTCTCCTAACTCTGACCTTGTTTGTACCTGCCAGCGGGGACTTCCTTGCAGGCCATGAGCTGACTTCCCGATTCTCTCAGGCCCGCTCAATGCGGACAGGGTACGAGAGGCGTACGCTCTCGAATGCTCCCATTTGGTATGGTCTTCCAACATCCTGTATATGAATTAAAAAAAAAAAAAAAACCCAGAAAACACATAACGGATACACCAAGCGTTAATCCTTGCTTTTTTTTTTACATTCTGTTTAAAATTCATGGCATTTGTTTTATGTAATACAATATATTTCTGTAATTTCGTAATGTCATTTTTTACAGGTAATGGTTAAATACGACAGCACTGAAAAAATTAACTGTTTACTTTTCAAAGGATACAGCCTTCTCTGGATTTTCCAGTGTTAATATATGCATTTTTTAATCTTACCTGTAATGCTTGCTTTTCTTTATTTATAGCTCGTGTAGCAGTAATAGCCAGTAGTCCATGAGCTAAAACCTGGTTTGTACTTGGACACCACTGCGTTGGAGAATTGCTTAATTTTCTTATTTGTATTGTGTGTTTTAATGACAGCGGTGGAAGAAGTTTGTTAATTCCATCTAACAAATTCTCTTTTTTTAATCTTTTCAAACTTCAGAAATTTGCATGAAATGTTATTATTATTATAATTATTATTATTATTGTGAATTTTCAAATCATTAAAGGCTTCATATTTGTGTCTGGGCTTAAAGTAATTACTTAAGTTTAATGTATTTTGAGATTTTTATATTATGGAATTTTTACCAAGTATTTCTAGATTATTGCATTTTCGTGTAAATTAGTAGATTTTTTTTTTCTCGAGTTACAAGATGCTCTTTTTGTTTATGTAAATATTAATTCAATATTTTTATTTTTGTCTTTCAGGTGGAGATATTTTGGAACGTAACATCTGAAGCAAACATCTTTGAGTCAAGACAGATGTTTATTAAGGAGTATTAATGACAAAGTTCTTCAACTTAACTACAGCTATTGGCTGTGTACAGTATGCTTTGTCTTTATGAGCTGCCTGATGAAGGTGGATATTCTGATTACTTGCCCTCAGACTCAGTATATCATGCTTAATCCAGTCAAAAATAATGTCTTTTTTTGTGTGTTAATATGCAAGTTTATGTTAGTAGAGATTGTTGGTCCATTATTTGCAAGCATTGTGTTCCTAGGTCAGTAGTTAATTTCAAAATTTCTATAGTATTTATTAGTTAAAATTGATGAGTAAAAGTGTCAGTAAGTTTTTTTGTTTGTTTTTTTCAGGCTTAGGAGTGTTTTGCTACGAAATCATTTAAATCATTTCGTGATACGATGAAGGAAATAAAATGTATCAGTTCTGAATTCAAGGCATGCTACAGAGTCTCTCTTTATTATAAGCAGTCTGTTCTGTACAGTGTTCCGTATTTACATGCTAATTAGCATATCATGTGAAAGAATAAGTATGGTTGTACATTTTCATTTGGTCTAGGATGTTCAGTGTAAGATACAGAAAGGAAAACCTTCATAATTAATGGAATACTATGAAATACAAGCCAATACCATTACAATGCACATACAAAACAAAGGTCGGAACATAAATAGAATACATGGAGTTCAAAACACAATCATGAACATACTTCCTTCTCCACCTTTACCCTTCACAGAAATGTACTTGTGTCATAACTACAACCACTACATGGTTTCAAATGTCTAGAGGACGCTAGAATTAAACTAGTGTTATTCAGTCTTGTAAACACTAAAAATGAAATGTTGATTGATAATCTCCAGATAATGAACCCTTGCCACCTCAGTGGTTCAGTGTACTATTTATCTGATAATATAAATTTTTACACAGTAAACTTTTTGCATTATATTTACAAGACATTTCATTGAATGTGTTCTCTCCCAAAGTAGTTATCAGACAAAAACAGCATAAATATAGGTCATAGTCCATTTCCCACTTAATTACATTTTATATGAAAACAATTCAGAAGTGCCCATATTATGTGGGAATGACTCCAGTTGCCAGAAGAATGATGAGCAAAACAATGATGAACACAATCACTCCAATTATAATCATCATTTTGGTGTTTTTCCACCAATATTTTCTGGAAACCCGTGCAGAAGTCCTTTGAAATGAGTCGGCCTGGTTGAGGGTTAACAAAACAAATGATGTAAATTAAGATTATGGAGTAATGGAGTTATGAGGTAATACTTAGTAATGTAATTGAGATTTTATAAAGAGTAATTAAAGGCACGGTATTTACTAGCTACTGTATAGTCCAGATCAATTAATAAATTAACTAATTAATAACTTACAGTGGCCTGCAGATCATCTGTTTTTCCGATTAGGTCATCTAGTCTCTCTCCCCTCTCCAACACTTTGTTGATGTTGTCTTTGAGGATAACTTTGACATCATTTACCTGGTCCTGCACTTGATTAATCTTACTGGAGCCTTGGGGTTGTGCATCATACTCAGCCTATGGAAAGTATCCAAAGAATATAAAGCCTGCGATAGGTAATCTCAATTTCAGTTAATCTTCACTTAATGCTAAAATACAGCATTGCGATGGGACAAATATCACATTAGACGATATATATGTATTATGTATATCTTTTAACATCAGTTATTTCTCAACTTGTGTTTTATACATTGCTAATCATTGGCAGACAATTTAACATTAATTCACACAGCAATAATTAAACATAATACGCCTCAAAACTCAGCAAAATGTTGTTTTCGCAATCTGTGACATTCCTTTGCTGACATCTTGCTGACATTTGCCTTCACTTCCCTCCTGAGCGGACCATGAACTTCCTCTATTTGTTAAATGAGTGATGAAATAGACTTTAGTGTACTTTACAGATTTTTATGTTTCCAGTGTAACTTCATTTTGTAACCTTTTTTGTCTTCATACTTTATTTTTGGTACACTTCTGCTGTTATTGTATATTGTACTCTCTATCCTTAAGGACTTAGAGAGCTAACAGGTTGGTTCTAACCTTAAGCAAATAAGTGCACAATCACAAGGCAAACAGAATGAGGAAACAGTTTCACTTACCATATTCGTACTTCTCGGATGCCACCTAAAACGTTCTGTATGTGAAATAACTTAACACCACCAACTTTGTTTTAAAACAAACTCTCTAACATTGCTTAACAGCTACAGGATATAGTTTGTCTACCAGGCTGTTGCGAGCTACAACACAAGCCCGAGCAAGCAGGAAGGCTTCAGACCTCATTTGCACACAAGGCCACCCCTCCCAGCCTGCATGTACATTAACAACTGCTGGATATCTGCGGACTGCCTACTGGCCTCAAGTCAGCCAATCATTCAACCTAGCATATGATATGTCAAATACCTGATGAAGCATACGTATTTACTATACTCATATGACTGGGCAAAGGGCACTGTCCTTATCAGAGGACTGTTAACAAAGGCAATAAAGAGGTGGAAAGTAATAAAAGAACAAGGTCTTCCAATCTGCCACTTGTCAAGGACTATTACATTTGAGAATGTGCTGCAACACTGCAACATAATTTAATCAATCAATCAACATTTATTTCTATAGCACATTTAAAAACCACAGAAGTTGATCAAAGTTCTTTACACTCCCACAATTACAAAACACCAAAACACACATACAATAAAATACAAAAGACTCATCACTATTCAATCTCCATGCATCTCAGGAAAATTATAGAGTGGAAATGCATTTTCAGCATAGATTTAAAACATTCAGTTTTAATAAGTAACAGGATCTAATATGTAGAGTGAGGCTGTTCCACAGGAGTGGCGCTACCCCCGAGAAAGCACAATCTCCTTTAGTTTTCAATCAAGCTTTTGGAACATTTAAAAAAATACTCTGAGACGATCTTACAGGTCTGGCAGCACTATGATGCTGTTACAGGCTGGAAATATATTCACGAGCACGTCCATGTAATGTCTTCAAAACCATTATCAAGACCTTGTATTGCACTCTAAAGTCAACAGGAAGCCAGTGTAGAGAAGCCAGCACTGGAGAGATACTGGAGCATTTCCTTGTGCCATTCAACAGTTTGGCCACTGCATTTTGCACCAACTGCATCCGTGAAAGCATATTCTTAGACAACCCTAGATATAAAGAATTACAGTAATCCAGTTTTTTATGAAATAAAAGCATGAATCACAGTTTCCATATCATTGAAAAACAAGACTCTTTTCAATTTTGCAAGAAACTACCTTTTACCATGGCATTTAGTTTACCCAGGGCTCCTCACCTGCGTATAACATTGGAGGCTAAAGGGTCAAGATATAGAGAAAGCTGTTTGGCTAACTCTGATGGACCAAAAAACACCACTTCAGATTTTGAGTCATTAAGCTGCAGTAAATTGGATGCCATCCACACCTTCATTTCATCTAAACAATTAAGCAAGAGTGCCAATATTAGTGAAGAGCAATATACTGTACATGACCAAATCTCTCTTCACTCTTGAATGTAGGATGTTACACACCATTTAGTGACAAGGCAACAAAATGTAGTCAGTGCTATTATGAAAGCCATCTTAAATATTTAGGGTTATAAATGTTCACTCTTTTATCGAGGCAACATTACAGTGTTAAAAGGATGTTCAGTATGAGCATACTGTAAATAAGAGTCCTGGAATATAGTCTTTATGATGAAGCGATACAATGGTAGTGGGTAACATTGCCGCCTCATTGCTCCCCGGTCTGTGTGGAGTTTTGCATGTTCTCTTCATGTTAGCATGGGTTTGCTCTATGTTCCTTGGCTTCCTCCATCCTCCCAAAATATGCCAGTAGGTGGACTGTCTATGCTTAATTGCTACTAGGTGTGAAGAAGGGTGTGAATGTGTGTGCATGGTGCTATGAGATAAACGGTCGTCCCATCCCGCCTCACACTCAATGTTCCTGGCATAGGCTCAGGATCCACCACAAGCCTGACCAGTGAGATTTTTCATTGAACCAGTTTGAAACCCTCTCTGAGGACTCACTGCATTGTAACACTGAAAGAATTTCCACACAAAAATTATAGTAAATGTATCTAAGCATGCGCACAGTGGCTTAGTGGTTGGCACATTCGCCTCAAACATCCAGGGGCCATGTGTGTGCGGAGTTTGCATGTTCTCCCCGTGCTGCTGGGTTTTCTCTCGGCTACTCCGGTTTCCTCCGCCAGTCCAAAGACATGCATGGTAAGCTGATAGGCATGTCTAAAATGTCCATAGTGTATGAATGGGTGTGTGAGTGTGTATGTGATTGTGCCCTGCGATGAACTGGCACCCTGTCCAGGGTGTACCCCGCCTTGTGCCCGATGGTCCCTGGGATCCAGGCTCTAGGTTCCCCGTGACCCTGAAAAGGAGTAAGTGGTAGAAGATGGATGGATGGATAACCAAGCATTTTAAAGTAAAGTTTACATTGCACAAAGGATTATTCTGTATAGAAATGTAAGTAAATGTAACTAGCAGTAGGCGCAAGGTGGCTTAGTGGTTAGCATGTTCACTTCACAGCCCCAGGGTTGGGGGTTTGATTCCCACCACAGCCCTGTGTGTGCAGAGTTTGTATGCTCTCCCTGTGTGATGGGGTTTCCTCCAGGTACTCCAGTTTCCTCCCCAGTCCAAAGACATGCATGGTAGGCTGATTGGCGTGTATGAATGTGTATGTCATTGTTCCTTGCGATGGTTGGCACCCTGTACAGGGTGTACCCCGCTTTGTGCCCAATGCTCCATGGGATAGGCTCTAGGTTCCCTGTGAACCTGTAGGATAAGTGGTATAGAAGATGGATGGCTGTGTTGTTTGAGACAGGTCTCAACCTCTATAGTCCCATTTAGTCATTTGTTAGCAACCGATTTTTTCAAGACTTGTAAAAGCTTAAACAAAATCACGAGTACAGATTTAAAATGGGTTTTTGATTAAATGCCTGAAATAAGGTCTATTCTACGACATCAAATACATCAGTAATACCCCACTTGTGGTTTTGTTAAGCTTTTACATGTATTGAAAAAGGCAGTTGGTAACAAGGGGGGATATAGGGACATCAGATTACCATACATGTCTTTAGACTAGGGGAGGAAAGCAGGGCACCTGGAGAAAATCCCACAGCATAGAATCAACATATAAACACACACACACACACACACACACACACACACACAGGGCCACAGTGGTACTCGACCCCACAATCCTGGAGCTGTGATGCAAACATGCTAACCATTAAGCCACCGTGCATTCTCCAACTTCACATAGCTATTTAACTACACCTGACTGAGAAACACAAAGTGGGTGAACCAAAAATAACTCCATAATATAATAGCTGTAGGCCTTAAAGGCAACATAATACACGAAGTATTGAAAACAACCCATTCACACCGCTCAAAATTAAATCAGTTTAAAATTCTGTGAATGCATATGCAAATCGATGCCAAAACCACGCCCCACATTAGTATATATATGTAGGGTTTTTTTTTTAATGTTATTTATTTTTTGAACATTTTGTAGTTATTCGTGTTTAGCTGGTATCACTGCTACATTTTAAATTTTAACGGCACAAACGAAGCACAAACGATTGAGACTATTTTGGGTTCATTTGGAGCATGTGGGGGGGCTGGTGACGTCACCGCGCCATAATATCTTAAAAACGAAAAGCAGCACGAACGAAACTTTTAACGGTACAAACCAGCACAAACGAAGCACAAACGATTGAGACCATTTCGGGTTAATTTGGAGCATGTGGGGGGGCTGGGTGACCCCAGAATGACCTTTGAATATTCCTTTAATATCTCTGGAACCGAAGCAGCACAAACGAAAATTTTAACGGCACAAACCAGCACAAACGAAGCACAAATTTTGCTGACGTTTTGTGTTGGTGGGGGGGCCAACTTCACGCAGGTCTGCTACATGGGTGAACCTGCATGCAGGCAAAATTCACGTACGGTTTCCGTATCGCAAGCCAGAATAAACCACGCCCACCAGAGAGACTAGAGCCACGACTTTCCGCTAACCAGTGTGCAGTGCAGTGTGGACGATGGGGCGGGGCATAAACTCAGCTTTATTATAAACCTCTGGTTCTCAACCAGGGGGGCGCGGAGAGATCCGAAAGGGGGCGCGATTTTTTTTCAAACAGACCGGACATCATTTGGGTACTCGGTGTATTTTATTGATTTTCAAATAGAATGAGCATAAATGAAAACATGTGCTCTCTCTCCCTCTGTATTTCTTTTTGCTGAGGAGAGGCGGAGCTTAGCCTTTCTTTTATCTAGCTGTCTTTTATAACACTGCAGACCAGTGTTGCCAACTTAGCCACTTGACAGACCCCTTTAGAGACTTTTTTTTTGTGCCAAAAATAAATAAACGCCTAGCGACAAATCTAGCGATTTTACAAATATCGCCAGTTCTGTCCCCAATTTACATCATTCACATGCGAATGTTTTGGGGTTTTTTTTTTTTTTTTTTTAGAACGAGGACGAATGTAATGCAACATGTTAAATAGTACATGTTACTACAGCCTAGTTCTCTTGTTCATAGTATAGTGTTCAGAAACATTTTATATCATTCATGTTCCATACTATAGAAAATATATCAAAAATATGTATAAAATTAGCTAGTACTTGTAATCAATGTGTATAACTCACTTCTGGATGTGTTGATGAAGTGTATTCAATATGCAACCTGCATTTAAAATTACTCCTTAAAGTATAATCAAATAATGTGTATGGGTTAAGAAGCATAGTCTATATGTATAATCAATAGTTAGAAGCATAATCTAACTCCATAGAATAATGGTTTATCAAGTAATATTCTGAATGTGGATTGAGTTAGGAGAATTCTGTGTCTTACTAAACAGTGGGCCTAATTACTTTCTGTGCCAAATCTAAAACTATAAGATACTTCCAACATGTCATCTTCTAAGTGTGTAAAGTGTGAACCTGTGTTTGTTTAAACTCAGTTTCACCTCTAAATGTGTGGATTAGAGGTTTTGGGTTTTGTCTAAATCAGACTTACTCTGTGGTGGTAAAACCAGAGCCTTGTGTTTATCTAATTGCAACTTCACTCTATGGTAGTAATTTGGACATATTCCAGAACTGGCTTTCTAAAACAGAGCCTCTTATGATTGTAAATCAGTGACAAAAGAAAAGATAAGAATCAACAGAAAGGTACCAAGATGCGGCTATAGGATGTGTCAGGGTAAACAAACCCAGGACTGGTAAAACTTTGAAAGAATACACAACTGGCTGCACATGCGCCACAAAGATAAGGTATCCTATGGACATGAATAATTAGTTAAAGCAATGGAGATTGGTCAGTTCTAAAAAGAAACATTGAATGCCACACCTAGGAATTAGGTTTACTGTTTTGGGAAGTATATAAAGACATGTTTTTGTATGTACAAGTTGGACTCTCTGCAGACAGTCACCTTTGTTGGTTTCCAATAAAGTTTATTACTTTTGACATCTACTAAACTCTCTGTCTTAGAAGTTTTTTGACTTTGGCTAGAAAGGTTGATTTTATCCACAACAATACTTGACCGTTATATACTTTTATAAAAGTTATTTTAAAAAATCACTAGTTTTGAAAAGTAATTAAAAGAGTAAAAAAAAACAACAACACAAAAGCAAAAAAATCTATCTATCTATCTATCTATCTATCTATCTATCTATCTATCTATCTATCTATCTATCTATCTATCTATATCTATCTATCTATCTAATCTATCTATCAAAAACAGATTATAGATTAGGGATAGATAGATCGATAGATAGATTTTTTATAGAATAGAAAATCATTATACCTGGTCTCGAATTTTTTATTTTTTTTTGGGGGGGGGCACATGATAGGGAAGGCATTGGGGGGGCTTTAGTTGCAAAAGGTTGAGAACCTCTGTCATACACCATTAAACGTTGAGGTGGGCGGGGCGACATGTATCGCTCCGCCCCAATGTGTCGCCCAGCCCCATCGTCCAGTCTGCACTCTGGGGTACTTGCGACTTCTTGTTCAGTGACAGTGCTTTTACTTGTTTTCCTGCAGCAAAGAAACTCTGGAAGCTGATTTGTGGTGTCCGCTACATTCATAATGAATAATACCGGGTACAGCAAACCAGGAAAAACTTTCCTTTTTACATCGGAATCTGTCGGTGAAGGTCACTCTGGTAAGATTTTATTTTTGTCATATGGATAAACCAGAAATTGAATCAGCTATACAGACTATTGTAAGCAACAAGAATAATCAAACCGTCACTTCCAGACTATATAGTAAGTTAATTACTAATGATGAATTGAGTAACTGCAGTCTATCTTGAAATGATGGAAGTTCTAATTAAACTCATATTTACCCATCCACATGTCCAGACATGTCATCCTTTTGAACTAATAAACGTTGCCATAATCATTACGCAATCACTTGCCTTAGCCCTCAGATTAATAGTTAGCCCTCGCTTATATAACACCAATATAAGAAGCCATCATAATGAGAAAGGTGTGTCATCTGTTTCACCCACAGATAAAATGTGTGATCAAATAAGTGATGCTGTTTTGGACGCCTATCTTTCCCAAGACCCTGACTCCAGAGTGGCATGTGGTATGAGCTTTGAATATTCTTCCATTCCGTCAACGTGAGTTTTCTAATTATACTACAGTACTGTGCAGTCTTCTGCACATGCAGAGCAATAGTGTACAGCAAAGATGCCTTCAAGTATAATGGAATTTAATGTTTTTAATTATAAATAAATTAGTAGTAGTCTTTGGTACAATTCGTGCAGTTTTATATAGAAATTAGCTGGTGGTATGAGTTTAACTGAGTATCTTGCAGAACCAGCCACAGTTCTTCTGGAGATTTTGACTTTCGCACATACTTCTTATTTTTGCAGCAAAACCCAGCAGCTTTCATTATGTTTATTGTCTGCAAAGTGGTCTCTTACATAACATGCTGATTTGTTTACTGAGATAGAAACCTTTTTTTTTTTTAAACATTTCATTTTGTGCTGGAAACTAATGTTTGGAAATCTAACGTGTTTTTTATACTGACTTGATGATGTAGATGTCATCAAATAAAAATCTATAACAAAGTTTGTACAAAAAAAAAAAAGAATTTGCACAGTACTGTATGTATATATACTCTTGCTGAGCATATTAGAAATGACATAATAATACTGGGTAGCGCCTCCATTTGCTCTCAAAACAGTCTCAGTTATTTCATAGAATGGATTCCATAAGATGTTGGAAACATTCCTTTGAGATTCTGGTCCATGCTGACACAATGCTTATGCACTTTCCTTCTGCAAATCTCCTGTTCTACCACATCCCGAAGGTGTTCTTTTGGATTCAGAACCGGTGACTGGGAAGGTCACTGAACAACATTGAACTCATTGTCATCTGAATGAAAGCAGGTTGAAGATGATTTTTGCCTTGTGACACAGTGCCTAGAAGTATCCATTAGAAGATGCGTAAATTGTGCCCATGAAGTGATGCACATGGTCAGCAACAATACTCAGACAGGCATTCAAGCGATGATTAATTGGTTTTAAGGGACCTAAAGTGTGCCAAGGAAACATTCCCCACAGCATTACACCACATCCACCAGCCTGGACTGTTGACACAAGGCAGGTTGTGTTATGCTGTATGCTGTTGGTAAATGTAAATGTTAAATGTGCACTTATATATCCAAAGCGCTTTACACTGTGTCTCATTCACCCATTCACACACCAATGGTAGCAGAGCCGCCATGCAAGGCACTAGCTTGCCATCGGGAGCAACTTGGGGTTCAGTGTCTTGCCCAAGGACACTGATGCCAGATACCACAGCACACCTTCAGCTGTCTTGTGGAGTCCATGCCTCAATGGGTCAGAGCTGTTTTAATGGAACAAGGGCGATCTACACAATCTTAGACAGGTGGTTTTAAGGTTATGGCTGATTAAGGTATATGTACAGGGTATTCCAAAAGTCTCCATACATACTGTAAGGAAAATGAACACTTTTTAGCTTATATTATATGCATATGTTATATTACAGTGAAATATATATTTTTTTATTATCTTAGTTTATATTACATATTTTTTCAGATAGCCTTTAAGAATGCCTTTGACAAACGAAGAAAGTTTAGAAATTGTTCTCATAGGAACTTGTAGCAAGGTTGCGACGGACTTTAACAGGAAAATGGCAAGCACATCACACATGACACTGTTACCAAACTGAGAGCCAAAGATGGGTTAAGATGACTCCCATCATGTAGAGGATGTTTTGTAAAGAAATAAATTATTTAGCTAAAAAGTGTTGATTGTTCCTATATATGGAGACTTTTGGGACACCCTATTTGTACAGTATACAATATTAGGAAATTATGATTAGACTTCAGTCAAAGATGATTACTTTTGTGGGTTTCAATTGCTATTGTTGAAGTGTGCTTCAATAAAGGGGTGACAATTTAAAAATTTTTCAAAACAGAATGTGTGGCTAAGACGGGTATGATCCTGCTTTGTGGAGAGGTGACTTCAAAGGCAGTAGTTGATCTTCAGAAAGTGGTCAGAGACACTGTGAAGAATATTGGATATGATGACTCATCCAAAGGTAAGATATTTTTTTTTGACAAACCAGTGGAAAATACAATTAAATACCTATGTTTCTATGTTTATTACATGATGCTGTTATGAAAGCAGATGGTAATCACATCTCACAGCTCCATCATCCCTGTTTTAATCCTTAGCATGTTCTCCCTTTGTATGCATGGATTTCCTCCAAGTTCTTCAGTTTTCTCTCACCTCTCAAGCAAGGTTATTATAGTTTTAAATATATTGCAAATTTTTATTTTTATTTAATTTTTTTTGGTTTTCAATAGCAGTTTAATTTCAGTTAAAAATAAATAGTTTTGCTTTCATTTTTATGTTTAGAAAATTTTCGGTTTGTATTTAATTTTAGTATCATTTTAGTTTTTTAATATCATGGTAATCATGCTAAAAAAATTGGGCTCTGTCTTTTCCTACCTATTAAATTGGGGGGGTGATCAGCTTTGTTATATCTGCAGTGTCATTGCATAATTTTCAGTTTCAGCACTTTTCCTTGCTGTATTGATAAATATGGCTAAATTTCAATGACTTAGCTAGCTAGCTACAATATATTTGGAGTGTTGTTAGTCTGCTGGGCAGCGCTTTACAAAATAGTCTGCTGGGCAGCGCTTCTCTTCATCTTCAAATCTACCTGTTATGGCAGTAATCAAGCGGTGTGTTTCAAGGCAATAGTTGGACGATTGCAACTTGTCCAATGGAGAGGGGCTATTTTTATCAGATTTATTACTACAAAACTAACAATCAGTTTGGAACACCAATAATATTATTTTATTTAGAAATGGAATTCTGTTTAGTTTTCGTTTGTATTGCAGCTGGATGTTATAGTTGCAGTTTAGTTTTCGTTTATTTGGAAACTGACATTTTTTATTTTTATTTCAGTTTATTTATTTATTTTTTCAAAAACATTTTTTTTTCACTGATAGTTTTAGTTTTAGTCATAGTTTTAATCATAACTAACCTTGCACCCAAGAACATGATGAACATGTAAATGGCTTAGATGACACTAAAATGTCCCTAGGTGTGAATGAAGGTGTGCATGTGTGTGAAGTGGTGCCCTGTGATGGACTGGAATCCCACTTTGCATGGAGTCCCACCACACGTCTGTTATTCCCAGGATTCACTCTGACACTGACCAGGATAAAGTGGTTACTGCGATGGACAAAGTGATTTGAAATAATTGATGGCACAGAAACAAGCATGCTGATTACTCTCTCACTAGGTTTTGACTACAAGACCTGCAATGTGCTTGTGGCCTTGGAGCAACAGTGTGCTGAGATTAGTGACTGTGTGTTTGAAGGTCGTGATGAGGAGGACATTGGTGCTGGTGATCAGGTTAGATTTACTCTATGCAATTAGAGTTTACAATTTTTCATGGTATTTATGTGTATTTCAAGTGTACATCATCATACAAATATCATCAGAAATCATACAGGTAAAATTCACTCATTCACATAGACACAATACGAGTTTATAGCTTTCAGTTATTATCGTTTGCTGTTAATAATAATAAATAATAATAATAATAATAATAATATTATTATTATTATTACAGGGTTTAATGTTTGGCTATGCAACAGATGAGACAGAGGAATGCATGCCGTTGACCATCCTCTTGGCTCATAAGCTCAATAATAAGATGAAAGAGCTGTCACGGAATGGAGAGTGTCCCTGGATACTACCGGACTGTAAATCGCAGGTAAAATGAATGGAAGAAGACTTTACATTATAGTAGAACAACATCAGTGGATTTAAAATAACGTGATGTGATCATGACAGGTTACAGTGGAATACCGTGATAACAACGGAGCTATGGAGCCAATTCGAGTTCACACAGTGGTCATCTCAGTGCAGCATAAACCCGACATTACATTAGCTGAAATCCGACAGAATCTGATGGAAAAAGTGGTCAAAGCAGTTATTCCTGCCAATTACATGGATGAAAGAACTATATATCACCTACTGCCAAGTGGAAAATTCCTAATGGGTGGCCCACAGGCGAGTAAAATTTTTCATTGCTAGAGCAACAGTTTTAAGCTTTCAATGTAAGCTTCTTGAGATATATGAGTTTGTAGCAAGAAGAGTTACATAGCTGCTTAAGAAGTTTGAGCGCATATTATGTGCTCATATGGCCTTACATTCTTGTGTCTGATAATTTGATTTAATAATCAGGGAGATGCAGGTCTTACAGGCAGAAAGATCATTGTTGACACATATGGTGGCTGGGGTGGTCATGGTGGTGGTGCCTTCTCTGGGAAGGACTGCAGCAAAGTGGATCGTTCTGGAGCTTATGCTGCCCGCTGGGTGGCCAAATCACTGGTAAAAGCCAAGCTATGCAGAAGGGCACTGGTACAGGTAAGGAAGGCCACTATGCTCTAGTTTGTCTGATGTCGATTCTTCTTAATTTTTACAAAAAGCAGTTTCTGACAGATAATGTATGTAGTTGGGTTTTAAGATATTATTATTAAGATATTATTAAGGCATTATTAAGTAAACAGGAATTGAAATTGGTGTGTGAAAGCAAGTATATAAAATATTTGAAAGAAAGGGTATAAAATATTTGATGCCATGTATTCATAATGTCCAAAAAGTAACAACAGTTTCTTCAATTTAAAAAAGGACAGTATGTAAAGTCTTCATTTGGAAAACAAATGTTCTCACTGGCCTACTAGCCAGTATAAAGTAACTCATCAGATAATAGTTTACTTACTAGTCATTAATAAGTAAGGAGAGGTCATAAAAATTTTTCATTTGGTTAAAAAAATTATTTTATGACAGCTGCACAGAACACAAATTATTTTTGTTCATAGATCTCATATGCCATTGGTATAAGCCATCCTTTGTCAATCTCAATTTTCCATTATGGGACATCCATCAGAGATGAAGATGAGCTTCTGGAAATTGTTCAGAAGAATTTTGACTTGAGACCAGGGGTAATCGTCAAGTAAGTAGAATTAAGACAAATTTAAGTGCAGACTTTAAAATAGTACAGTGTAACATGTTCCTATGGATGCTTTTCTGTACTGATGTTATTATGATGGTCTCATCATTCCTCATTCTTTTACAGACAGCTTGGTCTGAAAAAACCAATTTTTCAGAAAACTGCCAGCTTTGGACATTTTGGAAGAGAGGAATTTCCCTGGGAGAAGGCCAAAAAAATGGTCTTTTAGTGTTTTACTTAATACAGTGATGTTTACAAATAAATCCAAATTAGAAATAAAGCTAAAACCATGCATATTCAAAAAGAACCAGATTTTCAAGAAAACAAATATTTTATATTCTGAATTTCCTAAAAAATAAATAAATTTGTTTTGAAAATTGAATTATCCAGTTGTCCAGTTCACACAAGGATAAACACTTTGTCGTTTTGTGTCGTGTAACTTAACTCAGGTTTTATATTACCCTTTAAGAGTTTCAGTGTTTTCATGAACTTTTCCTTCGTGTCCACACTACAGCACTGAGTGCTACCAAAGAGTGGAAAAAGAGATATCACAGCTTCTTGTCTGATGTTGAAATACATTCTAAAAAAAAAAAAATCCATTATTTTTGTAGATGCATGAAGTGCTGCAAAATCCGATTTTACAATCAGTGCTTGTAATCAATGCTTTCCTGCTGGATATGCAGAAAACCTCCAAACCAGTCATGATGGCTGATAATTAACTGGCCAATGCCCTGGAAGATCAAGGACCTGCATTGGTTCCTCAGCTTCATAAGATTTTATCGGTGCTTTCTGTTCTATAACCACTTCTATAGTCAATTTCTGAGGAGCGATGTTAAGTGGTGACACTTAACATTGCTCCTCAGAAAGGGACCCAAGTGACTGACCTGGAACCCCACAGCCAAGGAAGGCCCTGAACCAGCCCAAGACTGCTTTCACCACAGCTCACATCCTGAAGTAGCCCAATCCCTCTAAACTGTTCATGGTACAGGTAGACACTGCTGAGCCAGGGGTAGGAGCTATCCTGTCGCAATGGCTCGGGAAGAGCCCATCCTCTACCCCATCATGTTCTTTTCAAAGTTGTTTAAAGCTGAGCAAAATTATAATATTGGGAACCAGTAGTCGACTGGCACCCTGTCCAGGGTGTACCCCGCCTTGTGCCCGATGCTTCCTGGGATAGGCTCCAGGTTCCCCGTGACCCTGAAATGGAGTAAGCGGTAGAAGATGGATGGATGGATGAATGGAACCAGTAGTTGTTGGCCATCGAATTGGCTCTGGGGGAATGGAGGCACTGGTTAGAGGGGGCTGCTTACCTGTTTACTACAGTATATTCACAGACCACATTAAACTGGAGGACCTCAATTTGGGGAAACATCTGAACCCCTGTTAAGCCAGCTGGTCCCTTTTCTTCACCTGGTTCGAGTACACCTTGTTATATTAACCCGGCTTCAAAAACACCACACCGCCAACACATGAGAGGGCATTGAGGAGCTTATCTTTCCCCCTCCTGCTTTGTGGCTGCCATCAACTGGAACTGGACCAGGCCATTGGAAGCATCTCTCGACAGCAGGTTCCCTGATCATGAAACCTGAACTAGTTATTTGTGCCTGACCAGCAGAGAGCCAACTCATTACCTGGGCACACAACGCTGTAGCTACAAGCAACACTGGCATGCAGCGCACCTATTACCTGCTCTGAAGCATGACTCATACTTATCTGCGCTCTCAATCAATGAAATAGTGGCCATCATTGTGTTAGAGGCATGGAGCAAGCTGGCCTTAACAGAGGATGGTTTAGGTACATCAACCTCTTTGTTATGGGAGGAGCAGGCGTCTGCTGCACCACTCTGGTAATAGAATGCATGCTATATATTCCAAAACATTTGAACATGTCTTTTATCACATTCATGGAGAATTACTACTTATGTTTATATATGATTTAAATCAAGATAACATTGGCCTCTTTTGGCTCTTTTGGTTTTATTCATAAGGAATCTATACTCATCAGAGGATGGGCCCAGCATGCTTCTGCTGTGCCACTCTGCTTAACCATTACTTACACTTCAACTTGAACCCACATTCCCTGGTGTAAGAGGCCTGTTTATTATCCATTAGGCCACTGCTGCTCTGCTACCAACCTCAAACAACTAGCATCAATACTGCTATGGTTAAAAATATACATAAAACAAACACGAGGGAGACCTAGTATGAGTAATAGGTAATTTTACTGAAAATCAGCAGTGAGATGCACGATTTGTTGGCAGGTGCTCGAATCCAAATCCAGCCCTTCCAATAAATGGGCACCTATACACATAGAGGAGGTATTAGGTGGATTTTGATGAACAGGATTCACATTTTGGGATTGACACACTATGGTTTAATAGTCACAGAGAAGGAGAGTTAGGGAGGCGCACACACATAGATAACACACACACATACTCTTGTGCATTCAGGGTCAGGCGTGCAGACATGGCACACACACACTCTCTCTGTCTCTCCCTCTCTCTCTAACACACCCTCCTGAAGGCCCGAATGCACACACATAATATTATAACTTTACAAGAATAAATAAAAGAGGAGTAAGATATTATAAGGATAATATCTTAAGTACAATATACCACTTGCAAGTAGTATAACCATATATAAAATAGAAATATAAAACAGATATGAAAGTAAATTATAAACCAGAAAAACAGAAAAAAATGTAAAAGACGCTCATAATGCAAAGGATAA